>OU343033.1:22966081-23378436 GCA_910593735.2 Ectemnius lituratus
TAAACGCAGCGAGTGCTAGAAATACCCGGCGCGCTAAGTTAATTCAAGTACATCGACTGCCTCCTCTTCGAGAGAGCAGCAAGCATTCGCCGCCGAACGCGCATCGTTCTCATCTGGATCTCAATCTCGACTTTCTCGCACTTCTCACTTCACCTTCCGCGATCTTTATTTTTCTCTCTCTCTCTCTCTCTCTCTCTCTCTCTCTCTCTCTCTCTCTCTCTCTCTCTCTCTCTCTCTTTAGCATATATTCTTTTTACCAGACCTCTTCTTTCTCTCCAATACTCTCTCTCTCTCTCTCTCTCTCTCTCTCTCTCTTTTTGCTGAGTATTCACGAAGAGTGCTATCAGGCCGATTCCAGGTCGAAGTTTCCTGAAAACTGTTAGGCGCGCACACATATATCGTCGTGTATAAATCGCGAGGGGGTAGCGCGCGCGAGTGCTCGTCGAAAGCCAGTGCAAGAGGCACGTTTACACCTGGTTTCATTCTCTGAGCAAACTTCTCTTAGCGAGTACTCCTTTCTACTTTCTCACTTTTTCTCTTTCGTTTTACTTCTCTCTCTCTCTCTTTTTCTCTCTGTCGTTGGTGTTCTGTCCGATCATTTGAACGGTAGAGAGTAGGGTTGCACAGGGAAGGGTGAGAAATTGAAGGGAGTTAAGGACGTACGATGCCAGGCATTTACCTGGATTCTCGGCATTCGCGCGCCATATATCAGGTCGAAGCTGAAGAAGAGAGGAATCATCCCCCTTTCGCGATCCGGAGCCAACCCCTTCGCGCTACCCGGACTCGAATACTAGTCTCGGGTTGTCTGTGTGTGGGAGAGTGTTGGAACCCTCTCCGCGGAGGAAAGTCGCCAGGTTGATGTACCCTAGTGCTCGAAGGCGGCACTTGATCGGCCTCGAAGTAAGGGAGGAACCCCCAGGCAACCCCTCTCTCTCTCTCTATTTTTTTTATATTCTCTCTCTCTCTCTCTCTCTCTCTCTCTCTCTCTCTCTCTCTCTCTCTCTCTTGGATTGTGGGGCTAACTCGACAAGAACCTTCCACCGATCGTCATCGCCTTCCTTCGGAACACCTTCCAGATACGTACTGTTCAGTGCTCCTCGGCCCGTTTAAAAGGCGTACACCGGCCGAGAAAGAGCACGCGTCATCCCTCACGCAATATTGTGTGTTCCTCATCACCTAGCACACACCTTCTCATTCCTCTCTCACCGATTGGTGTATGCAGTTCTCTCTCTCTCTCTCTCTCTCTCTCTCTCTCTCTCTCTCTCTCTCTCTTCTATGATCCCCCGTTCTAATTATCCTACCCAGCAAGCCACGATATATATCTCGCTCTTTCACTTGACCCTTTTGCCTCGAGCGGAACTCCACTTGCTTTCTCTCTCTTTCTCTTTCTCTTTCTTTCTTTCTCTTTCTGGTAGAGTCGTGCACGACTACGGAGTGACTGCTCACACTCGTAAAATGCAAATCCACCTAATGGTCATGCTCGAGTATACCACCACCTTCCCCGAATGGCTCGTAAAACTGCCCACCCCCCCCCCCCCCACCCGATAATATAAGTTTATACTGGTTTAATGATAATTATGAAAGGCCAGTCATCACAAATCCACACGCGCTACTCGTAAAGATGATCGGTGTATCCAGGAAGACCTTTTGTAATTCGTCTTTTTATCTGATGAAGATTTATAGAGAATAAATTCCTAAATGAGGAATGATATTTGTAAATATTAATTTTCATCTGACTCGAATAAAAAAAGTCTGTGATTTATCTAATCATATTGTATGGATTTGAAATTAATGATGATGAAAAGATTTCGATTATAAGTATAATAAAGAGAAGAGAAAGAAATGGTCCAAAAGCTGCGTGTGGTAGCAAGGGAATATCTCGAGAGATCCGCCAATTTAAATGCCGATCCGATGACACCGGCCAATCCAAGAGTGCAAGGTTATTAAGGCGGGGAGAACCCGTCGTCTGGTCTCGGCCGCTTGGTCTGAGAGTACATGCCGTTTACGCAGATTGGGGCCTCAGGGGCCACTGGCATCGAGAGCTCATTGCCATCGAGCCACCGACAGAACTACCTACTTACAACTTCTCCTCTACCATTGTCGTCCACCTTCGGCCGCATTTCATTCGACTCGCACTTCTCTACAGCTCATAATACCCAAGGAAAACAAGAATCAAGATAAAAGAGAAAGAGAATCTGTTAGAATGGACCAGTATAAAATTCAGACGCAATACCCTACGTGACGCGTGGGCGAAAAAGAATAATCGAGAGAATATTATGCTGAACTTGCCAGTCTTCAATTTGCACATGCAACAATAAGATTGTAACCACTGCGCTAAGTTTCATCGATCAAATTGAAAGCAAGTCATCTAATGTAAGCCAAGGATCAACTATTACTCTTTGAATTTGATTTATTTTATTGTTTTAGATAAAAATAAAGTTCATTAAATAAAACAGCTGTTTGAGATTCTATGTTTAGGAAGATGTAAAAGAGAGAAGATAATGTAAAAAGAGAATAAGTCAGAGGATTAGATGGAAGGTTAATAATCGCGTTTCCGTTTCGGCGAAAGGGGAGCAGTAACCCGGGCGTCGTCGGGCAAGGACGAGGCATTCGGCGTCTACGCTCGTCGCTGGTCGTCGTGCTCCTCTTCGTCGTCGCGTCTCTCACTCGCCGACAACGAACGACGACGGTCGCCGGCACGGCGCCGTCCAAGAAAAACAATAAAAGGAGAATTGGCACGTCTGGCGAAACAGTTGACTGCCGTAAAGTCAACTGGCTGAGAGAGAGAGAGAGAGAGAGAGAGAGAGAGAGAGAGTTTGGTCCAGGAGAGCCTGCTTGCCGAGACTTACGCACCCAACATAGTGCTGATTGTCCAAGCCGCACTAATGTCTTCTTCTTCAGTCGCAGTCATCGTCTTCTTTTCATAGCTTTAGCAATGCGCCATTGTTACCGACATACACGAAAATATTCCTCGACCAGACAACCCACGCGATTGCTTCAATCCGTTGTATAGTCATTAAATACCACCGATGATTTCCAGGTTCTCTGCGTCATATAATGATTCAAATCTCTTTCGAATCTTCCGGGACTTGACGAGGAATAGTGTCAATACATGGAATTCGAAATAATCATCGTGGATGAGACAGATTTGTTATGATAGTCTGGTAAAATAAAAACTGTGGTATTAAATGAAACAATGATACTTCCACTGATGATTCTCTCGTTCCCTCAACGACTGGCGGTGCAGAGATCCTCACAATAGAGGGAATCTCCTGTTTATAGGTCAGCGAGAGTGCAAGAGACGATGATAAAAATGAGCTGGTAGTCAGTAGAGCGCTCGCGATTGTATTCTCTCAGGGTTCTTTCATCGCGGAAGCAATCGCTCGTGAAAGATTTATGACAGATTTATTGTTTCATTCGTCCGTCCCAACCCTCTTCTTCCGTCGATCGAATGTATTGCGATATCGCGTTGACTGCGGTGGCGCCAATCGCGCAAATAAATTTTTCCTTGGCATCCTTTCCGTCGTGAGAACCGCCTACAAATCAAACAATGTTTCCTCCATTTTGAAAAAGAATAAAAGACGCACTTACGCAGTCTTTAATGTTTTCCGTTTCTTCTAAGATATTTAGTGGAGTTTTATCGTTTTAATTAAAGGATTAATCTTACACTTAGAGATTCGGGGAAATCAACGTTGACCGAGATAGACGAATTATTGATGCGTACCCACTTGTTGGGATGAATTGTCAATGTCACCGGTAACACTGTCCGGGGACTCACAGACTGTGAAAACACTGTGTGTAACCCTTTGCCAGACACTAAGGTAACTGTCGAGATTGTCGAATGAGTTGTGGTAATTTGGAAAATTGGAAGGGGAAATGTTGAAAAGTAGGAGGCTGCTGTCTGCGGAAGCGGGGCGCGATAAACCCGCAGTAGTACGGGTCAGTGCTAGATCAGACGACCTTCGAATGCCCCCCGATGAATACCCAAGTTTTTCAATTCGAAAATTCACTCTGTTTATTAAAACAATTCGTAAACAATGTGTTCTTTAGATTATTTTAGACACTCAAAGAATATTAGTAATTTTTTCTAACTAGAATTATTTTATTAATCGTTATAAAAAAAATGAATATTGGAATTCTTGTGGAGAATTTCTTTCTCGTAAATAAATCAGTGAATTGTTTTATTGGAGAAATGATCGGGCAGACGGAGTGAACGGTCTCTCGGATGACACGCTTCCGTTTTAAAGTGCGTCCCGACTGCTCTATTTTCCGCGCGACTGTTCTGCCTGCTGGCGCGCACATAGTTGAAGTAGCAAAGGACCTTCGCCGGCAATTTTCCGTACGATTTTCCGTTTGCCACTTGACATTAATATAAGAGAGACCGGCGCTTCGGTATTGACGTACGCTCGCGGGCGCCGCACAATCCAATGGAGAGCGGCGAATTATGAGCGAGGTTCGACCCGCTTGTTTAGAGTCGGCAGAATGTGCATCAATCGCAAGAATGTTCGACGTCAAAGGATACGGCGCAGCCAAATAGCTTGCAACATCGCATGAAATAAAAACAAGTCGTACTAAGTGAAAAAATCGAACATTTTCAATTTTATCAATATCATTTGAAACACATACAAACTTCAACCCTTTTACAATTATTTCTCTCACCTTCTCTTCAAGAAATTCATTAAATCCTGTATATTATACACTTGAATCATTTTCTATTCTTACTCATTATTAAATAATATTTATCAATTATTTTCGAAATCAAGAAAATATCCAATAGAATGAAAATAAACGAATCCTTCAGAGCATCAACTGATTGGCGAGGGTAATCAAGCCCTGCAGTTCGATTAATGTCTCGTTAAGACGCACTGGCTTACATTGTAGATAAATTGGCAAAGTCGAGGGGCAATAGTTCTTGGTCAAACCAGTGGCAGAGACAAACAAGTGGTGTCCGTGCATACTTTACTGGATGCACGCATACACATACACAAAACACAGAGACACGTGTTGGATGCCGGTGGCCGCATTAATGGTTGCTTGATAACGATGACTAGTCTCTTCGAATCGTACGAGAGAGCTGCAACCTTAGGTGGGCGACAACAATAAACCATTATTTCGACCACTGACATTTGGCACATTCTCTCTTTCTTCAACCAATGCATAATTCAGTGTGATAAAAAATTTAGTGCGTTTGGTTGGTTGATAAATTTCGTCGTCTTGTTTATAATTAGTAGTATCATTTACAAGAGAGAGAGAGAGAGAGAGAGAGAGAGAGAGAGAAAGAGAGGATGCTTATGTATGGTCTGGTCAATAAAGTACGCCCGAATATATTCACGGATACGTAAAACGTTAGCCTTAACTTTGACCCCTTGATAAATACCGAAAATATTAATGACCAGACTTTTCCGTAAAGAGATGAAAAAAAGCTCCTCTTTCTTGAGATCAGCGCACTCTCGTCTTATCTTGTAGCGCCGTGTATACCTGGAGTCGAAATGTTCGGAGAAACTGCGAAATTTCCTAAGTGATAAATTTCAGCAATGCAATACGAAATTCTTCTAATGAGGCCAAAGCTAATTAGTCGAATGTCAGCACGATAGAAAGAAGAAAGAAGGAATGAGAATGTCTTTCTGGTGAAAACAAAAAGAAATCACCCGGAACAATAATCGGTTTTGGTGGGCCGAAAGTTTATCGGACGGCGTCACTGTGAATCTTGCATTGATTTCGCAGGAACGCTGTTGCATCAACAAAAGACTAGTCTTACAGTTCTTCTTTACTGCTAAGTATTTCTACCAAATGTTTCAAAGAAATCAACTATAAAAAAAACAGCCCTTTGACCTTTAAAGAGGAATGGGGAATCGAATAAATTCGTCATGATTGCGTCTTCGTCGAAAAAGCATTTATTTCATCGAATAAATATTCTTCTATCTAACCTCTCTACCTAGGAAGTACACATTTTATATATATTCATATGTATATATAAGTATGTATTTCTTTCTCCACCCGTTGTTCGAACACTGCGTTTGTCGGGGACGTATGTCTGTATATGTGTGTGTGTGTGTGTGTGTGTGTGTCTCTCTGTGTTTTTCTCTGTGTTTTACTCGCAATTCCACAATTACGGAAAGCAAAGTTCTTGTCTAATTATACTCAGACGAAAGTAACAATTGTTCGCCGGATTGTCAGGAACAAGGAAGGACAAGGTAAGTGGAAATTTTATCTGACAAGAGAATCAGCCACTGTCATTTTTGAAAATTTAACATTCGATACAAAGACAAAGCTTTACTTTTATATATATATATAAAAGAAAAAGACAGACAGAAATGCGCCAAGTGTCTCGTCTCACACGCTCTCTTTTCCGTGGAATCACAGAACATAAAAACACTCGGGAGTAAAGAGATGTGCACAGGTAATCTTGTGTGTGAGAGTGTGCCTAATGTGTGCTGGTGTATACAAGAATTCCGTGTTACGCGCTATGTCCATTAGGAGAAGGAAGAGAAGGGAAAAAGATGGGGAAGGAAACGAAAAAAAAACGAAAAGAAAGGATTAAAGCTAAGGTACAGAAAAGTCCAAAGCTTAACAAGTTGGAAACTAAAGGATCGGTGGAAAAAGGATTTAGAATTGAGGAATTCCGGTGAAAGTTTACTGGCAGAGGTACAAGGGTGGGTAGTACTCGAATTAATCCTACGCTCGTAAGAGAAGTCTAAGTTTTAATCTAAAGTTTGTTTTTAAAAAAAATCACAGGAAACGCCTTATCCGAGTAAGGATTACGAAGATGTCCGTGAAGTAAGTCTAGAGAAATCATCCGAAGAGCGCAGCACGCGCGCGCGCGCGCGCGCGACATAACACCGTGTGTGTCCAATTTCTCTCTGTATACGTGTATATTAAATGTATATGTGTGTCTACGTGCTTCGGTTCACAATAGACTCGGGGACTTGAAGGACACAACACGGTTTGTTTCCGGTGGTTCGCGTTAGCCAAGCAACTAGATATCACAACGATACTATACACCAGACTGAGCATCGCCGAGTATGGACACCTGCTCGAAAAGCATTGGCGTCCCGACGCTTTAGCGTCGAGGGTGAGACCGTGCGAGGTTGGTTGGTGCACCTGTCGTATAATGCACGCGACGATATTACTTCGTCACGAAGTATTCCATTGAAAGTCTGTGCTCCGTTTAAGACAAGCAGGGTTGGGCTGCTCGGCTCTTGCTCACCAGGATTCTCCTCTCGCTGGACCAACCCCCTCCTCCTCCTCCTCCTCTTTCTCCTCCTTCTCCTCTGCCATCCGGGTTTAGCAGCGCGTCTCTACAATTTGGCTAGGGCTACAGACTCGCGTACACTAGAGAACCCCATCTTCACTGTTGACGATGATCTCATCTTATAATTATTAACATTCATACTCACATTCTTTCTCTCTCTCTCTCTCTCCCTCTCTCTCTTTCTCTTTCTCCTGATCTTTTCGAACCTTAGAAAGCAGGTCTTTAAACGAAGAAGTCCAGGAAGATGAGCGCCCTCTCTTTCTCACCAGCGCAAGCTATGTACACGATCTCATACTCTCAATTATAATCACACATACACAGAGAATCATACACGCACGTTTCTCGTTAGAAGGAAGGACGAGAGATGAAACAAAAAAACAACAAAAAAACAGAAGAACGGCAAAATCAAACTTAGGACGTCGAGAGACGAAGAGGGGAAACTGACGAGTTTAAGGGGATTGGCGTATTAAAGGGTTGTATTGGGTGGGAAAGAGATATGTGTGAGTCTGTGTATGTACACGCGTATGCCTTCCACGGCACACACGGTTACTTATGCGGCGACGCATCTACGTTAGAATATGTGTTAAGTGTGTGTTTGTGTCTTTTCCTATGTAAATGCGAGGGTATGAGGAAGAAGGAATTAAAGGGATGCACATGCAATTGATGAAAAGAATCAAATGATTTTAGGATACTGTGAATGAAAGAGTGAGAGAGAAGGGATAAAAAGGGGGAAGGGACGCGGGTGGACGCCATCGAAGGGGGAACAACGATTTTGTCACTGTACACCGAGATCTGTCGGCCAACACGTTTTCACCGATCAACGACGACCGAGTATAACCGGAAAGGAGAATTTACTCTCCGTTGCTCTCGAACTAACGTCCATTTTTTTCCGACATCATCGAGCTTAAAGGGGATTTAGTTTGTGAAGGGTGAAAGGGTGAACTCGGGGTGAGTGAGAAGGACTAAATGCCGTACCGATTGGAACTTCTAAAAGGAGTGAGGGGGTGGGGGGGGGGGGGGGGGTGGTTTCGAAGGGAAGGGATTGTTGGTAAAACTGACCGAAGGCGCGACTCGTAAAAAAGCCTAATCCGTAAAATGTAAAGATCGGGTCGATTTTGTGTTTTTTATCAAAAAGGTGGTATCAAAGGATAGAATGTAAGCTTACATATAAAAAATAATTATATCTCGAGGTCGTTCTCTTAGATCAGGTGCAAACGCATCGACACCTTAAAAATAATACCGTCGCTCTAGGAACTATCCGCCTTGCCGTGGACCGTGGCATGTCATCATTATCATCATCATCATTATCATCATCATCATCATCACCTCTGATACGGTGGAACGCTATTGGTACACCCTCCACCGCCGATGGAACCTCACCGATGATTCTCACCCTTCCAATATTCTGATCCTCTCGATTCGTTGATCTCTTTTCATCGTATTTAGAACGAGAAGAGAGACTCAAACGAGTACCTACCGGACACCCGAAACAAGGCACTTTCAGTCTATCGAGTAAACGGCGGCCTACGAGAGGACATCTTCTACTGATCGTGGAAAATCTCGAAATCCTTCGGCGGCTTCCTCGAGTGTGACCAAAATTTCCTTGGCTGCCTCGGCTTCCTCTTCTACGTCGGCATGGCACACCACCACCGCCGCCGTCGTCGCCGCCGCCGTCGCCGCCTCCCAAGCCACAGGAGGTGATGATGGACTATGAGCATCCGCATCTCTCGACGACCATGCCTGGCAACCGGGAGAACACGATTTGATACTCATTGTCGAAATAAAGCATCGTGATCTCCGAAAGCTTACGAGGCGCGCAACACGGCCCCGTATTATTCGGCGGCTCTGCCAGACTGATAATGTGGGTGTTCGGATAAGCTGGCAGAAACGCCATCGGACAATCGCCCGAGCAGTAGTTCGCATCGTACCTGAGAACAAGCGAACGAGAAAAAAGGCACCGTTAGTCCTAACTTGTTACTAGCATAGTAACTAAAAGAGGAAAAGAAGAAGAAGAAAGAGAGATGAATCAGTCTGAGTGCGTCAACTGTCCTCAACCTTGCCGCTATCCAAGACCTATATCTCGAAATACGAGGGACTTGTGTACGCAACTTATCAAATGTGCTTCGACCAGAAGGAAGCTTATCGCACGATAGTACAGTTCGTTCTCGATCTCTAATAACCGAGAATAGAATCGCCGAACAAAAAGTGAAGTTTGGTACTATGTGCATTTAATATGCGACACTTTTTTAAAGGACTCTGACAGAGGACTCTTAAAAGTGATCATTTAAAAAGTTATGTATCCGACAAATTAGTAAAAAAAATAATACAAAAAATGAATATTACAAGATTGTACTTACTTCTTCGGGGCAATTATCCAATCCCAGCCGAACTTCTCGAAGTCAACGGTGAGCTTGTATCTACAGCACCGGGTTTCCTGGCTGGCTTCGTCGCAATTCAATCCTACATTCCTCTTAATACGAGCTCCTCTTCTTGAATCAAGCTCTTGCGTCTGCACCTCGAGATATGGCGCGTATTCAGCGCCAGGATTCGTCTCGACGAGTCTTGAGTTCCGTCGATGATTACCACCAGGACCGGAAATCTTCAAGGCTACGCCTAGATTATCCCGTGGATGTTTGAACCATTCGGCTACCATTCGCCTGAGTTCAATGGTGATCCAATTACCCTTGCGTCCAATTGGTCGAGGATGTTTCGTTGTCAAAGGTGGTCCAAGTAATGGCCCACCGGATTCTGTAGCACCCCGTAGGATCCTTTGCAATGTGATTGTAACAGGACCTTCTTCATGGCTTTCAAGGCTTTCGATATCACCCGGTTCCTCTAGTTCGCTTTCCTCTTCACCGGTCCCCCAGATCCAAAGGGAGAGCTCGGCTCTTGTGACACGATGCTGGACCACTTTATCCGAGAACTTGAAGTACAGCACATCTAAACTGCCCTTTGAATGCCTTAACCTTTGATCTGTAACAAAAAGTATAGTATTGATTAGTTTAAAATTTCCATAGAACAATAAGAAATTAATTACAATAAGTTCGAATCATTGATAATTGAATGTACATAGTAGAGATAAATGTCCCGAGAGTACCGCGAAAGCAGCGGTGCAAAGGATCCGTCGAGGTCGGCCTCGTGTTGACCGACAATCGGAATGATCGATCGGATCGAGAGAGTTGAACTAGGTGATCGGCGTGAGAGGTTGGAAAAAATGAGGAACTGGGAGAAGGAGAACAAGGATTTCTGTGGGTACATCTCGGCAAGGTTTTCTCTCTCTTACGGAGCCCTCTGTGCACCTCTCTATCGAGGGCATCGTTCCCGGGAGAGACCGCTTCCATGAAGGGTAAAGTCGCCTGCCTGAAATCGTACCGTTAGGCGGGCACGCTTTTTCCTCCTTGATCGGCACATCTCTCGATCAATCAGACGATTCGATCTGATCCGCTCTTCTCCTACCGAACAGTGTCGCTCGCATCTTCTAAACACTCTACGCGTACAGCATTCACAAACAGTACGAGTCTTCTTCGAGAAGAGCTCGCAGCAGCTACGCAGAGACACGGCTAGTTTCTTTGAAACTCTCAACCAAGCACCTTTCACGGCGCACAACGCTCACGCACGCATGCACGCACGCACGCACGCTATGCGGTATTCTAGTTGACCTGGCTATCCTGGTGGTGTCTGTTCTCTGAACACTCACTACTCTTATGTCCTCCTGATCGTGATCTTGAGGAACCTACCGGAATTATCTGATTCTAAATAATTATTCTATGCTATATCAATCTTGCTCTGCTTTTGATAGAATCGAATTATATCAATGTCAGGTATAAATGTCTGATGTTACTTAATTGTATTAAACACCCTTCGCAATGTGAATGAGAAGATCGCTCTTACCGATTATAAGATTTAATTACTATTCCTTCGTATTTCCCCCCTCCACTTTGAAAAGCCTTTATTCCTGATTTCATAGTGGATGACTCGAGCGTTAATTGCTCCAAGAGCACTGGCGTCTCTCGCATGCAATTATACCTTTCAAGTGTCTCGAGTGTCAAGTGGAATCGGGTTTCGGTCGGCTCATGATCCCCCTAATCTCGCGATCAATCATATTATTGAATTTCGAGATTGTCATAGAACTCGAAGGGGTGTCGTTGAGACAAGGGAAGATGACAGAAGGGCGGAGAAAATAGTTATTTCTGTGGTTAAAGCAGACGAGACTGACATAAAAGCTTTGACGAAAGCAATACACGCAAAATAGGACGTCGAAGTTCCTTAATCGTTCTTAGAATGCTCGTTTCGTCTTGTCACAGCATCCAAGCTAAGAAAGTGTCATCTCTGGGGTGATAATACAAGAGTGAGAAGAGTCATCGTTTTATTTTCGGTCGAGACTGGTGGCTGCCGAGTGTCTGCCGGTTCTTCCGAACTAAATTTAAGGTCGACTGGAAAGGTCTCAGAAGGAAAAAGTCTCCCTCGTTGGAGGATGATGCTCTTTCTATCTTCGGCTTCTCGAACGAGACTCGAGTCGCAAGGTCGTACGATCGGAGGGTGGCCGGTGGCCTCGAGTACGAAGAAGACCACCGTGTGAACTTGGACTTTTCTCGAGATCGTTCCCCTGAACTCGGGCGCAGCGTTAAGAAGCACGTGGCGGAGCCAGATTTCGCGGAGTGCCTCGGACGCAAATAAATTGGCCAAGGAAAGGAGCCGCGCGGGGGTAAAGACGACGCCACCGGGGAGGAAAAAAAAGAGTCAGAGAGAAGAGAGAAAGAGAGAAAGAGAGAGAGAGAAGGACGATAAAGCGAAAGACACTAACTAAGTACAACGTGGCTGGTGGACTCTGAGATAAATATAGTTTTAGCGAACGGAGGTCACTCGCATCGCTCGCTCGCAACCTCGTGGAGAGAAACCTTCCTACCCTCTTTCATCAACGAAACTCTTCCTCTTTCTAATCTTTCACCCTATCATTCATCTCTAAAATCATACATAATATTACTCCGACATATAATATAAATTAAGGAAATAATAAGTATAAATAAAAATTTGAATTTTCCTAAATTAAAATCTCTTAAAAATAATTCAAACTTATAGTAGAAAAAATGAAGTAAAATTTTATCGAAAGAGAAATGTTCCGGGTGATTCGAGATAGGTGGGTTAATCGAGGCCATCAAGGATTGCACAGGCTGATGGTTGCAATGAAGAAGACGAAGACAGTGAGAGAAGAGAAACAAAGATAGAGGATGAACAGTTAGCAGGAGGGAAAGCCAGGAGGCAGGCAGCATTGTCCCGACGTGGCGGTGGAAAGCGTGGAAAACAACGGTGATACCACGGTGTCGTGGCCCTGCCTATAAATAAATGGAGAAATTATTGATATGGAACGACCTCCCGTCTCTTCCCTTCTCTCACACAACCAACCACATAACATACACAGAAATAACATATTTCCTGCATATATAAACTGATACATTTCCCATTTCATTAAATATAATAATTTAAATATATTATTTCTAATATTAAAGAAATCATATAATTAAATCTTCGACAATAAACAATAAGACTACATTTTCCATCATCTCAATCAATCCAACATAAAAGAATACCAGTGGACATCATAAGTGCATTCGTCGAAGAAGTAATGGTGAGGGCGACGACGTTTAAAAATATCGCCCGACAAATCGTCTGCGTCGTCGGCGTCGGTATACGTCGTGACGGCAGTGTTAGTGGTGGTGGTGGTGGTGGATGGTTGCGCGAGTTGCGGCGAATACCCCCGGCTTTGCCGGTGTACTAATGCCAGATCTACTGATTGGAAACCCTTCAAGGTGTCAGCGTTGTATACACGTCCAATTATGGAGCAATCAGATAAAAAGAGGGACTAGAAAGAGAGAATGAGGGGTAAAAAGGGTTAGTTGGAAAGAAGCAGAAGAGAGGGTTGAGATTGAGGGTGAGGGATGTTAGTGGTAGTGGTTGTAGGAAGTGGTAGTAGTATTAATGGAGAAAGAGAGGTAGAGGGATCGATGTGAGAGGGAAGCACGTTCGACAAGGAGTAGGTGCGTTCGACAGGGGGTGAGAGGAACAGAGTTCTCTCTCTCTCTCTCTCTCTCTCTCTCTCTCTCTCTCTCTCTCAGTGGTTAAAGAGAGGGGATGCTAGAGTTCCAGTAGAGTCGTTGATCCATCCATCAGGTGGGATGACAAACCCTATCTAAAGAAGGGTGGGTGGGACAGGTAAGGGCGAGAATGCTTCGGCTGCACAAGGTTGCGTGAGAGTCTAGAGTCGAGCTTTCCTCTCCCTCTCCTTTCTACCAGGGTACCACCTAGCCGGCCAAGAGCGTTGAACCCCAAAATTAATGTTGTAATGCACCGCAGCGTATCTCGAACCGACCTCGACTCTCATCCCACTCACTACTCACGCAGTATGAGAAGGAGAGAGAGAGAGAGAGAGAGAGAGAGAGAGAGAGAGAGAAGAAGGAGTGAGTGAAAGGAAGAGGAAGGGCTCCTTCCCCGAAACTCGCTCGATAGCCTAGCCACCCTCTAACTTCGACTTCGGAATACTTAATTGCAATATCCCGTCCGCCTGATAACTGACAAGGTGAACGACCGATCAGAGATTCCTCTCCAAGAGGAAATCCTCTGCTAGTCTCTGCTATGCTCTTTTCTCATGTCTTACCAGACACGGAACACCCGGAAAATCTATTTATCCCAACAGCAGTAGACATTCACTTGGCTGAAAGGTTCGTGACGGGACGAAAGGGTTACTGCGTTTGTTAGAACGACAGTATTCTCGTCGGCTGTAAGACGTAACTGCAAAAACCAATCTACGTCTAGCACGAAAGAGGTTTTGCCGTGCAAGCAGGGAGTCTTAGTGATTTAATCTGCCATTGGGATCGATGCTAGGCAATTTTAATTCGGCGCTAAGCCACCATTCCCGGTGAACCCGCGTTTCCTGCTCCGCGTGTATCTACAAGTACTTATCATATTTCCGGGCAAGGTTCCTTCATGCTCCTTCCGCATTGGGAAACGGGCTGGCTAAGTTCCGTAGAAAGGGTTTTGTACCCCCTTCGCGTCTTTTCTCTCTCTCTCTCTCTCTCTCTCTCTCTCTCTCTCTCTCTCTCTCTTTCTTTCTCTTTCTTTCAACGAAGGTAGAAAGCGAGCTAGAAGTTCCGGGGACGCCAAGACCGGAAGTGGAAACTGCCACCCCCGTAGAGTGTAATTTGCATCGCGTGCTCGAGCAGGGCGCCGGTAGTAGCAGGGCACACACTGCAATTGCGACTGCAGTTCGACAGTGGCACACAACACGAATAAGTACCGACTGCGGCGTGTAAGCGTAACTCGATAAAATTCGCATTTGGGTCACGCGTCTCTCTCTGTCCCGCTCTAGCTTTCTCCTGGCTGAGCGAAACAAGCCTCTTTCACTACCACACAACATCAGGGTAGTAACAATACTACCATCTTTCTTTCTTTCTTTTTTTTCTAGAGCTACGAACACCTTTGCTCTCTCATCTAACCCTGGCGAACATTCGCGTGCACCCTGAGAAACCGATGGAGTTCGCCCTTCGTAACACACCGAACGAACGAACGAGTAAAAAAAAAAAGGAAGGGTTGTTCTATGCTGACAGGGTGGAAGTGTCAGTCGATGCTAGGGAGTGCAGAAACAGAACTCGAGGGAGAGAGAATGCGTGAGAGAGCGAAAAAAAGAGAGGAAGAAGAAGAAGAAGAAGAAGAAGAAGAAGAAGAAGAGGAAAAAAGCACTCTTTTTACACCCCATCGACACCATTCGAATCGAACTCACCTAAACACTCTCGTGGCATTACTTTCGCGCGCGCCTTTACTCGCGCAAGTTGGTAGAGCTCGTGATCTTAAGTATCAGAGAGCAAGAGAAAGAGGGAGGGATCAAGCGATACCGGTTTCTATTGCTACAGCAGTGGAAAATCCGAGGCGCCAGCATGCTCGGTGTCTTTCGTCCTCCCTCAACCTTCCACTTCTCTATCACCCTCTCTTTCTTTCGCACTCCGTTCTCCCTGTCTACTACTCTTGCACTGCCACCACTGCCGATCGTCGTTGGATGATGTCAGTGAACGGGGAGAAAAATATTCCCTCGATGCCACGCGATGAAACGAGAATCTCCATAGGTGACACACGCGTAATATGATATGAACTGTGCCGATCCAATATTGTAGGTACACGCCTCGCTAACCAAGATAATACACATCGAATTGTTATGTAACCCTGGCAGAGAGTCCTTAAATGCATTCACGATCTCTCTGCCAACGAACACCGATATTCACGGCGGCGGCGGCGGCGTCGGCGGAGGCGGCGTCGACGGCGGTGGCGGCGGCGCTCTCTGCTAATACCAAGCCGATAGGGAGAAGCCAGAAACACGATAAACTGGTTTTCTGGACCGGCGCTACTGCTAGATCGATCGAGATCCAACCGAACTCTTAGCTACGCACCGATCTATCGCTCAACGAGAGAGATATACGATTGATATCTTTGATATTGACAGTTTTGAATTTATACTGTTTTTTGAAAGGTTTATTAAGTGAGAGATTATTGGAATGATATTGGAGAAAGTTGAATTGGAAATTGTTGGATGAAAAATGATGAATGATTAATTTGAAAATGGGAACTTTGTTAAGTCGAGCTGGCGAAATCGGTGGTGTATCGTCGAGTGTAATGAGAACCTCTGATAGTGCGGCGCCTGTCTGCGAGTATGCTGACCGCAGTGCTACTACTATCTGCACTGTCATTATTCACTCCGACTTATATATCCATCTCGGATTTATTAATTTCGTCGGGGCAGGTGGATTTAAGGCCGCTACCGTGAAAACCGCCCCGTCTACTTCAGTCCAATCATACACATTCTACTAGTCCCGGAAAATCCATATAGGAATACTTGAATTATCGATCAACTTTACTTCAAATTTATCCCAATTATTATGAATTATCTTAACACAAATATCCACGATTTTAATCAAATAACTAAAAACAGTAAATATCAAACATTAACTAATCAGAATTCCCATAAAAATGAATTCCTTATTAATTCATTGAATCAAATATTTCAAATAAGAAATTGAAATATAAGAAATGTTAGTATAAAGCTAAAGAAAGAATTGAAAGGAACACTGGCGAAAAGTGGTGTTTGCCGAAAGAGTAATCGGAAGATTGGCCTGTCTGTGAGTGGCAGGGCCGAAAATACAAGAAGACGGTCTGTCACCTAGAAGGCAGAGCTTTAACAGAGTAATGAGCGATGAGCCTGACCTAGGCTCTGGAGCGGCCGTGACCTTCGCAGCGTATCGAGGCCGGTTCGTCGTTCGTGCGCTTGAAAATTCGTGGCCGCCCGCATATCTTTCGTGGAACCCCAACACACTCTCACACACACACACACACACACACACACACACACACACATTCTTATTGACTGTGAGAGTAATCTTTCGGGCAATCTGTTTCCGCTCCTTTTTCTCGAGCGCATAGATATGCATCGTGAATTCTACTGACGACATGCGAGCGGACAAGTCCCGGCGGACGCATGCACTCTGACACATAAGTCGATTTCCGGTCGACGAACACCATCTCGTGCGTTGGTTATCTTCGATGACCGATCTCAAAAAGAAATCTCGAATCCAACCAAGCTTTGTTGCCTGGCTCTATACAGAGTTTCTCTTTCGAGCGGGCCAATTAGTTGCTTATCCATATCAAAGCGAAAAAACCCGTCAGAAGATAGTGACAGTGAGAAAAACAATTTAAGAAACGATGAACTTTATCCCTCATTGAATTTATCTACCTTGGAAAGAACGAGACTTTCTTCAGGATGCAAGGATCTTCCCTAAAGAAGATAATCATTCTGAAGGAACGCTTGATATATCAATACCGGAAGTATTGATACATTCAAAGGGATGCTGAGAAGAATAGAAAATCTAGAAGAACATAACGTTTTACGAACGTTGGTATAATCGGGAAAAGTATTTACCCTTCTGTCTTTCATTCTTCTTATACGTATGTGATTCGATGCATGTTGTCCGATGAAGCCGATCGACTTCGAAGGCAAGCGGAGATCGATCGATTTCTCGAGGTCGGCTGACAAAAAGCCGAGGAGAGAAGGAAGGAAGGAAGGGAGGAGGAGGAGGAGGAGGCTCGTCTCGTTTGTGCGCCGGAGAGATACTCGCAGAGGGCGGGAAAGGAAGCCAGCGTTGACAAGCTAAGAGAACGAAAGCTGTGGTGCAACGGGCAGAGAGGATGATCCCTGCGAAGAAGAATGCACAAGGGAGGAAGCGGGGATAAGAGAGAGGAAAGCAGAGAAAGAACAGAAGATTTAACAGGAATAGATCGCTGGGGCTAACCGGTCACAGAAAAAATCGACTTCGCCAAAGAATGGTGAAAGGGGAAGCGCGATCGTCGGAATGCACTAAGAGCGAGATATTCGTCGGTAGAAAAAGATAACCAAGAGAATAAGAGAAAGAGAGTGATGTTGAAGAAGAGCAAGAGAGATAAACAGTCGAAAAGATAGGAAGGCGAAAGAGGCGGCTTACTCGGAAGAATAAAAGAGATCTGTCCGGTGAGGAAGGAAGAGGAGGGAAAAAAGGCGAAACGAGCGAATTCCAGAGATGGTGCATCGAGAACTCCTCTCCGAGTATATCGAAGCGAGTTCGGAGCAAAGCGATATAGGTCGCCCGCAGCGATAACCCTCCGCCGTGAATTTGATACTGGTTCGCCATCGTCCTGCTCTTCATGATACCATCTCTCCTGAAGAAAGATCACTCTCCTTCAATACTCTTACCACTTTTCGATCATTCCCCCCTTTCAAGATCTTCACTCTCTTATTACTTACTTCTCGAGAAGAGAGAAAGAGAGAGAGAGAAAGAGAGAAAGAGATCAGACTTCCACTTAGTCGCGCGCCATTCACTATGTCGCTAGAGACACCGTTATCATATGTATTATTGTTTATTTCCAATTCAATCGTTCCGGCAGAGAGCTAATCTCTCTCTCGCGATAAGGAGACAGTCCGCAACTTTCGAAAGCCCGAACGCATTTAGCCGCACTCCTATCTTATATGGAATAAATAAATCATGTTACAAGTGCTTGAGTAGAAGTGCACTGACTGAGAGTGGTCAAAGTTGTTGAAGAACTCACGTGTGTTAGTGAAGGAAAAGAAGAAAGGATAATGAAAGATAAAAAGAAGTGTCAGAGGATTACTCGCCGTTAATAGCAAATGCGAAGGTTGCGAGAAGATTGTTATTATAAATTGATCGACCGGTAGTTTCAAAGTCAGTGGGAAACAGGTTCCTCACTGGAAACCACGGAAGGCTCTCTTGCTTGCTTGGTTACTCTTGGCATTCCTCCTCTCTCGATTGCTTTTAACTCTCTCGATCATCTACTCGAAAATGACCCTGTAATTTCGCGACACACAGGATAAGAGAACTAAGAGGACTGTGCCGAAGGTTGAAATAATTGGCCAAGTGCGAGGTAATCGCTGAAATTCATAATATTATATACAATATCCGAAGATACTTGGATACAACCTGCTCGAATCACTGCCCTGTCACCAAGAATAATGATAATAACTGGTAGTTTAATTAATAAGTTATAACTTTGATACTCACAAAATAGATAAGACAAGCATATCGATTCTGTCAAGCGATCAAGATCAACATGTAATGGGATCATTAAACTAAAATTCTCTTGGCAAGATTGACTTCGAGACGATAATCGAAGGGCTATCGATTGGCTGGCATCGATTTGTTTTAGTTAAGCAACCGACAGAGGAATCATGCCCTCTGGGCAAGTTGCCTTTCTCGTGAGAGAACCGCGGAGAAGAGGAGCGGTAAACACAGGCTTCTGCCGTTTTGGAGGGCGCGCGCGCGGCTATTACGTGTTTAACGACCAGTGGCTACAACACCATACCACTCAAAGGACTATTCGATCCTTTTTATTCTTTTTATACTCCTGATTTCCCGCCTACCAAACCCTCCTCTCATCGTTCCAGATAAACGATCGATCGTGTCACCATGAAATTTTCATTAATACACACTAAGAATATTCATTAGAAAAAAAGATACTTTGTAAGAAGAATATCTTCTTTCCAAATGAGTGGCCTGAGAAAGTAAAGATGATGCGTGCTTAAAAAGGAGGAGAATATTGCCTGGAGGGTAGCCAAAGTACAAGTCGATAATGGGCCTTATCGACTGGCACTAGCCCCCGAAGCCTGGCGGCAGGATCGAATTTCAAATCGATCCCGCCACCACCAGAACCCTGCACGAACAGGCTAAAGGAAGCCAGGAATGTTTTCTCTCAGCCATGAAAGGGTTCGATCGCCTCAAAAATTTCAAACGCCAAGAATTCGTCCGAAGAGAAATGGTAGAGAAAGAAAAAGAAGAGATAAAGCAAAGGATGATTTTATAACAAAAGAAGATCTCTTCGAATCTCAATCAAGTCAATCTTAAGTGGCGCGCGTTCACGCGTGCAGGAAGATCTTCTCCGCTAGATTGATACCGTTAGTCAACCAAGTTGCATGTCCGTTATATAATACACGTTGCACCGTAATTAAGAAGATTCTCGTTACCAAGTGAACGCGCGCGCGCCTTTCAATTGGTCGGACAATGTTGCAGAACTGTATGAAATAGGCTGGCACCGCTCTGCCACTGGCAAGAGTCCTCGACAGGCGCAACGGATAGTTTATCGGGTTGCCGAGGTTAATTCGGTTGACGTTACCAAGGAAAACACGAGCTCAACCTACCTATATGGCACTCGCTACTATGACACACTCTGCCATTCGCGCTAATTAATTGCGCCTTGTTCCAACCAACACTGGCTATCCACTCGGATGCCACCGATTTCAAACACTACCGATATATCGAATTAACCTCACCGCAATTATCGATTATATACTTTCGATATAAATACAAGAAAATTTATTAGATAATATAAGAATTATGTTTGCAAGAATTACTTGCAAAACTAAATATAAGACTTTGCTGAAAATGGAAAGAATTAATTATTGAGATGAAAAGAAAGATGAACTTACGTGGTTGAGCCAGGGCGAAAACGCTCTCGGTTTTAGCTGCATATTCGTCGATCTCTTCGTGATGAGTGATGCCGGGTTCAAGGGGTTGCGGCTGATCAGCTTGCATGCCATACATGTCCATTAATTTGGAGATCGGTGGGATTCTTGGACGCGCCCTACCAGTCATATTTGGCGCTTGTTTCAAGCCAAGTTTATTCAAGATATGCTCTTTGATGGCTTCGAGACTAAGTGCACGGATTTCTTCGCGCATCCTGCAAGCGTTGCAAGCATTTCCGGCCATCGCTAGGTACCTCAAATGGGTCCTCTCGATGCCTGGGGTGTCGAAGGCACCGAGGAGCACCAGCGACAAGAGTATAATCGCTCTTCTCACCATCTTGCTCAAGGTCGCCCTTGCTCGCTTCTCGGGAAGGGTGGACCACGATCAGATGATCGAACGCATGCCTACACTTCTCTCTTCGAGTCTCTTCAATAATTCCTCTTCCTCTCACCTAAAATCTCGTACGTCTGACAGCAACTCTCCGAAACTACTTCAATCCTAATCACAGGATTTCCTCTCTTCACTTCTTCTTTCAATGAAAAATCCTCTTACTATATTCACTTCGTCTCTTTCTCCTTCGCACTATGATTTTCTTCACGTTTCGACGAAACTTCCGTCGTCTTATTTCTCCGGAAGTCGATGATCTTTCAATCGAATGATAGAATCGTTGGTTGTCTCCTTGATAAAAGGAGCGTGGTCCACACGATCCAGCTTCCTAGCCGGCGCCGGCGGCGGCTGCGGCCGTGGACGACTATCCACGAAAATGCCGCCTCCGCCAGATGAATCTCGGCAGTGATGAACAAGACGTTGACGATGATACTGATGAGAACTTTATGGATGATCCGCGCTTTTTTTTTTTGCTATCTCGAGTGATCGATCGCGCCGAGATCTCGACCTACGACACGAGGCCCCGTCGATCTCGGCCGGCGCTCGGCGTCCGAACAGTCGACGGCGGCGTCGGCGGTGGTGGCGGTGGTGGTGGTGGTGTCGACGGTGGCGTTGACGGTGGCGGTAGCAGTGTCGTCGCGTATCTCTCTCGGCAGATAGATGATCCACTATCGTCTTGGTGGGCCGTCGCGCGTACCTCGTGCCACTATTTTCGTCGGAGGCAGAAGCGCGCGAGCGCGCGCGCGCGCCCGGAGCACGCGAGGAACGACGCCACCAGGAGAAGGAAGAGGCGAAGGAAAACAGTGAGTAGTCGATGTCACAATGGTACTTTCAGTATTTCTCTATCAACTTTTCTATCTTAAATCTCCTTTATCCACTCACTCTCTCTCTCTCACTCTCTCTCTCTCTCTCTCTCTCTCTTTCTCTTTCTCTTTCTCTGTCAGTTGTTAGTGATGCAGATTGATTTCTAACTCGATGTCACCAAAAGCATAAGAGCGATTGTGCTAGTAGAACGTCGGCGCTCGTCAGTGGTAGCGCGATGATGTGTATTAGCACAAACTGCAAAATCAAGTAGACACACGGATCTCTCTTTGCTCTCCGTGGCCGATCGTGATCGCATCGAGCGGAGCCTCGCCGACTAACTGACGGACTGACTGAGTGACTGACTGACTGGCTGTGCGGCTCCGAGTCAAAATAAATAGAGACGGCGATCGGTCCGCTGAACCCTCCTGACCTTCGGCTCGAGCGCGGCGGCACCCTCCTCTGGACACGCGCGCGGCGCCCTCCCTCGCGACTTCACACTCTTCACCGGTGCACCACGCATCTTCCTCGACCTATCTCCGAAGCCATCGCACCGCCGATCTTCACCCCTGCCGTCTCTCACTCTCTCTCTCTCTCTCCCTTTCTCTCCCTTTCCCTCTGTGTTACACCGCAATTCTCTCCTCTTTCTCTTCTTCCTTGTTTCTCTTTCCGTTCCCTTCGTTCACTTCCTTTTTCCGTCACTCTTCTTCAGGGATTTTATAAAAACAGTTTTCTTTCAAAATCCCGTGTATTCTGTCGCCGCTTGATCCAGTTGTTATGTACGATTTCCTGTCCTGTCAGGGGTTAGTCTTTCCACCGGTAAGTTCACCGGTAAATTCGAGATGAGGCGATACAAGATAGAGATAACAAGTAGGATAGAAATCGAGAAAGAGAGAAAGAGAGAGAGAGAGAGAGAGAGAGAGAGCGAGAGTGCTAGCGTGTATAATCGCGTGTATTGCCGTGCTTCGGTCACTACCACAGAAGGAGGAAGATAAGCCCGGTGTGTATGGCAGAGGTGTAGAGTTATATGGTTGGTAGGTGGAGAGAGTGTGTGGAGAGAGCAGAGCGGCGTGTGCGGTGTGTCGTGCCGGTAGAGAACTGCCGCTGGATCCTAAGAGCTCGCTGGCTTGTCAAGCACTGAGTCAGGAGGCGCGCGTTCTCACCGCATATATGTCGAGGCGGAGGCCTCCTCCTCCTCCTCTTCTTCTTCTTCTTTCTTCTCCTCTCCGTCTATCCTTCGGCTCTCTTTCTCCTTCTCCGTTGTTCGCCTGGACAGGCGCGACACGCCGCGCGCCTTCTCCGTCTCTTCTCCTCGGCTCTACTATCTTACGCATTCGCGTGTAGGGGCCGATCGTCGTACCTACACCCGCTACCGCCGCCGCCACCACCACCACCACCGCCTCCACCTCCACCTCCTCCACCTCCTCCTACTCTTCCTCCTCCACCACCCTCTCCGACTTCTACAACAGAACACCGCCTCTCCCTCCCCCTCAACGCCGCCCCCTTCCACCCCCCACTAGCGCCCACCACCCTGCCAGTCATTCTCTCTTTCTCTTCGGCTCGCTCTCTTCGCCCTCCTCCTGTCTCCCTCAACCCCCTGTTCGCCTCTCTTCTCACTGTTCGCCTTGTCCCTCTCTCTCTCTCTCTCTCTCTCTCTCTCTCTCTCTCTCTCTCTCTCTCTCTCTCTCTCTCTCTCTTGCCGCCCCCCTCTTTCTCTCACCCTATGCTCGTTCGTTTGGCGAACCCTTCTATTCGCTTGTTACCACTTACTCTTCTTCTCAACGTCTCCTCCTCTTTCTCTAACTACTACCACGCACCCTTTCTTTTACCCCACCTTGTACAATTTCTTTCTTTCTTATTTTTGTTCTTTGTCATCCTTTATCCTATATGCAACCACCCCCTCCCGCCCCCCCCCCCCCCTCGTCTAACGACACCCCCATACCAATTTGCTTGGTTCTATCTTTGTCTATGTTTGAGGGGGGGGGGGGGAATTGAATTCTGATGGCTTTCCGATATGTGCGTGCAACCCGGTAAGCACATATTTACATGCGAGATCGCACCCCTGTCGATATCCTTTCGGCTTTGCTTGCTACTGTTGGTGAAGAGAGAGAGACGAGAGAGAGAAGAGAGAGAGATGAGAGAAGGTCCGCGATTTCTTCGTGGGATCCCAGCTGGATGGACCACCGCCGCGTCGCTGGACCACCAACTCTCGAATCTCTTTCTCTCGTGCGGACTTCGCAAACGGCGTGTGCGGTCCAACAGGAGTAACGCGAAGATACTTGTCTCTCTTTCTCTTTCTTTCCTTCTTTGTTTCTTTCTTTCTTTCTTTCTCTTTCTTGAATGTACTATGGATTTCGACTGGAATTGATTGATCTTGAACCCGTTCTCTCTCTTTTTATTTCTCCCCCATTGAAGATGCTTCTTGTCGTTTTGCCTATGGAACAGCGAATACTTCCGATCGCACGTTGATCTTACTCTTGATTCGTTGATCCTCCTCTTGCAGGGTTGAATCAGTGATAACAGGGTGAAACGATCTCTTGAATGACATTGATGCTGACCTGGAAATCAAAAGATTGGTGAGTGAAGTGTTGGGGCGGGGAGAGAATACACCAATGAGTTTAGTCGCAACTGACGACTATCAAATTCGTACGATCGCATGCAAGTGACGAAGACGCGTGTGCAATTTGTGCAGGATGTTCTGATCATGTGTTGTGTGTGTGTGTGTGTGTGGGTTTGTGTGTGGGTTTGTGTGTGTCCGGACGAGACTGCGAGAGATCGATCGAATTTTTATGCGGCCCCGAATCGAGGGCACGCCCCGAAACGAATCGACACCGAGCGGCATATACGATGGGACCGATACGATAGCGCTGCGCACACACAAACCAACGTACAAGCGCAGATTTGAAACCGTTCGCGCAAGATAGCAACGCTCACAACTCTTCTTCCACCCGTCTTTTTTTTTCGTTTCTTTTTTCTTCGTCTCTCTCTCCAGTGACGGTTTCTCCTGACAGATTTGGATTTCAAATTCAACCGATCCGGCTAACATCATTCAAATCACTATGGCCTGTTTCGATCAACTGTGTATTCGTTGGTTTCAGCGAAATGCAACTAACGCTTTTGTAAAGTAGGCTGATTTTTGCAAAGATTCTCGATAGTCGTTCTTACGAAAGAATATCGAATTTTTGTGGATTTTTAATCTTCATCGTGAAGTTTTCAGAAATCACCTGATTTTGCCTGTCTCTTTCTTTTATCTTCATTGATGGTTGCAACGTTATAATGTAACTGTTGATAATGATCGGCTTGGCAGGTCCGGGAGAGATTTCTTCATGGCAATCTTTCGATCGGACGCCCGAGGAAAGACAGTCTACCACCCTGCATTTCCTCGAAAACTTCCACTTGAAGCATCCATCGACTGATGCATCATATCCTTTAAAACGAAATTTAATAGCCAATCGGGCGATATTAATTCCCTCCTTTCTTCAAGATCGGGAGTGTCTTCCTTCGCGTCTCCTCCTTTTTTTTTTTTCCGGCGGCCCACCTTTCTGAAACCAGTTACATTAATTATCATGATCGAGCACACGCGATCACCGGCTCTCTTCAACGAAGAAGCCGACATCATCGATGATGATCCTTTTCAACCATGACACCTTCTTTTAAAACTCTTCTCCAAGACAAGATTCATGAAGATTTGTAATCCAAAAAATGAAAGACAGCCAAACTTTTACATCCCCATTTCTCTTCTGTTTTTTTTTGTTTTCTTTAACAAGTCAAACAGTGTGATCCTGATGATATTCAGTCTGGCAGGGACTCTCTCGCGTGAGCTACAATGTGCGATATTCTGTATAGCCGGCGCGATCGCCGGTACGAAGCCAACAAAAAACCCCGCATAATACATGTTACCCCAGGTTTATACCCAGGCATCTTACCTCGCGCATAAAATTCGCCGCTTCCAGTCCCTCTTTTCCCTCTCTCTCTCTCTCTCTCTCTCTCTCTCTCTCTCTCTCTCTCTCTCTCTCTCTCTCTCTCTCTCTCTCTCTCTTTCTCTCTTCCTCTGTTTCTGTCCCTTCCTGTAGAATGGCATAAATATTAATGCGATATCGAGGAGTTTGATCGGCTAATAGAACCGGGCAGTGTCCGTCGTCGGCGACAGTGTGGATCCGCAATGAGAGGAGAGGAGAAACTTAGTTCTGGTGGAAGCCCTTAGGGCCCAGGGTGGTAAAAATCGGTAGGTATCAGAAGACTCGCGGCAAGTAATAATGTATATAATTATATACGAGACTGTAATATTTTTCGTCCGATATAAAACTATCACTTCCACGAATTTATATCTTTTAAAATATATGAAATTTCTATTTATCATAGTTAAAATCTTATTAAACATTCATATTCTTTATTAAAATTTGCTGTAGTAAAAGGGTTAATCAGGTCTAAGAAATGCTTGGAACTATCTTTCTCTTTCTTCAGTTCTCTTCTTCTTCTGTCCACATGTTTTCCATGGCGGTTTTGTACCCCACACGTCGTGGTTGTCTGTCATCGTCGAGGACCAATCGAGCCCTGCTGTTATTGGTGGTGGTACACAGCCGGATGGGTTGGTCGAAGGCTTGTGTATATCCGTCGTTGACATCGTGTCCAGCAGAGTTCCAGCAGCAGGTGGCTGGAGAAAAGGATCGTCCGATCGGGCTCCTTTTTTCTGTTGTGTGCGAGTTTGCTCTTCGTTGACGCTAACGAGCCGTCGGTCTCCAAACTCTTCTCTTTCCCAATGAATGCGATCCTCTTTCTTTTAATCTTCGTACTTCTTTCGTTACTTCCTAGCCGCGCTGAAGCACTGCAAACCATCCAATGAAGAGCGAGACACTCTTTATTTCAAGATCAAAGAATAAGAATGGTATGTTCAACTTGAGAATCGAATGATGGATTCTGGTATGTCAAAGGATAACGATGAAGGAGAAATTGCTCTTGTAGAAATGTGGTAGCCTTGCTTACTTGAGGAAAGGAACGATAGCTTTTAAGAAGAGCTCGCTGCCGGCTCGACGAGCGTTGAAATCTTCAGCAGCCGCCGGCTGCTGGAGCATTCATCCCACGATAGTAAGAAAGAGAGAGAGAAAGCGCAATGCGCTTTTACCACGTGTACCATCCTAATTTCTTTCCCTTCGTAGACAGATTAATTAAAAGTGTGAAAGGTACTTATCGAACTCTTAGAAATATATTCCTTCTAGTTAGGATATGACAAGAGTTTCACAAATAATCACGTTGTTCGATAGTTTCTATCAGCGTTGTCATGGATTAATAAGTAAAGAGGGGAAGTTCGTCATAGCCGCCCTTTTCTAGTCGCTAACAATGCCCGAGGATAATCAGAGCCGCTCAGCGACTTTTTCCTTTCTCTCGCTTTCTCTCGTGACAACTGCCCTTCCCCGCACCGCTAAAGTGTCAAGCCCGTCAATTACTCGATTTCGAGGAGAAGGAGAGAATGAAAATGGTGGGTGAGTGTGCTTAGTCAGCCGCGCGGCGCACTCGAAAGCTCGCCTGGCTAGCTGCTACTGTTACTGCTACTGCTACTGCTGCTTACTTGCTTGCTTGCTTGAGTCGCTTGAGTCGCTTGAGTCGCTCGAGAAAGCTTCAGATAGTAAAAGTCACCGCAGTCATCATGAACATTCTCCTTCTATCTGTGAGTAAAGAGCTTTCTTCCACTTTCATCTGACGCAACCACCCACTCACTAATCCAAACTACACGGACTCTCAAAACCTTGAGGAATCCTTACGAAATATATCTTTTTTTTATAATTATTAGTTAGGAATCAGTTTTACGTATGCTGAGATTTGTATACGTCTACTTGGGAATTATGAAGAGAGCAGAACTATCAGGAAGAAACCTAGTAGATTTTGGCGATGGAATTATTATAGTCGAGAGTTTGAACAGTTGGAAGCTTTAAGGTTTAATAATACAGCACTTTGTAGCGTTGATACTGTCACTGATCTACGTGGGAAAACCTTGGTTGTTGCTGCTGATCATGTGAGTTAGATTTGGAAGGAGATGAAGGTTTGTCATTGGGTTAAATGGGATGAAATTGTTTTATAGATGAATCCTTATATTATTATCAAGAAGAATAATAGTGGGGTTACTGGATTTATAGGAGATGCTTGGACTATTCTGGAAGAAACTCTCAAGTTTAAGTATGAACTGTTTATTATATGGTTTTATATTCATTTGGGTGTTTCTAACTTTTTATTGTTCGTAAATCGATTGTTTGAGTATCAATATGGATAGGAAACAAAGAATCAGTAGCGCAAAGTCCGGAATTGTGTCGGAAATCCAGTGAAATGCCCTCCTAATTAGCTGATGTGGTCTGATTTCGACGGGGTTTTCCATGTTTCCCATACTTCCGAATATTTTCTGGGGCTGAAATTTAGTGGAGAATGGTTTCTTGTATCAAGCAAGAAGTGATATAAATTTCAGAGTCGCAGCTCAAAATTCATTTTTTTGCAAGTTTTTCTGGGTATACCCCTTGACGAATTTTTCGGCCAAAAAATGAACTTTGACCTGGGATTCTGAAATTTATATCACTGTTTCCTAGCTAAATACTGAATCACTTCACGAAATATCAGACCCTGAAACGGTCAGGAAGGGTGGTTCCAAAATTTTAGATTTTTCCAAGGTTTTCGGACTTTGGCAAACGCTTGATAAATCAATTATTTGAGTATCAAAACGGATAGAAAACATAAGACCTGTGTCAGAAATGCCGAAATTGAATCAAAAACATAAGGAGGAAGCTTCCTGAATAATTAATTTCGTTTAATTCTGACAGTTTTTCCAATGTTTTCGATACTTCCCGACATTTTCCTGATCCGAAATTTAGCGGAGAATATTTTCTTGTATCAAGGAATAAATAATATAAATTCCAAAGCCCTAGCTCAAAATTAATTTTTTCTACATTTTTTTTTATTCCAACTGAACATCTTATTTCGTCTTTATACATCCTCAAATTGCAATTAGTGTCGATATCGATGGTTTAGACAGAATCCGCCCAATTTTCCCACCCACTCGAGTTTCGGTACTCGAATGATTCATTGGTCTAGACAGTCATAAGTATAGGTAACGGGTGAGACTGAGGGGGTTGATGGGTATGGAAGGCCAGTGGAAGGGTTGCTCAACCCGGCGCTCATTACTAAAGGTTTTGGTTCGTGGAAAATTCGCAGGACGATTTACAGAAGAGCCGGTCCGTTCACCAGCCAGACCCTGATGAATGGACAGACTCACGCACTCCTTGCCGCCACAGCCATTTACTCATACACATCTGGTTACTACACTTACAGCGCCACTATTACTACCAACTCGTAAGCCACCCTTGTTTCCTCTAATATTCCCGGAAAGAATAAGAAAAACTTTCTTTCATTTAATTCATCATACTATATTTAAATATCTATTTATTTTTCTGTCCGGGTTTCATAATTCGTTGTGCAAATAATGATTAAAATATTATTTGACATAAATAAGATTATTAATATTTAATTTAATTATTCATCGCTCTTTTTTAATGGGATTGAAATGTCAGGTACGCCCTGTTCGTTCAATCGGAAGGAACAAAAGTGTCAACTTGGTGGTACGCAAGGATCTTTAGTCGAGGTTTGTGGCTAATGGGATTCGTTTTCGTCGTCAGCATCACCGTTGCTGTAACGCTCGTTTCCTACGTCAGGACACACGTGTGTTCCGAGAACATCGAGTACGATGGCGAATTATCCTCACCGTCTTTCAATTTACTATTCGTACTCGGAGGAATCAGTGGACAAGGTGCGAATTTATTGTAAGAGATATTTAAATTTTATAATGAATGTTTATCATTTCTAGGCTTTAATAAATTACCAACAAGTTGGTCCCTCCGTGTGTTAGTATTATCACAATTAGCAATGGGAATGCTATTATCCTGCGGATTTAGTAGTACTCTAACTTCCTATTTAGCTATTCGAGGAACTTCTGTTCCTTTATCCAGCTTGGAGGAAGTACTCCAAAAAAGAACGCACTCATTGTGTCTGAGGAACGACAGCAGCGCTTATATTCACTTTACAGTTGTAAGGATATCATGAAGAAATTAATGAAAAATCACTATAATCGAATGAGTTAAGGAAAGAACTAATAGCTAATGCTTTCAGAATCGTTCGCCTGAAAGTGAAATAAAAGAGGAATGGAAGGACCTAATCAATAAACGATGCCCAGACATGAGAGACAGTAGCACTCTGAGTTCAATGCTCTGTAGACCGGGCTTGGCTTACTTGGAGGCTCCAGACGTCTTCCTTCCGATTTATAGACAAGTCAAAAATGAATGTAGAATCGTTCAAACATACAATGAATATTGGAGCTTACGCCTAGCATTTTTACATGCCAGATCCTCGCAATACAAAGAAGTTATAGATCATTAGTAAGTGAAACTTTTACTAATTTAAAAAAAATAATATCAAAATATATAGAGAAAATCCTGTGAATTTTTCTGTAGTTTGATGCGACTCAGTTCTTCTGGAATTCTGCACTACCTGGAAAGAAAGTGGATCACCAATAAAGAGGAGGATTCCAGTTTCGAGTGGAGTGCTTTCCAGCCAGTGGAATATGCTCACATCCACATCGGTGTGTCCGGTCTCGCTTTGATGTCTGTCATCAGTCTTATCATTTGTCTCCTGGAGAACATCTGGTATCAAGGAACAACTCGATACAGAATGAAGAAATTAAAATCAAAGATTTCAAGGATATCATCTAATGCTAGTATTGGCAGGCTCAAATGTCGCAGGATTCATCCAAGGATTAATCGAAAGGATTCTATTTTAAATCGAACTAACATTATAAATATCCTTGAATCAGGATCTATCACAGATTCTTATATAAACAGTCGAAAATGATGAAATATAATAATCGATCGAGAAGAAATTCGTGTTGGCTCTCAGTTTAATAAGAAGCACGATCGTACGTAATATACAAGAATGATACAGAAAAATAATGTTCGCAAGCACCATGGATTTGGTGTGACATCCTCGCGTTATACACAGTAAACCATACACGAATAATACTTTCCAGTGTAACACTCAACGATATTCCCAGCCGTCGACGAACTGTGCGTTTCTCAATTGGATTCTCCCTGTCATCGACGGCACAGGGTAAACAACAAACATTTACAAAAGCAGGCTCGCTTTGCCTTGGCTTTGCAAGACCTACGCACACGGGTCTCTCACGACAGGACTAGCAAAATTCAGTTTGTTCGCTTGAATTCATCCTGTCTCGGTGATGAACCGACAGGAAGTGTCAAGCGAGCTGTTTAAAAAAGAGAGAAAGTAGAAAAGTCGGCGAGCACCATCGTCATTGCATGTCCCTTTCGAAGTTGGATCGCTTCAGCAACGTCAGGACTAATTATAGACACTACAGATATTTCCAGATGTATCCGGTTCGTGGTCGGTGTCTTTAAAAAGGGGTAAACTCACCACGTATTGATATGTGTATGTGTAAGTGTAAGTGTCTGTGTGTGTGAGTGTGTTCAACATTGGGAAACAGCTTTTGGCATTGTGGTATTGGATGTTCAAACATGTGTTTTCCCTCGAGTATCACCGGGCTATCGTTAAGTGAGCAAACTTGCCAAACGATCCTTCTTTTCCTCCAACTACGAATACTGTTAAATGTTAGCAAGTATTGAAACCCTCCTTTATTTGATTCGCAGAACTGCGTTGGTAGTATGTATGTTGAAGAGTTTTATTTTAATACGCTATTAGCGCGACTCGAATTAATCCACGCTCCCCTAACATCTACACGAAACCCCATACGACCGAAACGCCATGTCAATCATCAATTTTCTCACTCCGCACCCTTTTTCTCTATCTTTCTTCACCCGTCAATTATTGACCACGTGAATATGTAATACGAGAAAAGGATACTGCTCAAGGTGTTCATGGTTATCACCGAGGAAATGTCATCGAACTCGAAGAACTCGTTCGTTAAATATACACTCATACATCCAACTACATTCAAATGCTTCTCTCAAATCACTTATCACACTCTCTCACACTCACCCCTTTGTATGACTAAAAAAGCCAAGAATACCAATCAATCCTTTTCTCCTTCGTTCCTGATGAATGACGAACAACCAAGTATACAAGAACAAGCACACTTAAAAGTATCGCAAACATTAAATCCACTTTGAAGATAAATACACACATGTCTGCCAGGAGTAATGCGAATGTGTGTGATAATCGCGTGACTATAATAGCTTTCACAAAAACATTTATAGAAATTAAACTCCATGGAAGCTTTTAATCATTATCACGACGGATCCTGCTTGCAAAAATTAATTCAATATTTACCATGCCTCATCGGTGTTTCGACACAACCTTCTCGCCTGGTATCAAATAACAATCGACCTGACCGATCTTCCATGTAATCAGGATCATTTCATGCCGATCTCCCCGCGCAATTGCAATCATCGGGGCAAGGACACCACCCGTAATTCTTGTTTACAGGTATAAAAGTGAAAAACGTCACGAGCCTCGGAAAAATCTCAGCTCATTTCGGTCGTGCATCGAAATATTTCAAAACTCATTAACAAACCGACGAGGCATAGAAATTTCCACCTCCTTCTAAAAGAGAGACCCAGCTTCCATCTTTTGATGGTTCTAGTACCTTGAAAAATTCGCACGCTCTCGGTTTAATTCGGTAGGCTTCTTCCGCTCCGCCGAAAGCAACGATCAAATCACCCCTTCTCTCAATCGTCTCATTAAAAACCCAGCCGACAAAAATCAGACGAAATCATTGATTACCAGGCTGACGGAAGGGAAGACCCGTTACCACACTTCGCACTTGTGTACCGGATTCATAGGTGAACCTTTTGGGCAATTAAATTCGGTAGCGAACTCTGGCATATTCGAAAGAGGACCTATTACCCTGAATTTAGAAGGTGCGTGTGAATCCTTTTCGATTTGTAAAGCAATCGCTTCTGATGTTACTGCTGAACACCAAACCTGAGCGAAGTTGACAAAGAATAATTGTCGATGTGTCAGATTTAAACCAGGCAGCGGTAATTGGTCTTTGTAACTCTTAGGCATTGTTAAATAAGCGTGGTACGCTGCTTCCAGGCCACCGTTGTCTGCTATGTTTTCACCTATAAATTTGATATAATAATGAATTAATACTGTTAGTATTAATTAAGTTCAATATCGATTACCTAAAGTCTGACGACCATTCACGTGTCGACCTTGCTCTTCGTAAGCGCTGTATTGTTCGACAAAACACTGTGTTCTATTCTTGAACCTTTCGATCGTCGCATTATTCCACCATTGATTCAAATTTCCATGTAAATCGTATTCGCGACCTTTAAATTATACAGAAATTAATTAATAAAATTGTATTGACAGGATGAAAATCGATCGAAATTATTACCTTGGTCATCAAAGGCGTGAGTTAATTCGTGTCCCATAACGACGCCCATCCCACCGAAATTCAAGCTATTTGGATTCTTCATGTCGTAGAAAGGACTTTGAAGAATACCAGCTGGGAAAACAATCTGATTCTTCGTTGGTGTGTAATAAGCATTAACTGTTGAAGGCACCATAATCCAACTGGTTTTATTCACAGGCTGATCCAACTTCTCCAGATTCTTCTTCAAGTTGTACTTATTCACGCGGATGTTATTCAAGAAATATTCGTTCGGTCGAATGGTCAAATCACGGTAAAGTTCATCGAGTTCAACTGGATTCAAAATGAAATTCGGGAAGCCTATCATATCAGTTATGGCATTGGCTTTTTCTTCAGCCGCTTTTCTTGTCTCTGCATCCATCCAATCGAGATTCTTTAAGTTTTTAGTAAAAGCCTTTCTTATTTCGTCAATCATTTGTTCTGCCTGGAAATATGAATTGGACGATGATAGTAATATTATAATCGTTTAAGAAGTAAATAAGAAATTTAAAGTAAGAAATGAACTAACCATAGGTTTGCTTTTCCCATGAAAGACTTCTCTGACGAACATCGCACCAATAGCAAAACCCATAACATTATTCGCATCAGTCACACAATAACGCCACTGTTCTTCGCGTCCTTCGGAACCAACAAGTGCTTTTCGTAGGCCTTTATAAGCATCCCTAAAGGGTTTCGACAGACACGCTGTCAATGACTTCACTGTCTGCCAAACCAGATAGTTATTCAGTATTCTGCGGAAAAGAAAAGAAGCCTAGATAGGAGAAAAGGAGAAAATAGATTCGTGCAAGAGTCAGATTCAACTATTCCTCTTACATTTTTCCTTCGGTTCTATTATTATAATCCTGCACCAAAGTCGACAACTTAGAAAAGTATTCCGGTGCGAAATTCACGATCATTGTCTTCCCAGTAACTTTATTATCCACGAGCTTTGTTGCATTTTGGAAATATTCCACCCATTTCATCTGAGATGTCAATAAAAAAATTCCTTGTATAATTATTTGGAAAAAATCGTCGTATTTAAATTGATTTTTAAATACTTCACGTACAAAAGGTGCCCTGCGTTGAAGTTCATTAAGCGACATTAAATTATACAGCTTCTCTTCATCCCTCCGATCTTCCGGAGGCGTTGTAATTTCTGCGAGCTTCGTCTCAAATTCGATGACATCTTTCATTTGGCGTCTCGTCGAATTTTCTTCACCACCTAACAGCACTCCGATCTATAAACATGTATGATTAATTATAATCGTTTCGACCCAATTTTATTCTAATAAATATTATTCTAATACCTTCGTCATGTACTCCAAATATGCTGCCAGGACTTTACTATGTGCGGTAACATTGAGGTAGTTGTCCGCTGTTGGTAGAGTCAATCCACCCTGATCGATCTTTAAACGAATCATCGATATAATAATCAATCAATAAATTTTACACAATTATTTCTCTTCCTACCTGAATTATATTCCTAGTACTATTTCGATCATCCTCATTGACAACCCAGGAGAATAAACCTCCCATGTAATAAACATTCTGTAGAATATGCATGGTAGTCTGAAAGGACCAAGGACTAACATCGAATTTCCCGGAGATATTCCAACCACCGACATTATCCAAAAGATCCAACATCGGTTTTGCTCCGAGGGATTCAATAGTATCATTGGCATCCATGCAAGATAAATAATATGCTTTTGCTTTCCTCTCAGCTTTTGACTTCATTTCTATGAGAGATTTCTCTGTAATCGAAACAGGACTCGCATGTCAATTCATTCTTAACTGGTATAATTATTCAAGACAGATGAATGCAATTTCAATACCAAGTACATTCTTCACAACCAGCTGGTTGTCCTGTTCAAGTGTACCAAAGGTGCCCCACATACTTTTGCCATCTGGTATAGGATTCTTTTTTATCCAGCCGCCACATGCATAATCATAAAAGTCTACGCAAGGGTCAGCAGTTTGATCTATGCCGTTTATCATCGCCGCAGCTACCGTAACACAGTGTTCCGTTAGACAATGACTGCCATCTGTTACATTAAACATCCCTTATAATTACAACCCTTAACAAAGCTTTCTTTATTAAGAATATAATTTTTAATTAAATGACCTTCGCCGTGGGAAGTGACGTGAAGTATCTGCGCTTCGTCCCAACCGTTCTTGCTGCTGATCGCCATCGACAAAACGAATACCATGAGCAACAAACCAGCGCAGACTATGAAGAGACATCTTTCCAACGCGCTTCTTGCACGCCACAGTGTCGTTCCCTACGACACAAAGGCGACAAGGCTATCTTAAGCCAAAAAACAAGGGCAGACTACAAAAGCCATAATTCTTCCCTTACCGAGCGATATCTTATATGCGTCGCAGACGTGCTAATGCCCTCGCTATTCAGCACCACCGAACCAATACTGTTTGCATCCTCATCCTCGAACTCCGCCTGGGTGTACCTCATCATCTACAACAAATGTAGAACTATACATAATCCAATAGAAATTTAAATCCACTCCCCTAAAAAGCATCCCCCACTTTTATACTTTAAACCGATCGTATGGTTATCGGATTATCGACTTAACCAGTTATCTCTGGAAATAGATTATTCACGACTGCCCTTCCCCGTGGGAATATATTGGGAGAGTAAAAGGGTGATTCGATGGTTCTAGAAATTAAAGATCGAAGGTAGAAGTCATTAATAGTATTTTTGTATAAAGTTCGTTGTCCCATCGAAAGAGATAGAATCTTGTTTACTACGAGAACCTTTTTCAGTGATATTATATGTTTCCTTGCTTTCGAGATATCGCAATTAGTACATCATAAATCTCTCAACGCGCCGAATCACGACAATAGGCTTGCTACGTTTGTTGAATTGTCTGGGAATCGAGGAGAGGGAGAAAAAGGGAGAGAAAGAGAGAGAGAGAGAGAGAGAAACAAGGAGAGTTATCTCAACGATAACGTTGCCGAGGTTACGCGCAGGGTACCGACCACTGGCTCACTCGATAGTACACATTTGTTCGCCGCAAACATCGGGATTATCGTGCCGGCTAATATTCGGCAATGACATCTGTTTAGTAATTCAACCTTGTAAAGGCTCACTGTTAGAAACTAGTGAATCTATCAACTAGTTCACCAATGACAGTAAATACTTTCAGTTGAAATCCTCTAACAATACCGATCGATTATTTACATCTAATCGCTGGGAAATCTAACAGATTGCAAGATTAAAAACTCGCAACGATAACAGTAGAGACAGTCGTTCAGTGTCAGACGAGCGAAGTTTGTTAGGAATTATACTACGCATTGGTTTGATTCTATGAATCTATGATTTCCAGCTGGATTATAAGCGAAGGAAAATGCGAAAATTCGCCCATGAAATTGGCGATGTTACGCTTTTAGACCACACTAAAAATACCAATGGCCCCGAGAGACAACTAACTACATCCACTTCTACCAGCACGCTTTTGCCGGGATGAACGCGCGCGCGGCAACATGAACGCGGTGTATTTTGTGCGGCTTCCTCGTTTTCCCCGCACTGTGTATATATATATATATATATGTGTGTGTGTATGTGTGCTGGAAGAGTACTTGCACTATGCACGGGAGAAGCGTTGAGAGGCTGGGCACGATTGCCCGGCACAAAGGAGACCGAAATGGGACGGTGAATTAGGTCAACTGTTTGCGTCCGAGCATCGCGGAGACTCCAGAGCGCTTATCACTCGTCCCTTTTAAAGTAAAGCCGCCTCTCTTTACAGGAAGGACGAGTATACTAAATTTCAAAGTGACTTTTCGATCGAAGTACCAAAGAGAACAAGAAAGAGATATACAAACACACATAAATATATATATGTATATATAACAAAAAGGGAAGAGTGGGAAGTGTATATATTCGAAAGAACGTAGTATCATATTGATCCCCGGCGTGAAGTGAGTATCCAATTGGCTCGGGCGAATTCTTGCAAAAAGCCAAACTGATCAATTGGTAATTGACAATTGGCAAGTTCATCACCAAGGACGAATCAAGTTCTTACTTATAATAAAATGCAACTGCGTTCCACGAAATAATTTCCGCCGGTTTATTTATCGTAACGTGCTAGAGAGCCTGGAGTCAAGGGCACTTTTGGCTGGAGTCTACTGTTTACTTCTACTAGAATATAGGAAACCGTGGTACAGCTGGAAATCAGCTCGAGCGGCGGCGAGTGCCGCCTTCAAACTGGCTGCTTCTAAGCCTCTTGGTTGCTCGCTTGACTCCTCTCCGATCTGCAAACCACCCGCACACGTTTACCCGCCACATACTACAGCTCTATCTTCGCCGACTCTTTGCTCTTCTCTCCTCTCCTCTTCTCTCTGTCGCAGGAAGAGAGAGAGAGAAAGATAGAGAAAGAGTTTAGGAGCGCAAGCGCGCGCGCGCGTCTACGAACTTGCGTATATGCCGGGAGACGCGGAGAGACACGCGTGTGCGGACACGCGTGCACGCCCGACCCGATTCCCCGGGTCTCCACGAACCTGCGAGAGAGAAGGAGAGCGAGAAATGGAGAAGGGAGAAAGAGAGAAGATGAAACCCGCCTTCAGAACGAAGAGCTACAGCCGCATTTCAGCAGGAAACGGACACTTGTAACGCTATTAATGCAATTAGATTTCCCTGGCCTCCATTCACGCGTGCCCTGCACTGAATGGCGCGTCCTCGACAAACTTCCAACTTAACTATTTCAGAAATGATACCCCAACATCCCGATTTGTATACCCTCTTACTTGTACCAGTGATCTTGTACTTGGTAATCGAGATGTCTAATATTGCTTTTAACATGGAAGTAGGTCGAAATTCGACTTGAGAAATTGGAGAGAACACGCTTGGTAACCGGAGCGCGCCACGGTCCAGCCAGAAGCTGAGATAGCTGCGATAACAAACAACCGTGGAATTTACAGCCGGCTGTATTTGTGTTCTGCTAAATAATTATTTACTAATTCCAATGGCGCCGATTGGTAATAAGGATGAAAAAATAGGATGGTAATAAATTGGAAGATTAGGAAGTATACATTTTGAAATAAGGTTGTTGAAGTTCATTCTACGATCGATCATGTCAGCTACCCTTTGAATGAAACTAGTTCGTCTTATGTAAAGAATGTATTTCTTTACCAGGCGTGTTTTGTATCGTCACAACGACAACAGTAGAGTAGGGGAATGAACTTGCTAGGAAAACTTCAAGGACGTTGTAGATGGAAGGTTTTCTGATTTTATATTAGATTATTCGAAAGGGGATGAGAAATGGATGACTAGTTGTAATGGGCACGTACCTTCACCGACATCTTTGCCAGATATATGATCGCGTTTTCACTGCCACTGTCACTTTAATTATCGAGGCACCATCGAAAGCTGTTAGATTCCTCTTGCTTGAAACTCACAATAAAACCTTTCGGATGACACAAAGAGATTAAGTTTGATAGAACAATTGTTTGGGAAAAGGTTCACTGACGATTTTTCGTGGAGAGGACGAACATCCTTGCCAGGGTTTCCCGAGGCTGAACAGGACAAGTCGAAGCTACTAGTTTTCGAGGTGGTATGCTTCTCATGGGGATTGATGCTTTGCCGTTCCTCGACCCCTCCACCTTTCCCACTTCATATTGATTTCCTGCGGGTTCAGTTCCACCTGCCATCTTCCATCTCTGCTTCGTGGCTTTTGTACTATCTCTTTGAATACTCTATTCTATCCTACACTCTTTCTCCATTATAGCCTTGATGAATAAATAATAATAATTTATCTGGGAAAATCTTAGATTTTTATTTGAAATCATTAGGTTTAGAATATGCCGGTAATGTTACCATCCCTCTATAAGGGTAGAAATACCGACTGTTGTTTGGTAAATAAAGGGAGGTTTTGGATACATATCTTCTTGGAGAAATATATATATATATATAATGATAAAGAGCAGTGCGTGAATAAATATCGCGTCTTTATTTCAGAAAGACATTGCTTCTTGCTTTAGGTACAGGTATTAATATCTTACAGTGTATACTGAGATACGAATGTGATTGCGCGTTTTACGGATTGCATGGCTTTTTCTGCGCCTGCGAGTCTGCGGTATGTATTGTATAACTGGAGGATGTTTCGTTCGGATTGAGAAGAGCTCGTTTCGAAGCTAAACGACACGTAGACTACGGTCACGCGTACACACAAAATATAGTGACCGGTTCCGGGGCAAGCGAGTATTCCACCCTTTATTCTTCTATCCTTATGTTTCCAGTCTCGCTATTGGTTAACGAATCCAACCCCTTACACGAAATTTATTACGGCTTACAACTATTTTGGCCGGGCCGAGGGTAAAGTCGCCCGGGGCCCGCGTGGATTAGAGTCGATTACAAAAAATAATTATGCACTTCCTATTTCGACTTTGCATCACGTCACGTGCGTGCACATTCTTCGTTTCCATGTATTACGAGCTATCGAATTCATTGAAAACATTTCATCCCTTTTGAAGAGAAGAATAATGTTTAATTCTTGATCATCGATATTAAATGCTCGTAATACTATGACTCTATTTCCTGTCTATCCGAGGGGCAAATTGCCACCGCGACGTATTGGCACGTACGCTCCTCTCTTTGGACCACTATTACTTTACTCGAGAGAACCCTTAACGCTGGGGACTGCTTGGGTATTTAGTTTTTAATTAGAAGATTTCATTAGAAATCTTCGAATATGTCTCGCACAGATCTTTATACGCAAGAAAAGCCCCCTTTAGTCGCGCCTCGCTAATTCATCACAGTTCCTCTGCGCTAATAAAATAGTTGCGATCTCCCGGCGAGAGCTTACACCCATTGGACACGTCGAATTTGGAGAATGGATCATTGAATGAGCCCTAGAAAAAGTGGATGCGACCCAAGAGCTAATTTTAAATGACAGAGCGTAACTGATAGCAAAAGCTTTTGGTCATCCACCTCTTTTTTGGTACTCAGGGAATTTCATCTTCTTGGGAGATCTGTTTCGTCGCTTAAGTTTCGATTGGATTTGCCTAATTGGCTTAATATCGAGATCGGGTGCACAGTAGTTAACACGTAAAGTACAGAGTGTTGGACTAAAAGGGAAGCGCAATCCCTCTCTGAATTTAATTAATCCAGAGTACTCTCTCTCTCTCTCTATCTCTCTTTCTTTCTCTCTCTCACACACTCTCGTTCTCTCTAATCTGTCTTATTTAAAAAATACGGCGAGACGATCGTAGTAAGTAAGCTTAGCCTGTCTCGATGAGAGTACGTTTTGACCTTAAAAAGTTCTAGGTGCGACGTACAAGTGCGAGGACAAGTGCGGCCATTAGAAAAACAGTGGAACAAGTGTGCTGTGCGGACGACCGGGGACACCGATGACCGACAGTTCACGTTTGTGCGTAAAATTGGAAACACGAAAGGTTCTCCCGATAGGGAAAAAAGAAAGACACACCTTTCGGGACACCCAAGGAAAATACCGGTTGATATGTACGAGTGAGATTCTCTTATGATAAAAGAATCTCTAAAAATTATAGCGTTCCTCAGTCGTCGAGGGGAAAGTTCTAAGTCTAGGAAACTTAAGAGTATAAAGTAATGCTGCGAGATACAGCCGTTCGTAAATGGGAGACCAAGATCTAATCTTGATTCATCGAGGAAGAAGAGGATTGATGCAAAAGACACGTAGAAGTTACGATTACGGATACATACATCGATAACTAGGCAGGATCGGCAAGCTTCTCGTAATACTGTGTATCCCAAACCCGTTGAGTGTGGAGTTTCCGGTTAAAAAAATAATACTGCGTCGTCGTGCTTTTTGGTACATACACCGATGAGGAAACGTCACTGAAGAGACGACAGTGGCGCACGACGACGCCGAGGATCGACGCCACCGGGCAAATGGCGAACGCTCAACTTTTGTACGGTTGTACGAAATTATGTATATGTATATATCGCGTGAATTGTCAATAAGTGTTCATACAAGAATAAGCACTATCGCCGTGGCATATCAAGATCACGCGCTCGCGCGCGCACTCACTCCAGGGACTTGGAGCGATCTAATCTAGGTTTACTTTCATCGTTAGAATTTGTACTGGCGGAGCGCGCGGCCCGGTGCTCCCTCGAAGTCGACACGGCCTCGTCGGACACGAAAGATTCTAATATCACATTAATGGATGGATTTGATTCGAAAGGACTGGCGCTATCGCTTGCGGCACGTTGTCGGGGAGTATCCTTGCCAAGAATATTCCCACTGGCTTCGTCACCGTAGCTCGTAATACCCTCGCAAGATCGAGGTGTACCCTTTGGAACTTCGCCTCTCGCAAAGGAAGCTTCTCGTTCACCACCTCTGCAAGTGCTAGGTAATCTTAAAGAGCCACCGTAGATCCTTTCTCTTGGGAAGTCCCTTCGCGAAGCTAAGTTTCGAGACCAGCTGGTTCCATCCGACGTTCCTGACGGACTCCTTCCCATCTCTTGGTTTTCGGAATCCGACGACACCGGCGCATCTTTGTCCTGTTCTCTTCTAGCTGATCTACTAGACCCTGCTTTCTCTGGTCGACGATGCACCATAGACACAGAGGGATCACCCGACTCCCAATGCGATCTTTCACCACTTCCACTTGGACCCTGATCGATATTAAGTATTCCGTATCTCTCATTACTCGATGCTTCATAACCCTGACTCTCTGCTTCCGAAGTATCGGATAGTTTATCCACGGGATATGGCAAGTACGTCGTTGAACTTCCTTGGCAAGGATATGTGTCTCTTGGGAAGACACCTGCTTGTTCTTGATATTCGTAAGGAAAGCATAGAGTTCGTCGTCCGCCAAATCCTGTGGAGCAATAGCGCGTGTAAGGAGGATAAGGAACAGGTTCATGAGTACCAAGATCTCGAGGACTCCCATGTCCGCTGGAATAAGGTGGGACGCTGTCCGGTACGTTGTTCAATCTCATCGAAGGATTGCACGCGTAAGAGAAGCACTGCGCTACGCTTGGATTTGTGATAATATTTGGTGATGCTTGTGGACCCGGTGTTCTTCGAGCATTCGATGATGCTTCTGGTGAGGCTGCTGGAGTCGACAGTTTTCCACGGGATTGGGCTATCACAGTTTCATAACTTGGCGGTGGACCGTACAATTGATAGTAAGGGCAGTTAGCATCGTTTAAGAGGACGTTCATGTGTTGGTAATGCGACGACGTAGTTGCGCTACCATTGTACGCTGGAGCAGCGCCGTTCCTTTGCGGACCTGTGAGAGGAAAACTACTATATCAATCGTAGGTTCTGACAAAGTGTCCGTCTTGCTCGGCATACTACTAGCCTTTCCACATACGATGTAATAAGACGGTATTCCTCGCTGAATTGTATGTGATCCGAGCCCTCTGCGCCTGGCACGCACCAGCACGAAGGGGATTTGGCGGTCGGGGATTCGAGGTCGTGCTTGGAATCGCCGATGCGGCAGCTCTGTATCTACCCTGCAGCCAATACCGATACCACCATCCACCGCCGGAGCACACCAGGAACATTATTATAACCAATATCCTGATCAATAATAATAATCACTTTGTAAGAAATGTCCAATAATCTCTCAAATGAATTAGTAACTGAACTATTCGCACCAGTAATACCATAGGTGGTGGAAATGTAATCCGGGCGATACGCAGCAACCAAATGCGCAACAATACTCACTTCTTGAACACCTAATAAAGTACGGAATGTTATTAGAATATTGGGCAATTAAGAAGTGATAAAAGAAATTGGTGGTTCGAGTTTCTGAATTTGAGAGGTAGATTGCATACACTGCACAGGCACACTTACTCGTAGTATTTGATTTCTCCAGGCATTTCGGACGCACAATATTTTGCTTCCGCCTGAAAGAAACAACGCGAACATCATCGTCGAGCACTCACTTTGAAGATGAAAAGGTATAGAAATTCGAATGTGATTCAGTCGCGGTTGATGATGATTAAAGGTACTCACGTAGACTAGACATTTGGAAGTGCCAGCGAATATCGCAAGCTTTCGCTTCGTGTTCCGTGCCATATTGTTTTCTGACGAGCAGCCCTGTCTGCGATGTACGACTTATTCAAAAGGAACAGGATCAAGCGCGATCCTTCGACATAATCGCCATTTCAGCCCGACTCTCATGTGCACACAACATTGCACAGCGTTTATTGATTTCAATTTCGGGACCAGAATGACGTCATCCTAGCCAGGATTATAGTTCGCGAGACCGACGTTGTATACCTGTGGCGTGGTAAACGTGTTCCGGTCCTATCGAACCAGTCGATAATATGCGATAATGGTGAATGTTTGGGAACGATAGGAAATATCGAATATTCGTGGAAAATGCGGATTATTGCTTACGAAGTAGCTAATACTGCGCAAATATACACATATCTACATATGTGGGAGTAGAAGTGTGTACTAGTGCGTCCTGCAAATGTGTTGAAGAGCAACTAAACATTTTTCTACGCATGTCACTACGAAATGATTGGGTGTAATTGATGCGCGTGGCTTTGAATATTGTTCGTACAAAATAAATAATAACAAAATATATTACTAAAATAACAAGCAATCTCTTTCATTCCATCCACTCATTCATTTCAGTCTCACCAAAGGAATTTTCATTGTTACTTAAAGTTTTATTTCATATTACATGAAAACGTCGGCTTTCCATTGAGTCTGTGAATAAATATATAAATAGTTGGTCATTAAAGATATAAATATCTCCAAAATATAATTGTCACAGGAAAGTAATGACTTTAAAGCTCTGGAATGTATATGTTAAGCCACAAGTACAAAGTAGTAAAAGTTAGACCAATGACATTAGATTATTTATAGAGCAAGTTTAGTTTTGTCTATCTGAACAATACATTCAGTGCTGACAGCGATCTCTCCCTTGGTCGAGTTGCTCTCGGATCCAGAGTCAACTATGATCCTTGTGTAATTGATGCCCATGTACTTCCGCAGCATCATTATGTGTGCCCTGACTTGCCTGGACTTGTAATACAGGCAACCACAGCATAGTGTCACTATCAGAAGTGTGCCCAGGATGACAGCTCTGTTCAAAAATGATTACTGCACTGATAAAACTGGACAGTAACTCAAATCCCTTGTCTGTGTATCCTCTAACCTACTCACATCAGAAGTAACGTGTCGAAATCATTCTCAGCGCAACACACATTCTTACCGCAACAGTGTTGCTGTGCACTGCATGTACCCCAATCACAATAATCAGATTTCTGAAAAAATGATGCCTGTCAGTTTCCCTCTGAGTCATTGTACCCGCAGTATTGCAGCGAACTTATACGTGTCTATTTTTCAGACAGTACAAACATTCTCCGAATTTTAAAATAATATCGAATTCCTTTTATTCGTAAGCTTACCATTGAAAAGAGCGATGGCTCTACAACGAGAAAGAGCCACTATAGAAATACTGTTTCACTATGACACACTATTTCCCTCATGACAAAGAGATACTGTTATTTACATCACATTCAGCCTTATCTGTCTTATCTGGTTTTATCTACGGAGCATTCCTTCGATTTCGAGTAGAGAGTAACTATTATTGCCACTGCAACGCTAGCATTGAATTCTGACTCCAAGAATTACAACTAAAATAGGCTTTTGCGCAGATGGGAAAGGGAAACGAGAAGTTTGAAATTCCTACAATTATTCTCATCAATTAAACTATTGTTGATTATGCATATTAAACAATTCATGTAGCGAGGTTGTTTGTTTATCCTCCGTTTCCGATTCACTCTCTGCGGTTCTAGTACGTTTATGCATTTCATTTAATTCATTGATCTTGTCCCATCTTTCCTTCGCGTGTTGACCCAGACGAATATAGAAATCGGATTTCAATGGGAATCTCCGCTTGAAATCACGTCGATCTAAGACAAGGAATTCGCAAACTTCGAGAGCTATTGCAGACTCTTGTCTTTTACGATCAGGATAAATTAAAGCTGCTTCCCCGAAGAAACCACCGTCTTGCACATGACAGATCTTTTCGAGAAATATTAGGATCAATTAATTATAATTAATCGAACGCTCATCGATCGACCATGAAACTCACTTCCTTCCCATGGAAGGTAATTAATGCGACTGTTCCACTGACAATAAAGTACATACGTTCAGGATCGGTATGACTTTTGTAGATGATGTCTTCCTCAAGATAAATGATTGACTTTAAAATAGCTGTGGAATTATTTCAAAGTGATTAACAGGACTGTAAAAGAAATCATCTGAAAAGACTTACACATCAAGTTGCCTATGACATTCCTCGGCAGATTATGAAAAATCGATGCTGTATCGAGAAGTCCTCGACTCACATTTATCAGGATCTCTTGATTCAAGTGTTCTACGAAAAGAATAAATTTTATTAGTACTTGTTCCACTAAAGTCGCTCATAACTGACTTGATAATGTGTGGGATATTTGTATCTCCTTGAAAAAACTCCCATGAAAACGGTACTCATAATAAGCAAAGAGCTTATCGCGTAGATGAGGCGGCAACTTCTTCTCGTGACTATATTCCTTCACTTCCCGCATTATCTGCTGGTACTTCAATTCAGGCTCCGCGGAAGACTCCACCAATTGTAGAAATATTACTGTGTTACAATACTTAAGTAAGACCTAATTAATTTACATTCTTTCTACGAAGGACTTACCAATTAGATAAATCATGTAACCCCTGCCCAACAGGAGCAAAATACACCGGATTGCTTTGTCCACTGTCCCTAAGTTATCGAGTTCGATAAAGCTAGAACCTACTAAGTTACTAACACCGAAATGAAGGAATATCAGATAGATTCTCCAATCTGCTTCTTTGTACAATTCCGTTTCAATTTGATATATACCGGATGTCTACAATATCAAACAGTAGGATTAATCGCTCGAAGAAATACTGCGTTTACTTTCGATTTACCTCAATAGTATTCCCTGTTACATGCATTACAATATAAGGGAAAATAAAAGTAACACAGGCACACCAATGGCATATCAATAACGTGAGGACGAGCAGCCAAATGGTCATCTCTTGCGTGTGCGAAATGCCGCAAGTCTGAAAAAGAATATTCGATAATTAATAAATAATTGTTCACAGCATTAATATTGAATTCTTACATCCATTTGTCTGATGTAACGTTTAAGAGTGCCGATTCGAACTATCTTCAATACAGGAAGGAACTCGAAGATTACAAGGATCGAATTGGAATCAGGACCAGGTGGTAGTATTTGAACAGGATAGAACCAAGTATATGGGAAAGATGATATTAGATCAAATAAAAAGTATCCTCTCGCGTAATGCCTACAAATTCGAATATATTAAATCCTACCAATAAATTCGATAGCAATTGAACTGCTGATTATTACCGTACTATGAGAAGAGGATCAAGAAAGATTTCATGACCATCGGGAGAAACAAAGCCTGTGATGAAATTCAAAGCAATATCCATAATACAGATTGCATAAGCTGGATAAACTGGAAGCCAGTACTCTGTGTCGACGCTCTTAGAAATCCTCCAAAAGCAAATAATGTAAGGCGCCAGGATAAAGATGTAAAGGAAGGCAAAGGTCATAAGAATATCCCAACAGAATCTGTAAAGAAACATGTGATTTAATTAGTCAATTTAATGAAGGATTCCTGAAAAAATGTACGTATTAATTACCTGAATTCACTGCAAGGGTGTATCACCCACCAAACTGAGGAGCGACCGTGTCTTTTCTTCTCGAAGCAGATAGCAGCATGACTTCGTAAGTAAAATCGCGTGAAGGGATGCCTAACTGATACTAAAAGGAACTTTTGAAAATGCCGACGCAAATGAGCGAGGAACGTAGCGTTTGGTGGAAGCTTTGGTAAATTACTCTCGGAAACTTTTGGCAATTCACACACATGAACGCTTAGACGCTTTAAAGAAAGACGTCGGTTTGCCATTGTGCTGAATTGTTTCTTTGATATAGATAAATATTAATGAAAGATGTTCATTCACGTGAATAACATCAAATATCGAAATAACAATCGCTAAAGAAAGTCCTGCTTTCGTAACTAAGAAATCGGAGGTAGGTAATAGTTACAGAGGCTTCAAATGCAAGGATAATGGCAAGCAAAGAGGAAATTTGTAGTAAATTCTTCGATATTCAAAAATGGATTCCTGATTTCGAATTGTGTAAGTTTTGTTTATAGAATTTCGATGAAGGTCCAGTGTTGAAGTAACTTACAACCAACTTCGACGAGATACACGTTTTATTATAAAAATCACCGTGGCGAAGCTTTGCGTGGTGTTTAACAAACTGCTTCACAAGCGCATGAAAAATTAATATATCGATCATAATTTACATATATATTATCATTTTATGATGAGTGGTAGAAATATTTACATAGATGCCCGAATGCAATACTGCAGGCTCATTTGACTCGATTATTCGAGATCCTTAAGTACTGCAGAACGCACTAATTCCTTATGTATGTCTAATAATGGCACGTTATTTACTGTCCGCTAATTAACACTAATTATTCTTAGAATACAAAAACGTTATAGTTGCCACCAGAAACTTTTTGGAAAATCGAGAAACTTCTGGTAACATGACGTCACAATTTCACCGGTAACCCAGTGAATGTTTTTAATATAATATGATGATACAAAATCGTATGAAATGTAAATCGCAATAATCCCTTTTGTTACCGGTGAAACAGGGCGCACGTGGAATGCGGTTCTTAACTAAAGAACACTTGCCCTTTTAGTACCTAAATCGCGAAAGCAAAAACTATTTTCCCACAGTAAATAATACAAGTTTTCCGCCTTCTTCACACAGGCAAAGAGAAGCGAAAAGCCTTATGCTTTCGAGAGACCTTAACAGTCGAATTAAAGGACGACCTTACGAAGACCAGTAAACCAGTTGGTGGTTACTGCATCCTGGTAGACTCTCTGGGCCCCAATAATCGTGAATTCGTTATACACGTGCAATCGTCAATGACCATCGATGGTCACTTTAGTGGGTCAAAAATTATTAGCTCTTCCATGGAGAATTTCCACTGTCTGGAAGAGAAAAGAACTGAGTATGCAACAGAGTCAATAAATGCACTATGACACTTATCCCAGTCATATATTCCATTTTTATAGATTTTTCTACAAGGAGTGTGGACTCTACAAGAAAACAATTTACTTGGGCCTGACTGGCGATGCCTATTATATGAAATTGACAAATGCTTGCCCGTGTAAAAAATTATCGAAGACAAAAGACTTGAATCTATGTTATACCAATGGTTTCTTGAGCGAGGGTGTTTCGCTATTGCTTATGCGATACTTGGCCATTGTTAATTACGAAGGAACGATTTCATTTGAGAGCGTAAATATTGATGGGAACATTGTGAAATCTAAATATGTAAGGTATCACATTTAATTGTGATTGTAAAAGAGCAAAAGTGTATTAATTTGAAGACAGGTTTGCTTTCCAGTAGAAAATCTGGATATAGATGGACAGATGCTGAATGCCTACACGATTGAACGAACAATATATGAGAGCGACAACACAATATTTCATATTCGTACACATTTATCATCAAAGGGGAAAATAATCCGTCATAATTGGCTGGATGAGCAATATGTACTAAAAATCAATCCATTCGCAGACCCAAGTGACACTGATACAAACGATAGGATATGCATACCATTGAGGGATCGTTGGCCACAAGACATTGAAATGATGTCCAAGTATTTAGACATGAAAGTACAGCTAAATCATCCAGAAAAGTTTTACTATTAAACGATTCAAATATGAAATCATGTTTCCATACCTTTGCAGTCTAAGAAAGCAACAGAACAAACAGAATACTTAGAAGAACACCCAGAGATAAAACACTTGGTCGCGGATTACGTGCAGACTCTACTTATTGGTAATTGATGTGACAAAATTTATATATCCAACTGAGAATCTATGTATCCTACATATTATCGTGTTATTTCTTACAGTAAAACCAGAAGACGTAATTGATTTCACTATTCAACACTTCAAAGCTTTTGCTGAAGACCCAAAAACCTGGGAGACCAGTGCGCTAGACAAAATGTACGATGATATGTTAAAAAATCACATTTGGGAGAAGACAACGAGTGCATGCAGTGTATGCGGAATACAGATGGATGATAGTTCCGCAGGAATATGTGTAAACATACTGGTAAGCAGTAAAATAAAGAAAATAGGGATGGATATTGCAATCCTTTGTTTTTCTTAGACCACCAATGGAATGTGTCCTAAGTGTCACGTAGAATGCGGCAAGGAAAAAGGGAGGGATGATTTTATGTTATTTAATTTGAACAAATACACATATAATGAGTCCGATAATAATTTGGACACGCGGAGCTGCCCGCCCGATGTCTCAAGTTCCGGATGGCCTGTTGGAGAACTTCGCGATGAGGGGAAAATCAACGTCATGTCCATGTAGGTAAACAAGTATAAATTAAATCATTATTTTACAGGTACTGAATTGAATTTACAGTTTCCAGATTAAATCAGGACAGCGGGGATGCACCGGTGGAAACGAAGAAGTATAGAAATCGTACGATCTTTATACATGAGTCTCGCAATTTTTACCTGCATCATTTCCTACCGGGAGACGTATCCTTATGAGAGTTACATATCACACAATTTTCCTAAAAGCAAAATTTATCTTTAATATTTTGTCAGATTGGTTGTAATATCTGCATGCTGATATGATTATACACATACCACAAATTTAAAATTTTCCAAACACTCTTCGTGAAAGGAATGCTTGCAATAAAATATAACTAGGTTCCTCGGTTCTGTAAAATGTATATAGATGTAACAAAATTACAATGAAAATAATTATACCCGCTGTTTGTCTCATGCATACCTCTCACAATTATTTTCCTATGACAAACGCCGCACATTTGATCATCTGTTGAATTGTAATACCTTTTATTATGTCTTGAATACACGAGGCTCAATTAATTCCAAGAATAAATCTTACCATCGATAAATATTCCTTTCTGATGACATCTGACCAATCTTTCATGAAGATTAAAATAATCAGTGGATACAATCTTTTTACAGCCTTCTTGTACTGACATTTGAAGATTGTAGTCGCACATCATTTTTACCAGTGCATTTTTTAACCCAGGTATCTTCAAGCCAGGCTCTATCCTTTGTACCATTAGTGGAGGATCGACATATGTACCAATTTTTTGGAGAAGAAACGTAATTGCCTCTGTAATGAATAAATTGAAACGCTATGAAATAGCTGAGCCATTAATCTTTCGAAATTTCGATAGATTTTAGACTCACCTGGTTTTCCTAATGAATAATTAATAAGATCGTTCCATAATTCCTCATCATCGTGTTCCTGACAGAACTGAATTGCACTTTCCATATCATTTAACTCCTGTGTCATAAGCGCCAACGCTTCAGAAGTGTTCCCTATTCTACCAAGCAGATATACCATTTCTGAATAAAACTTCCGCTGACTACAAATATCTAGGGCCTGTTGTATCGGATAGTTTTCCGAACGACGTAGCAACGGCAATAATTTGTCTCTAGAGTAATCTGCATAGAGTTGAACTAACAATCCATGATATTTGCCTCTGGAATCTTCGTTACCCTTCTTCTCTAACTCGTCTAAATACTAAAAAATGTTTTTTTTCGAATTGAGAGAGTCCGCAGACAGAGTATATTTCAGGAGTAAATGATCAAATCTTACCAAATATAAATAACGACTATTATGTTGTAGTTTGTGCACAACGATATCTGGTGGCACTCTGTATGTAACATATTCTGGTCCTTTGAGGGGTACAGACGGACTCGTTTTCGACGGCACTGTTTCTTTCTTCTCTAAAAAAAAGTTTATGGCTCGCTTCTCATCCAGATCGATCAGACTTTCGATCATATCGTACACAGAGTTGTACAAATTGTACTTCTGAATAAGTTGGAACACGTCTTTGTGTCTCAACTTTAAATACATGATCAAAGCTTTATCGTACATCCCATCATGGATATAGAGAATAGCGAGTGCCTCTAACAACACATTCTGTCGCTGATTGTGTGTTAGTAGATGTTCCAGAACACCATTAACAACAGCCGCGACTGTGTACAATTCGGGAGACCATTCTTTGACTAATTGCAAAAATCCATCAGGATCCACTTTTAAGTACTCGTAAAGAACCATTTCGTAAATAAGTGGATCTAATGTTACATTTCCCCTTGGAAGGTAGGATGAAATCGAACGCAGTTGATGTACTCTTGCAAATTTATACACCTGAAATAAAGGACATGTTTGCAGCAAATTTAAATTAGTAGCTAATGAATAATTATTCATCAACTCACCTCTTCCTCCCATAACTTTTTGTCCTGCCCCAGAACCTTCAGACACAACTTCCCAGCTTCATTGTATCTTCTGCAGGCTAACAAGTGGTCCAGGTATACACGACCCACATTAACTATTGTGTGTTTTTTACAATCTTTGCCATTGTCTATTGTCACTGCTTCTAATGCTTGCTCAAACTTATTATGACTTAGTAACCACTCGATTCTATCATCGGCATCATACAAACTTGCCACAACAATATCCTTTGGACTGACAATGAAGAATCTACGAACAATATTTATGAAGTTGAAGAAAATTTTCTCATTCGTTCACAAGTTCATTCAATTTACCTATTCTCTTCTTTCAGACAATCTAAATGGTAATCGTTACAGCTGTATTCCTTATATCCGCGAAGAGTTAAGGAATTTGCGCAAACAAGTGTAAAGTCTTGAAACTTTGGTTCAACAACATGAACTGTTGGCCTCTGACTTTTGCCATCTTCATCTGGCTCCTTTAAACATCCCAATAATACTAACTGATTCTCAAGAGGTGCTATCCCTGATATGTAGAAGTCCACTTGGAATATTGAAACTATAAATTTCAAATTGAATTAGCTGGTAACTTAATATAACTTATACAAATATATATAATAAATAAACCTACCAGGATCAACAACAAACTCAGGCAAATCTCTGTTGACCATCATTTCCTGCATGGATCTCTTTCTAATTTGGTAAATTCGGACAATATCAACCCACCCAATTAATAAAGTTGTATCATCTGACCATGTAAGATTACATCTGTAGTGCTCTGGTAATGCACTAGAAAAAACAATAAAAATTAAGTAAACCATTGGTATTTTAAATTATTTAGATCATCTAAAGAGACAAGTACTCACTCAGCAGATCTTGTCCATTTAATAAGTCCTAGAGAGCACCTTGCATTCAAATCATAAATTCTAACACCTGTATCTGATGCCCAAGCTACAAAATGGCTAATCCAAGCAACAGATCTTACACCACCTTCCGCATCACATAAAATTGTTGGTTTCATTCGAGATAAAAATGTCTTTTCATATAAAACCAGTTTGTCATCACCTAAAAATATTCACAGATGTCATCCACACGAACAACAATAACAAACAATATTTTACAATCGATTACTGTCACACCTGTAATAAATCTCCTACCACTGCCACTCTTATAATAATTAGGATCAATGGCTATACTTTTCACCAGTCTACCAAGACTCATGTTATGATTATTTTCTGTGCTATAAAGACCGTATATAAAAACTTTTCCATCGTCGCTGCACGAAGCGATGAAATCACCATTGTAGTCTATAGAAATCTGATTAACGGCGACAGTATGCGCCTGCAGAGTCTTTCCCTTAATATTATTGCCTTGATGATCGAGGAGATGTATCATGCCCCAATGAGAGCCCAGGCACAGGAACTAAAAAGAAATGAAGTCTACTGATTAACAAAATAGTGCTAACCTCGCCATACAAGAATAACTGCTTTATCACGGCATGGGAATGAAAGCTTGACCGATTAGGAGCTGTTGCATGTCACACCTTCGGATGCACTGCGATACAGCTGGCCGCATCGTTTTGGAGTATGCGCTCCAAATCATTTCGCATCCTAACGAACTTGAGCCTGGGCTCTACCTCGTCTACCTCAGAGTCTGAATCATCCTGATTGCTTTGCTCGTCCTACAAAAGAATTTAGCGACTTATCATCACTTTATTACCGAACAACGAACGAAATTAAAGCCGTGTCTGGCCGAGCGGAGCTAGTACTTCTTTGCTCGAGGCGTTTTCCATGCCCGTTCTTTGGAGTCGCGCGGTAAGACCGTCGTGAGACGCAGATTTACGTGCACGTAACTGCGAACTGTCAAAATGTCAAAACCACTGGACACACAGATGCACACTTGGAAAGTCCGAATTGGCCATGTACGGCCTTCCTACTCCAATGATCTTGCCTTTTCAATGTCCCTTGACCCCTCGATTTAGATCAATCTACGTGACAAAGCGTTTCTCACTAAATTCTAAGGAGAGCCTCATTAATGATTCACCCTCCTCGGGCATGCTTGACGGGCCCACACCACTCGATACGTAAATATTAACGTGGCTCTCTCCCCAATGCGAACAATAAAGGTTAATGTCGCCAGTTAATACTAGGTTCGGGTGTTATCGGGTGTTATCAAAACAGCCGGAGCATCATCGCAAGGGACAGACGAGGATAGCCTGATATGCAGGGCTTCAGAAAAATGTTGCAACTTGTTCGCCAGTGTTCGCCAGCTTCTTTCCTCCTAGTTATTCTGCGCGAAAGTAGGACTGGCGACTGACAACGGGATTCACCTTCTTCATTGTGTATCTAGTACGATTTCGATAATTGCAAAAATGTAGAGTAAGGCGGCAAGTGGATTAGAGGAATGTTCGATGCCTATCTCTCCTAGTGTGTAGATTGCTGTGTATTCAAAGGCGTCGTAGTGTGTATGGTATATATGACTCGGTTGTGCAATGTCGAATGGTGGCCTAACGTGGACACTGTAAGAAAGCGTACGAAAGATTTCCCGCCGTGACAGTCGTGTTAAGAAGATATCGCTTGGTTCTTTAAAATCGTGTTCGAATCTCGCCAGTAGATTAGTCCGCTGCGATAGTCAACAATTAGTCGATAGATGAGGCTGTTAATTGAATTGGTGGGACGGTGCCGCGGTTTGTTCGGAAGCTGGTAGAGCGCAGGTTATAACCGAAGACGTTCGTATTAAGTAAAGTAGTGTAATCAGTTCTCTTCTCGCGAAAGTATCAGAAAAATGAGCACGAGCAGTGACAATTCGGTGCGGTCCGGTGGATCGTCAATGACATTGCGTTCGCCAAAAGTTAGAAAGGAGATTCTTCGAGGTGTCTTAACACGCGCAGAAACGCTTAGTGAGTCTAGCAGGGATCTTACGATATTTTGCGTATGATTGCATATCAATTTAACAATGATGTGCCTTTTAGCCCAAGAAACGGTCGGCGACCACACCATACAGAAGCTCGAGGAATGTATGGATGAAACGGACAGTATCAACTGTGAAACTTCTATGGAAGAGAAATGTACTGTGTTATGTTTACCTATGCATCATCGCTCGCAAAGATTCGTAGATCTTATCTATTGATTTCTGGCCTTACAGTGAACAATCAAGAAGAAGTATTACTAGACTCCAAGATGATGAACATATCTACTCAAGTGTTACAAAAGTGTACTAGGTCCCTAACTAAGAGCATGTGCTCCTATAGCCATGTAGAGTTTGCCAAAAAGCTTGTATGTAATGACAATGCTGCATTGAATTAGCTATTTCAATGTGTTTCCCATTTTCAATGTCGAATATGCACAGGTTGATTATGTGCGTCATATGCCTGATGTGGAAACAAGCACACCTGACTGGTCCTTACTAGGTGCTGAGATCACAAAATACTGTAAAGTAACACCCCTTTATAACACATTCTTAGGTATGGTTTAAACTTATCTCAGTGATACCGAGGCTTACCACATACAAAGTACAAATATCAAGTGCTTGTCTACATATGGCAGGTACTCTCGCGCCTTTGGAAAAGAAGGAAATAGTAAGGAAGAAGGTAGTCAGAGATGCCCAAGCACCAATTAGGAAGCCAGACAATGTTGCTCCGGCTGAAAAAGAAGAGGAGGGTTTGGAAAATACAGTTCAAATGAAAGAAGTGGTTTCCAAATACTTTAAGACTCATCACAAACCTCTTGACTTCTTCAAATTAATTCTACACCCAACCGATTTTGGTAAAACCATTGAGAATATTTTACACATATCGTTTCATGCGAGAGATGGAAATGTACTCATAACAAAGGGTAACTTTTATTGCTTTGATTATTCAGTCAGCAAGTAGAATAGTCCTGATACTTATAGAATTTGAATTTTGCCAACAGATTCTACAGGCAGGCTTGTGGTACAACCACGTAGTAAAGAAATGGGTGTACAGGTAAAAGCTGGCAAGAGCTCTAATGTGCAAAATGTTATGTATCTAAATATGTCCAGATGGAAGGTAAAAATACTATTATTACAAAATCGCGAAAATCAGTATTACATATTTAACAAAATTCTGTTTTCAGACGTTAGTAAAAGCATACGGAATTAAAGAACCAATGATTGATCCCAACAAAACTTGAATGTTAGATTTGCTAAATGGCTATGGCTGGATAAGACTGTATGTTTTGATAAATAAGTCATAATAAATACATTGTTAACTTTTATACGATAAGCGCAGCGTTCCTTTAATTTCCTAAACCTGAAGGAAAATACTGTAGATAAATGTGTATTTTAATATTCCATTAGGGAGAGATACCCAGAATATTTTTGTAAAATTTTTATTAATGATCTAACATATACCACAGTCCTGCAGCAGATGTTCATTAATAGTAACATGAATATCGACTTGATCTATGGTTCGCGGGAACATCCTGAACTAAATTTTTACGAAATTCTCAGAATTCCCTCGAAATTTCGTTCGTGACGTTCGTAGTAATTTTGGTGTATCCTTGTGGACTTCTGAATAACGAAAAACAATCTTCTAATTATCCCGTTTTCGAAGACGCGCGTTTTGTGGAATACCTACTCCTGAGCGAACTCGAATGCGCTTCAACCCGAATAAAAGACAACAGGCTTCTATCATTAGAAGATCGTTTTAATCATTCGTTAATGACATGGTTACGATGACTCTGACTTCGGTTTATTGCTTGGCCAACGATTCAGCCTTTGCTACTACTTCCTCAATGGGACCGACCATGTAGAACGCGACTTCTGGAAGATGATCATATTCTCCACCTAAGATCTTCTGGAATCCCTTGATGGTTTCCTGGAGTGGTACTAATTTACCGGCATGTCCGGTGAACACTTCGGCAACCTAAAACATTGAATCAATCGTGAATGCACTGTTTAATGTTTCCTACAAAAAATGTATGGGATTCCTCATTATACCTGGAATGGTTGAGACAAGAATCTCTGGATCTTACGCGCGCGCGCGACAGTAAGTTTGTCTTCCTCAGACAACTCGTCCATACCCAAGATGGCAATGATATCTTGGAGTGACTTGTAATCTTGCAAGATCTTCTGTACACCACGAGCTACGTTGTAATGCTCAGTACCAATAACATTGGGGTCCATGATACGGGATGTGGAGTCGAGAGGGTCGACAGCTGGGTAGATACCTAAAATTCCAAAGCAGTATGATTAGTCTTAATCGATCGGAAATAAATATATAAGTAATTTCGTAATTACCAAGCTCAGCGATGGCACGGGACAACACAGTGGTGGCGTCCAAGTGAGCGAAGGTGGTGGCAGGAGCAGGATCAGTCAAATCATCGGCAGGTACATAAATAGCCTGCACAGAGGTGATGGATCCCTTCTTGGTTGTTGTAATACGTTCCTGCATGCTACCCATGTCAGTAGCCAAAGTTGGTTGGTAACCTACGGCGGATGGAATACGACCCAACAAGGCAGATACCTAAAACATTTGATAACTTAATAATACGTTCGAAATAATTGATATAAAAAAATTGATGGATGTTGTGCACACCTCCGAACCAGCTTGAGTAAACCTGAAGATGTTATCAATGAACAGCAGTACATCCTGTCCTTCCTGGTCACGGAAGTACTCGGCAACAGTCAGACCAGTCAAAGCGACACGAGCGCGAGCGCCGGGTGGTTCGTTCATCTGTCCGTATACAAGAGCTACCTTCGAGGTCTTATCCTTCAGTGAAATGACACCGGTTTCAATCATTTCATGATACAAGTCATTACCCTCACGGGTTCGCTCTCCTACACCAGCGAACACGGAGTAACCACCGTGAGCTTTGGCGATGTTGTTAATAAGTTCCATAATCAATACGGTTTTGCCGACACCGGCACCACCGAATAGACCAATCTTTCCTCCCTTGGCGTATGGGGCAAGGAGATCGACGACCTTAATTCCGGTTACCAAAATTTCCTGCTCTACCGACATTTCTACGAATTCAGGAGCATCCGCGTGAATGGCAGCAAGTTTGTCTGTTGCGACTGGACCACGTTCATCGATGGGTTCACCAATGACATTGATAATACGACCTAAGGTCTCAGCACCAACAGGGATACGAATGGGATATCCTGAATCTAAGACGGCCTGACCACGAATCAAACCCTCGGTACCTAAGAATATCATATAATTATATACATAGAAGGAAAACTAACATTGAGCTGGATATAAATTATTTAAATAAAATAAAAGTATTACCATCCATAGCAATGGTACGGACTGTGCTCTCTCCAAGATGTTGAGCAACTTCAAGGACTAGCCTGGGGCTTCGGTTTTGGACCTCCAAGGCATTAAGGATAGGTGGGAGTTCATCTTCGAACTGTACGTCCACGACAGCACCAATGACAGCAACGACTTTTCCTCGTGCCCCGCTCTTCGATGCAGCAGCTTTAGCATAGTCCCTGCCTAATATCGATAATAAAACGTCAATGGTGTATAAACTTTCCCATAATACTATTAGTTAACATCACTCCATTCATTATCAGAATGGACATTACAGAAAGCAAGATTATTATATGCTGCATGACAATAATTAAGAAAACTGTGAAAGGACGAATATAATTAATAACGTCGACGTCGGAAAATATTAGATAATGCTGAAGAGCGATACGTTACATAATGCAAACTACATGTGTCTCCCGAAATTGAAAACGTAATCGACGTATCCGATCGAGAAAAAAAAGGAAACTCTATATGTTGTTAATGCATGGGGAATGTGTGTCGAACAGCTGAAATGTTGTTCGCCGCAAATAAAGTGCGGAAACAGTACCGATCGATTATCTACGGAATATCCGCTGGACCGCAATACTTTGAGAGCCCAATTGAAAGCCCTGACATGACAGCGAGTAGAGGAACAAGAAAAGAGATTAAGATTCATTCAGGGGAGAAGCGAAATATCGCAAATAACACTTACAACTCAAAATATTCGTGCCTAGTCAAATATGATTCGGAATGACCTTAATGCCGCCATGTTGGCACAGTGGTATTCCGACGGGTCCGGTCAAATAATACAGATTATATAATCGATACAGAACCCATCCTTCCTGCGAATTCGTGTATTAACTTGAAACGCGATTTCTCAGCTCTCCACCGAATGAATAATCGACGGAAGCAGGTTGTCGCAGGATATTTAAATGCGTAGGAACTTCATAGCACGAGACACGATGGGGAAGTAGTGGCAAACAGTAAAGGTGGTGTGAATGTGGGAAGAAAGCTTGCAGGCGTTGTAATCTGAATTAATTCAATACTCACTGCTTACGGACAAGGCTCCAGAAATCTTAGCGATTTCATTTTGAAGAAGGGTGGGTTTGACGGCCCTTAGGGCCCCAGCGGCAGCCTTCGATACGGCGCTCAACATCATGGCCGGTCAAGTGAGGAAAGGCGACCGGAATGGATCTTGATTCTTCAAGACCGTACCCTGCCGTACACCCTGCGTTAACTGCGAGTGCGCACCGTTCACCAAATCCAGGGCGCACCTTGCAACGCGCACTTTCAGCATTGGATCGTTCGAAGGTTCGGTTAAAGCCAAGTTCTTACAGAATTGTCTGGCTTTCCGTTCGATCGCTTTTGCATTGGCAAAAGCCCACCGATCAATAAAGCCGATTGGTCGCTCTCGAATATCGCTGCGGATTCTTCGTGTTACATAATCTGAGTCGGCCCTATTGTAGATAATTAGCAGAACTCGACACAGACTTACAATCTAGAATATATATAGTATATTGCCGTGTATATATCACACTGGACCATGCATGATTCTTCGTGATCCAGTCCCGCAACCACAGTACCGGTTGTGCAAACGTGTAAATAGTTCGAACGATAATAGTTTAGGAATAATAAGTCGAAGATGGTTGAACAACAAAGAAAAAGGGTCGAGGATCAAATGTCGAAAATGGTCGAGGAGTTAGACCATGGGTACCTGAGAAAGTTACAGGTAGAAATAAGCTCGATAGCAAGATCAAGTGGGCGCAGGTTACGTCTCGAGGAATCTGATGACTGCCTTTGTTATAACTGCTTTTTAGCACAATGCACTAATGTCAGTAAGTTTTCTATTGAATAATGAACGGTTCTTTTCTAGGGGGACATGCACAAGTGTTCGGCAGCCTGCTGTGACAATGATAATTACAGCATGCACAAAGTAAATCGTTGTATAGAAGATTGTGGTACCCCATTGCAGAAAGCACAGCAATATGTACAGGCAGAATTAGAAAGAGTTCAAGTATGTACTCATTTATTTCAAGACAGATTCATAAAGATATATCATTGTAATATGTAATTATGATATTCCACAGAACCGACTGCAAAGGTGTGTGATGGATTGCAATGACAAGATAAAGGATAAAATGGGCCCAAGTCCAACGCAAAGCGAAGTTGCCAGGTATAGTGAAGAATTCGAACAATGTGCAACAAAGTGTGTGGATTCTTACTGTGACCTACTGCCAGCCTTGGAGAAAACAATGAAGAAAGTTCTATCAAATAGAAAATTTGAATAACAGCATTTGTCTGATAGGGAACAAGAATTTTTTGATCGCATTTGATCTTTTAAGTGACGAGGACTCTTAAATTGTAGAATGGTTCATTAACTTTATACAGTGATCTCGGATAAGTAATTTTTCTAATATGTTATGCAATAGCCAACATCCTACAATGAAGTATAATTTTACAGTTGATATTTTATAAAGATTTATGGATTCTGTAACTGGAGTGTGTATCTATATTCGTAATGAATAATGCTGTATCGAAGACATATAGAAGAACAATAGAAACATCTACTTGTATGATTTGCATTAGACATGGATTTCTCCACTCCTTTGCATTGAACTTCACAGAGAGAGAGAGAAAGGCACAGGGATTGCATTGATCATTGTTTTTATTAGCTGGTACATTTGATCATTGCTGTGATACATTTTTGTTTCTGTTTTTTTTTCTCTATTTCTCTCTCAACGTAATAACAAATTCACTGTTGCAATTAATATCATTTCTTTATTGTTACAATAGACATTACGCTTATTGCACACTTTTCCATGATATAAAACCTTTCCATCACTCTCGCTCGATACAAATAATCGGTCAAAATATGTTGCGTAAATTCTGATCTAAATCGTGGAAATCTGCAAATAAATCGTTTAAATAATAATAATTTAAATATAAATATCAACACAATATAGCTTGCTTGCTTCATTATGTGTATACGAGGTTCCTATGAAAGTTGACATTGGGCTCGTTTGCTGTCTTTCGAAAATGAGCGTTTTCATGTCTGATATTATCTGGTGTTCATATTCCATCACATAGCCGCAATGATTGAGGTGATGTCAGTGCATTTATTGCGCAATGTAGTCCTAAGCGAGGGAAACTGTAAAACTGTCCCCATCGCTGATATGCAAACTCGTGAAAGTTCGACGAAAGTGTTGACATTTCGAGCAACGACATATCATTTTGGTTGCTTCAAACGCGTGTCTCAAATTCCTAAATGTGACTTTTATCTATCGATCGTGGCTCAATGTCTTCGTGGAATGGCATGAGTTTCGGAAAACATCGATTCTCAAATATCTCGAGGAATAAGCGAATGCCGCGATAAAGTTCGCACCTGGCGTAGGTCATAGGGACTGAGAAAAGAGGTCTATGTAACATTTTGTATCCCAATCAGTCAGGCTCTTCGGACTAGATTTTTTAGTAGGATTGAGATTACGCGCTTTCTTAACAAACGCTGGTCATACGTGAGTAGCTGTAGGTATGCCTGGTAGAAAATGAATTGAAGGTACGAGATGAGTGTAATTATGGTGCCGTTGAACAAATTTGGCCAGTCGTGCGTTTCGCTCGATCAGAATCTTAGCATTGACTTTAATAGCACTACTACTGCAATGAAAGTCATTGAGTTCAACGTATCTTCACGATGCAGCATGATGAATATCACGAAACAATATCAAAGCATAATTTCTTGTCCGAAAATTGAATGAATTAACACAGGGGATAGAGATTTGAATGGCAACTAAGTGTATCTTGGTAAGAAACATTTAATTTTCAACTATAATCGCGATCCATTACTATTAGCTTTTGATGAACGAGTATGGATCACTGTTAACAATGGGCAGAATATGTCAAGCTTCTGCACCGGTAAAGTTAAATGCAATGCGAAACATATGAGAGCACTGGTCAAGTTTGCCGGAACACCCATTTGAAAAATTTCTAAATAGAACTGCGTCTCTTGGTCCTATCCTAAGCTATCACCGATTGTAAAGTAGTTTCTTCGATCATCATTGCTTAATATCTTGTTTAACTGTGTGCCTGCAGATCGGACCATCAAAAGTGTCCTGTTAGCAGGCTCACTGCACTATACGCTATGATCGCGGAGCAAAACAGTCGTTTCGTAGCTGTGCATCTAACTTTCACGATCACCAGAGTTCGTGTCTATTCCTGTTCACATTTCTCGCACATCAAGCTCTCGGAAAATAGTACATGGTCTAGTCATTATCAACGATTCTGCGCTGTCTTTAATGTAGGCGTTACGAACTCACTGCGTTGCTTGCCGTATCATCATTGCAACTCGCCTAATATGGCTCATGCAAGACTTGCCCGCGCCGCAACAAATTTCTCCTCTACTTACGTGGGTATGCGATTTGTACTTTGAAATTGAGACAACTATTTGTTTCTTCCATTGGCTTTCGTCGAAATCATGTACCAGAGCACTCGCAGGAACCGGCAGATATGGAAATTTGGAAAAGAATTTGTGCATAGAGGGCGTGGGAAGTTCAGCGACTCTTGTACATACCGAAATCGTAGTAAAGTTCTTATCAAAAAGTAAGAGGCGGATCTGCCGTACTGCGCGCGATAATGATTTCGACGAAAGTACAAGCTAGCCCCTTCGGGGAATTTGAAGCGCCATGGGCAAGACTTGAAATTTTAATTAAATAATAACTTTGTTAGCCGACCTAGCTAATCTGCATTTAAAAAAGAAACATCAAAACAACTAGGAGGAAAGACTACTGATTTCAAAGAAGAGAGTGCGTACTTTTACGTGGTGTTGTAAGTATCTTCGAAGTCATCGAATACGTGAGAATCTTCGGTAAAATTTCATCTGTTTGGCACTCGAGCCCTCGATATCGACGTCACCATTTAAGTCACAAAGCGTCATAGTTGCTTACGCGTTCACGTCCATAAACTAGTGGCCAAGGAAGGCACCCTTTCTAAGGGTATACTAAATATCTCCTACAAACCTTGGTAAAGAGGTATACGAAAGGGAAGTAGAAACTTCTTATTCGCAACTGAAGTTGCACGATTCACTTCGTTCGTAGAATTTGCTCTCGTTCGATGTTTAGTCCGACATTTACGAGTTGATCATCATTTTCTTTAATTCATCAATTTCAAAATATAACAGTCCACAGTGTCACAACCACGAATGACTCTCACGCATTCCTCAGGCTCCTATCACGTAGGTATTTTTCTCTACACATCAGGGCTACTCAGACAGATTTTTCCACAAAGTAAGATTCTTACTTTGGAAAAGAATCGAAGCCCCGTCGGAGCAAACGCCGAGAAAACGATCTCACAAAAAAAGAACAGTCGTGGAACGATAACAGAAAAAATACGAGCAGCCCTTTTGCTCTTCAGCCTGCCTTGCAGAAAACCAAGTCGCGCTTAAAAAAGGCTTAGAACACACTTTGAATATCGATCCCTGTAGGCGAATGAGACAATTCGCGTCCACTGGTGCACGTATTCACCCGCTAATTCTAAAAAGAAGAATACGGTGTTCCCTACTCTCGCTCGCGTGTAACCCTCTTAGTGTAAATTAAACTGGAATATCTCGTGCGTTTTGAAAATAGTCACGACTAAGTCCAGAATGATCGGGCATCTCGTATACGGCAGTATAACCATTGCAAATATTTACGGATTCACTTGGAAACAATACTACAGTGAGGTCTGCTGACTGAACGTCTGTAAGAACGCAAAATGCTCGATCATTCTCATGGTATTCCAATACGGCGATTTTTTTATTGCCCAGAAGCCGAGCCTTTGCGATTCACGGATCATTGAACAAATCCCCGCGCATGATCTTTCTCACAAATTCCACTCTCGATTTCTCAGGCTCGTCAATTTAAGTAGATACGAAGTCTATAACAAAGGGCGCACGAGTCTTCCCACCAAATTACCGCTCTTCATCTTTTGCAATATGTTTAGAATGATGATCGATCTTGAGAACCTTGAGATCATTCTTCGTCACGATTTTCCGATCATAAATTACACTTTTTGCTGCAGTAAAGTTAAACAAAAAGAGTACCTAGTCGTTCATGATCGACCGACATTCTTAACATATTACTCGATAGCTGCCCTCAAGGTGAAAACAGAAGGGTTCTAACTCAAATCAAATTTGCCTACATGGATCATCTCGACAACAATGCCTTCGATAGACTTAGTGTTTCACAAAAGGTGTAGTGGTTTACCAAAAGGTGTAACCGCCCTCTGTTCCTCCTCCTAGGAACGATCCTTTCTTTTGCGATAAGGCCACGCTGTGGCCCGCCATTGCAGCTAATTGAGCGGCATTCGCGGCAACACCCGGTGGGGGTGGTGGCAACACGGGTTGTGAAATTCCATCAAACCGGGTGCCATCAAACCCATTCTGCAAAAGAAGAAATCATATTCTGGATAGTCTCAATGTCTGATACTTGATATTTGGGCATTTCATATGAAACAAGACTTACAGGCACCATGATCGTGGGCCTGACTGGAGCAGGCTGCATCGCAGCTGCAGGGTAATACGCCGCGGCGGCAGCTAGCGGCGGGTAATATTGCAATGGGCCGTATGCGGTAGGATAACATGAACCCGCTAAGTATCCACCAGGGTATCCTTGACCGTACATAGGTTGGTACATCTACGTGTCATCAAGGACAATTGTAATAATCCATTTGTTTGAAATTGCACTTGAAATCTAATCTATCAGTTAAACTCTCACCATAGGATGAGTAAGAGTCTGATCGTATGTTGGTGGGGGTGGTCCTTGCGTTGCATAGAGCTGTGGCTGGTTAGGAAAAACTCCATACGGTGCGGCACCTGCAACTGTGAAAAATAGCCACTATATCATATGTTTAACAATGAAATAACGAATGAACGATGAGTACGCTTCAGGGAGACTGATACATTATACTCTGAAAAAGTAAGAAGCCGCAAAGTATAGAAGGAAACAAATGTCTAAGAAACTACAGAGTATATCTGCAAACCTGGGAGAAGAATCCTAAAGTTATGTTAGAGAAGAGGAACAATGAGATCTAAGACTATATTACAATCATGCTTGAACACGCAGAAGTAAGCTGTTACCCTTGTGTAATCATAGAGACCGACTGGCTGGTTACCCCTCTTGGGATCAAGCGTTGTGCGACAAATATTTTTCCTTCCTCTCACGTCGTACTAATACTTTTCTTATCGAAACCGTCAGAAAAATATTTGTCACAATCGCGTTGTTGGAAATCGTGTGAGGACGAATGCAAGAAATGTATGTTGTCTTACGTGTACCACCGTAGGTAGCAGGTTGTGCAGGCGCGGGGACAAAACCTGTTGGCGGATGAGGTGCCACCGGGTACGCTGTAACACATGCAATGCAAAATGCAGGTCCGTTCATTTTGTTGGCCGTAGGTTTGATCTAAGCCAACGGTACGTGGTACCACTGTCAAAAAGGACAAACGACCGCGCATTTTACAGGACTCTAGCAAGGCTCCCCGGCACACAGCAAAGACAATCTATAAGAGAAACTTGCAAGCAACTGATGCTCATCGTTCCCTGCCGATCCTGTAACTTGCACTGCCGGCATCCAGTCGCTTCAGACGTCCAATCTTTACTGTGCTACTCAATGCATTTCCTACAGCTCTTGTACCCGATTGTCTGTGGCCGCCACAGGTGAACGTGTAATCTCCTTGGCTTTACAAGAGTAGCACGTGTAACGAAGGGACATCGACCGCGACTCGTTGCCAAAGTGGTACTCCCACACCCAAGTATATCTTACACATGACATACACCGTTTTTATCAAGGTACTATTCAAAGCTCAAACAATGTTAGTCACTAAATAATGGTGAAAAGAAATAACTGAAAAAACGGTATCGCTCCCCTCTTGTCACCTTTCAAGCTTACCACGGACATTCAATGCATCTACTGTTATGATTATTCAAGATTGCGGCAGGTAAGGGGTGTCGTGATAAAGTCTAGGAAGCGAGACTTTAAAGAGTGACGTCCGCGTAAACTCTTCTGGCACAAGACAGGCATCGTAGTACTCAAACATTTACGGCTCTTTCGACAATCCATGATTTCCGGAGGTCTTTTATCACAGCAGCCTCGATTTCATACATTCCACGGTATTGTGAGTAAAAAAGGAAAAATTCAACACTCGAAGCATTCGTTATGCGAAGGATTCTCGATAGAAACGTAGTTGAAGCGCGAGACACTTGAGAATAGCTCAGCAAATTAGAATTCTCGTAGCCTAGTTCCCAATGAAACCAAGAGTAGCAGGCAACTCGGAATTACAACCGATGCAGTCTGTGATAACTATATATCGTAACACTGCCAGAGCAAAACATGGACCAAACCAGAATGCCGAAATGTCCCCGGGAAAAGTAATGGGTAATTGGCGCGTGTCAATTGGTAATGCCGAATTCTTTTCACCTTGTGAAAAACTTAATACACAGACATGTCTAACAATACAGCCACTACTATGAGTGAGATTATACAGTAATCGTCTGACAGTCAAATGAATATCGTTGGGTAGTCGGTCCAAACGAAACCAGCGAGAAGGAGAGAAACTATTCTCAAATGAAAACTCGCGTTGATCGACCTACCTTTACTTCTAAAACTAAGATATAATACGAAACCGATCTCAAAGCAAATAGCGTTACGCAATCAAGGTAAAAGCCAAATACATTCGTCTAAATAGCCGAACCTTAGAAAATTCATTAACTGAGAATGCTCGAAGGTCCAAGAGAGACCGTGAGTCCCAATAGTGGGACCACACGCTTTCGAGCAATTTAGCCGCGACAACTTTCTCAGTAAAATTATGTTTTATCTTTATACGATTTCTCTTACAGTAAGATCGAGAGAGATCAGACGGTATCAGACTATACATTCAGCACAGTTATGAAACCTCTGAGGTTCGACCATGTGAAGAAAAACAGAAATGACAAAAAACAGAGCTAAAATAAAGCCAGGGGTTTCGAGGGTTTTTTTTTTGGGGGGGGGGGTCGGGTAAAGAGGGGCAAATGGTTGTTCCAAAAAGTGATGTTAAAACAAGCCCAGTAATAAAGGTTCATTTAGAGATGAAGAACGCTCGGCAATCGTAGGAAACAAAACCCAATCAAAAAGTTCAATTCCCCGCGCCGTATTAACCGAGAAAGTCATGTCTTTCGGGCGGTGAATGTGTAATTTATACAATGAGTACAGTGGTACGATGAGGTGTGTGTATATATATATATTTATATATGCATGTATGTTATGTTTCCTTCAATACATATATATACACACGCATAGATATCAAGTTCCACACATTCAAAAAGTTGTGACAAGATTCAGCAAACCACAAATTTCTGCAAATATCCATAAATAAAGGTCAAACATGATTAAAAGTTCTTTATAATTGCGTAGTATATATTCGTTAACTGGGCGCTCCTATGCCTAGTGCTCACGGCAAGCGACGGTAAGCGGCCTGGTTCTTTCTAATTCCAGGATTCTCAAAGGATCTCTCACTCGTAGCGGCAAATTGCTCTGCTACGGCGGAAGGACGGATTACCGTCGATGCACGATGTCGCGGTGCCGTAAGAACGCCCAATTGCCTTTTTTAGTAGTCTAATTTACGCCCTGCGCTGTCGCAGTTAGCATACGCAAAGTGCACCAGGTGCGAGAACATTTGCTCCCCTCGAACCGTTCGAGGAAGAGAGCCTTCAAATTCAATCCCGGCTTGAATCCGCGCGGTCTTCCTTTTGCTAGTTGGAAGAGAAGAATCCCCGTTAAGGATTGCGAGAGGTTGCAGGCGTAGGTTCAGCTTGCGTATGATAAGTAGCTCAAGCTCAGTAGCAGTGGATGGACATGTTGTATTCTAACATAGACGTCAGCCCACACCAAATTGTCCATGACGATTCAATGCTGGCCCGATCAGAGCGCACGAGCGCGCACGTACAACAGAGAGAAACACCTCCCTTTCCGCGCAATTTCGTGCTATTACACACCCACGTGTCCGACTTCGTCGCGGCCGGACACCAGAGATTCTCTTTCCCAATCGTGCTCGACTCTCATACACACACCCAGTGTGTGTGTGTCTGTGTCTGTGTATGTATGTTCACTTCACGCTGTCGACATCGCACGCGCGCGCGCGCGCGCGCGCGCGCGGTGGTTCGGGCCAGCTTTCAATCGAAGAATAAATTTATGTGTCAGTGCCACGGTGCAAACAATCATCGAAACCAATAACAATTGATATTATAATATTAATGCTAGTACGACTTTACTGGGTAAATTGAAAAGAGCCCCTGCTCCTCCTCCTCATTCTCCACCTCCACCTTCACCTCCACCTGCTCTTTCTCTTTTCCCTCAACTCCTCCCTACCTCGCACTCTCCTTTCCGCCGTTTCTATTTCGCTCCCTCGCTTATGTTTTCTCTCTCTCTCTCTCACTCGAGCCTAATTTGTCCCAATGAGAGCGTATTCGACCTAGATCCCCCTCGAAGATTCGAGGCAGACGCCGCCGTCCCTCTCTCTCTTTCTCTCTCCCTCGCTCTCTTTCTCTCTCTCTCTCTCTCTCCCTCGAGATTTCCTCGATCGCGACCCAACTCTGCTATGCCCGCTGGTACTCTACGTTCGTAATGGAGCAAGGAGCGACCAGGAGATCTTTCGGGTCCCCTTACCCGTTCATTAAGAACGTAGCGGTACTACCATCGCTCATGAAAACGCCTCTCGCTGAGATAAATCGTGTGCCTCCAAAATGAACCCACTGACTGACGGATACCCTCGAGGACCACCACCCTGAAGATATGGGTCAAGTTCTCGCGAACGTATATCCCATAATATTGAGATCAAATCGATTCAAGTGCACATATCTCAAAACCCGACTCTCCGATCAGGACACACCCACTTTACGGTTCCTTGGAAATAGTGCGAGTTGTTAATCTTGTATTTGTTAGACGGTTTATTGCGATAGGGAACTCTGTCCTGCAAGACTGCATCGCATTCTGTCACTGGCTTTCGAACAATTGGAGGCACTTGCACACCAGCAGCTGGTGCGACTTCGACCAGTCCCCGTGGAAGGGGCTGAGTTCGTTTAAGCTCACTATTAACAGTATACATGATATGTTCTGCCAAACATGCACATGCAATTCACAATGCACGAGAGATTCCTATCATTTTGGCCACGCGAATTCCAACTCTCCTGGAAAATCGTCTCCAACAGATTAACTTTGTTCGATTCTTTCTCACGCTTGACTTTCCAATCGAAGCACTTCTTAGAGAACTTCGAGAATCCATCATGTAGGTTCACACACCCCCCCTTTAGAGCAATAGGAACGTCTCTGTAATAATTTGAGAACGGACTACGTGACTATTTAATAGTACGGTAATGATAAAAAACGGCGAAACATCGCTTGCTTCGATTCCTTCTTAATAATCATTTCTACTTTATCTTGATTTTATTTGTATATCACTGAAGAAAGATCTCTTGTAAAGGACGAAGGACACAAAGGTCGTCCGCCTGTATTATGAATTGATTTAAGAAGGAAACGAATTAATTAACACAAATGTAGAAGTATGAGAAAACCAGCCTAACACAACAGATAGTAATCATGCACTGTCGTAATAATATAAACAGCGGACGAACATCTTCGAAATTGAGAATAATTCTTCTCGAATTAGATTAACATCATCGAATTGATCCTGGCTGAGCTAATAGTCAAAGATGTTCGCTCGCCACTGTTTGATCTACTTATACATACCAAGCATGCAAACTAAAATGGAAATACGTAAAAATCAGTTAAGCAGTAGTTGCACACAAATCAATCGGATGCAGGCAAACGTAATTTCACTCGGATTTGATCCGTCATACGAACGACTCATCTTCCAACAAGCTCCATCACTTTTGGTTGTCTGTCGTCAATGAGGGATAGAATTTCTCTCTCGCGTTAGCCTTTCCCAATTGAGTATCCGCGTGACATCATGATATTACGTTTCTGTCTCTTAAAATCAGATTGCTAGCGCGTCTACTAAGAGAGATATACATAAACATGTGATAATACGTATGTATCATAAACTACTTATTACCAATCCAATGGAGGAAGACTAATTAATATGCTACTATTGTCGAAGGAAGAAATATCGTGTTCTCTCTTACCAAGCTACTGGCATGCATAGGCGACTGCAAGTTTCATATCTACCAGCGGCGCAGCTCTCTCCCTCTCTCTCTCTTTCTCATCCTCGGTCAATCGAGATACTTGACAGACCCATCGGAATCAAATAGCAAATACCAAAAGTATGTCCTCCCACGAGCAAAACTTGCAGTCCGAGCTGAAGCGACATGCACTATTGTTAAAAGTGAGCTACCAAGTTTCTATTGAGTAGAAGTATCATAAATACGCTGAGCTTAGATACAGCATTCGTGTCCACCCCGCTCTCCCACTGTCCTCCCGCAAACTGCCCTTTCCAAGACAGTACGCCGTTCACAAGAGAAATCTCTATCGATTCATCCTAGTGAATTTTACAGTAGACGAACGGCTGGTGGCTCGGAAAGTGCAGTTACGGGACACGGTGGGTGTTAAAAAAAAAAACAATAAATTAAGCAGTCAGCCAATACCACGGTTTCAGTACGAAATATTGGTACACCCATATCAATATCTTACGTTCATATTGATCTGGATATATAGCAGCCGTCGTCTCCGATTCGGAAAGTATAAGTCGATCGCCTTTAAACCGATTCGCAAGCAGGTAAAGCAGAGAACCCTCGGTGCTTGCGCGCACTAAGGCGATTTGCATTTTCAAAAGGGCAAAGCCGGCTTTGGCCTTGAAGGCCACTCGATTTCTTTATCGGCTACTCATCGAAGTAATCGTGCATTCCAGCACTTTTAACGCAATGCCGCCAAAAACTTCTTGGCACCAAAGCGAATTTCATATGATCGAGCTATCGAACTTTCAAATGGAGGCGGCGGATGGAACCTTTCGCGTGGGAGTAGTACGACCACTTTTCGAATCGGGAGGCGTACGGTGCGTCTATATCTTCATATATATATTTGGTGGCATATATATATGTGTGTATACGTAATATATGTTGGTATATAAACACGTAGTGAGTTAAGGTAATATATAGAGTAAGGTGAGGTTAGATACGTGGCTTAGGCTGCGCGAACGCCGGTCTCCGAAGCTCCACCTATTGACTGGGATCAAATCGTCTTTGTAATGGTCCGCTGCAAACATATTGACAGCCACAACTGTAGGCGCTATCCTTCGCTCTCTTTAGTGGCTATACCGTCATGGTAATGCGCTCGCAGATTCGCACCAGTATTAATCCTCGATTCCTCTATTCTGAATTCTCGTGTTATATATCTCTCTCCACCTTTCATGCTTCACTCTCCCTCTTGCACCACGCACACCACCTCTCTCTGTCCCCTCGCGCCCGATCACTCTTTCTCTCACTCTCTCTCTCTCTCGCTCGCTCGTCCTCACTCACTCACTCACTCTATCTCTCGCTCTTTCTCGCTTGCTCCCCTTCCTCTCGCCCTATCTCACCTCCACTCACTGTCGCAATCTCGCTCTTTCTCTCTCCCAATGAGTATAGTAAAGAGTGTGTGTATGTGTCAATCTACTTACAGGCTAAACTTTTATTGTATCCCTTAAATGCTACACTCTGCGATCGTACGTCTGCTCAGCTAAGAGAGCAGAGTGCGTTTGGGAAATACCACAAGAGCGTATTGCCTCATTACTGGTTATTATCACTGACGGAGTACACGTATATATATATCAGAACTGCACTATGCCTTGCGCATACAAAAGTATTAAGAGCCCTTTTGTGTGCTCGATCAAGTCTTGGTATAAAGGCTCGGATAGAATGGACTCAAACAAATGTATCCCAGCAATAGTTGGTGTGCCAAACTATCTTTCCAGTTAAATGTAGCGACTCTTGAGTGAGCGAACGTGAGCAACACTATCCCGATGACTACTCGAGTCTTTCCATGTGACTGTTTAATAGATACTGTTGATTAATAAGTTGCGTCCGTGCTGAATTCATGGAAATACAAGCGGTCAGGTCTCCAGAGACTCCATTGACATATCAGGGCTAACAAGGAAAATTGCCAAGATTTGACAATTTTGCTTTAATGATCGTTTTAGTGGGAGAAATCCACTGATATTCGACGCAACGTACTGCCCGTTGTTATCGTTGAATAGAAAACGCGTATCAACGTTTATGGGGATTGGCACCCTGGGGGGTGTTAGTTTTTCCAAGATACGAAAAGCAACGTTTGAGTATTACCATCGAAAGCCCGATGATATCTTGATGGAAGAACGGCCGAGCGGAATATGCATGAGCCAGAATATCAAATCGAGCGCCAGTTTTTCCGGGGACGCGTGATGCACAGCCAATACGTAAATACACGCAAAATGCGTACTTGCATGTGCATTAGGTCTAACCTGATGGGCAAGGCGACTAAGTGGGCAGGCCGAACTGTACGAGAAATGAATTTTTCTGATTTCCCAGTGGCCGTCCACTCACCGGGGCGGCTGAGCTTTCCGTTAAAAAAGTAAGTGCGAAAATCGTGCGGGAGTAACTCTGGAGGCCATTTTGTATTTCCCACACAGAATGCGGTATTGATTTATCTGTCAGCGGGCAAAAATTCACGTATTCTCGCGTGCTCTCATAACAGGGCCCGATCAGAATGATGAAGATTCGAGCCCCGATTGAATTTAAACGTGCACCATCTTTCACAGGTGTCGGATAGCATCGCTGGCATCGAAAAAAACTCTCCGCCGTATGAGTGACAAGTGGTACTCCCGACTCGAAAACACGAGATTGTCTTAACGCGTTTAACACAAGCATCTAGCGTTTACTGCACAATTACGATGTATAGTTACCTTTCTTGTCGGTCATTATTGCTTAAAGTTTCACAAATTCTAGAAAAAAATTCGTTATTCCTAATTAAATCACCGATTTAAGTTACAATACTGAGGAGACAGGCAACGGCTGTGACACTTGACGGACACTAGCGCCCTTTATTGAGCGTGCCCGTGACTCCCCTAGCACTGTCATCTTATTGGGTCGACGTTTTACGCGCAACTGCCCAATCAATGCAGCCCCCACATTCTGACATCAGACAAATTCAAATAAGGCTACTTCCTTTTACAATTAACGCGCATATTAATTGCAGAATGAATCTTTGTTCGTCTCTTCCTACTTCTCTTTTAATAACCGAGATATGTGCAAGACAAAATCAAGAAATGTTATGTCTTTACCGAAACAATGCTGTTTTATCATTCCTATTATGTTAATATATGTTATTTTCTTAAAACTTAAGTAAATATTTGTACTAAACCAGAGAAAGAAGGTCTAATACTAGTTCCAAGTCTAATATATTTGTTTAAACATTTTATCCAGCCGTTGAAATTCTATTCGTTCCTCCCGACTTTACTAACCGGGTAATCTGATTCGCTGCCCTATGGACCTGGTTTTAAATACATTTTTGGGTTATATTCGAGATGAATAATTTTGTAATAATTATAATGCTTTCCTTATAAATTAACACGTCTTATAATGATCCTCTATGCAACCAAAGTACTTGTTAACTCTGACATAGAAAAACATTTAGATTTTCATAGGAAGATGTGAGCAGAACCACCACACGGTTATTTTCCAAATTACTACGGTGCCCATATGAAAAGTGTCGAAGAAATACAATCGACAACACAACAATTGTCTGCCATAAACAATTATTGTGATTTTCGTGGATATTCCGCTAGTTTTAGTCAATGACTTTGTACGTAAACACTTCCTATTACAATGGCATGATATATCGCTTCTGGGAATCGTGAAATTTGGATGTCGTTTCTCATGCAACTAAAGCTCCAAATAAACGTTACTTTTCGTAATCAGTTTTAGTGGTAAAAGTACATTAATTATATTTTATTAACATAAAGCGGAACTTCACTTACGTTTATTACTCGCGTGTCAAGTGGTGACTGGGAATTCGTATGATTATTCTCTTGCGAACGGACAGTCCTACAGGTTAACCTTGGTCAACTGGATACACTTTCGAACTTTGTTTTTTGCGAATTAAATACTGCCAGTTGCGTGATCGTAAGAATTTCCAATGGCTCACGACAAGAAGACCACAAGAAGGAGCCGATCGCGTGAACGTGATCGTGATCGAGACAGGGAGAGAGATCGTCGTGATCGAAGGCGTTCTAGGAGTAGATCTAAGGACAGAAAGAAGGATCGAAAACGTTCAAGATCTAGAGAACGATCACGAGAACGAGATCGTTCTCGTGAAAGGGACGGAGATAGATCAAGGGAAAGACGTGATAATAAAGACAAGTCTAAGGATGATAAGAAGAGGAAGCCAAGTCCTATATTTGTCATAGACGATGATGGTAAAAAGGATGGCAAGTCTGATTCAAAGAAGGAAGATGAGGAATTGGATGAGAAAGGGAAATCTTCATCAAAGAAAGAACCCCTCAGTTTGGAAGAATTGCTTGCTAAGAAGAAAGCAGAGGAGGATGCTAGAGCAAAGCCCAAGTTCTTAACTAAAGAGGAAAGAGCTACTTTGGCTTTACAAAAGAGGCAGGAAGAAGTAGAAGCTATAAGGAAACAACAAGAGGAAGAAAGGAGATCATTCATCCATGCTGAAGGAAAAGATAGAGGAGAATGGGATGATAGGGATAGGTATGGTTAATTATTTTATTAGAAATCTCATCTAATTATAAGATTATATGTGTATAGTAGTGCTTTCAGCAGACGCCGGGAAGCTCAGCGCTCAAGGGAAGAAGACATTAAGGATAAAGACAAGGAAAAAGAAGTTGAAGCTATAAAGGAACGCTATCTTGGATTAATTAAAAAGAAAAGGCGTGTTCGAAGACTCAATGATAGAAAATTTGTCTTTGATTGGGATACTTCGGAAGATACTTCTGTAGATTATAATAGTATCTATAAAGAGAGGCACCAAGTGCAATTCTTTGGTAGAGGAAATCTTGCTGGTATTGATATTAAAGCTCAAAAACGAGATCAAAGCAAGTTCTATGGAGAACTTCTAGAGAAAAGGAGGACAGAAGCTGAGAAGGAGCAGGAGAAGTATGCTATTATTTAGTCTTTGTATAATTGGATGAATACTTTCCCTCTATATTTACAATAATAATGTTTTTATATAGGATGAGGTTGAAAAAAGTTAAAAGGAAAGAAGAAAAGCAGAAATGGGATGATAGGCATTGGTCTGAAAAGGCACTTCAAGAAATGACTGAAAGAGACTGGCGTATATTTAGGGAGGATTATAATATTACAATAAAGGGAGGCCGTATTCCCGATCCGATTCGTTCATGGAAGGAATCAGGCTTTCCAAAGGAGATTCTGGATATTATTGATAAAGTTGGATACAAAGACTTAACACCTATTCAGAGACAAGCAATTCCGATAGGATTACAAAATCGCGATATCATTGGTGTCGCGGAAACTGGTTCAGGAAAAACGCTTGCCTTCTTAATTCCATTGTTATTATGGATAACTAGTCTACCGAAAATCGAACGATTGGAGGAAGCTGATCAAGGCCCATACAGCATAATTTTAGCTCCAACTCGGTAATTTTCTATACTGTCATACTCAATCACATTTTTGCAAAACTTACAAAAACTTTTCTTCAACAGTGAGTTGGCACAACAAATCGAAGAAGAGACCAATAAGTTTGGACAACCATTGGGTATAAGAACTGTTGTTGTTGTGGGTGGTTTATCAAGAGAAGAGCAAGGTTTCAGATTAAGAATGGGTTGTGAGGTTTGTATCATTAAATCAGAAATATTTGCCATTTAAGCAATGGATAAAAATATGCATTATTCTAGATCGTAATAGCTACACCTGGACGTTTGATTGATGTGTTGGAGAACCGATACTTGGTTTTGAATCAGTGTACATATATCGTACTCGATGAAGCCGACAGAATGATAGACATGGGATTCGAGCCTGGTATGTTCTTCTCCAAATCCCACCTCCATTAATTTAAATACATCTCCGATACTATATCAATAACACGAATTCAATGTATTTTTAGATGTGCAGAAGATCCTAGAATATATGCCTGTGAGTAACTTAAAGCCTGACAACGAGGATGCCGAAAATGAAGAGAAATTGTTGGCAAACTATAATACCAAGAAGAAGTACAGACAAGTAATGGACCAGACCTATCAATTGAATTCGTTTATATATATGAGTTCACTATAAAACATGTGTATTATTTCTAGACTGTGATGTTTACGGCAACTATGCCTCCCGCTGTGGAAAGATTGGCTCGAACATATCTTAGACGACCTGCTGTTGTTTATATCGGTAGTGTCGGTAAGCCTACTGAGAGAACAGAACAAATTGTCCACATAATGGGCGAAGCAGACAAGCGTAAGAAATTGATGGAGATTCTTAGCAGAGGTGTTGAACCACCAGTTATTATTTTCGTTAACCAAAAGAAGGGTGCTGATGTACTTGCCAGAGGACTCGAAAAATTGGGCGTATGTATACTGCTTTCATTATTAGAAGAAGATTGTCTTATTTCTAGTGTTTTCACTTTACATCTGCTTTCAGTATAATGCCTGCACGCTTCACGGTGGAAAAGGCCAAGAACAAAGAGAATATGCTTTGGCGTCTCTTAAAAGTGGGAGTAAAGACATACTTGTTGCAACAGATGTTGCAGGTCGTGGTATCGATATCAAGGATGTATCTATGGTTATTAATTACGATATGGCTAAGACTATCGAAGGTATTTAGAATCCACTTACCAGTTTGTTAAATGTGAAAAAATGACTGATCGTAATCATTCTTGTCCATTTCAGATTACACACATCGTATTGGTAGAACTGGTCGTGCTGGCAAGGCTGGTCTGGCCATTTCCTTCTGTACCAAGGATGACAGTCATCTATTCTACGATCTAAAACAAACAATCCTTGCAAGTCCAATATCTACGTGTCCTCCTGAATTATTAAATCACCCGGATGCTCAGCACAAGCCCGGTACAGTGGTTACGAAAAAACGACGCGAAGAGAAGATATTTGCCTAAGGATTTCGACTATAAGCACGTGCTTACATTGGTGTGCACGGACAACAGACTCCTCCCACAGCATAGCACGTATTTTTTATAATGCCTATGGACAATTGATCATTCATGTAAATAGCCATATATGTGAAATAAATAAAAATATACAGTGTACTGTGTTTTTATGAACTTTTTGCATCACACTCAATAAGTCCAATGTTTTATTTTGTGAAATGTTGACTTAAATAGTAAAATATTTACACGCCTTTCGATATTCTCTTCCATACTTTTTCAATCCTTCTAATCGAAGAATCGAGGTCCATGTTTATCCTAGACTAATAATATTTCTAATCTCGTTAGGGAGCTGGTGGCGGTGGAGGTGTGTAGTCTCCCTCAACTTTGCACTCTTCTTCCCAGTCATCAGGTATCATTGGGTTTAAAATCTCTATAAAATTATCAAGCGGACATACTGTCGCACAGCCAGGTATAGTCAATGGATAAGGATCATGAGATGTCGTATTTCTCAGGAACACCTGTTTATAAAATGTGCAATTAAAATAAGGAAAAAAACAAAAGTGGAGTTTTTGTAGTAAAATGATCTTACTTGCACGTTCCATTGATCGTCATCTTTGTGTAATTCAATCATGGTCATTATATTATAATGCGGCAATTGATTATTCCACAGGTGCATCGCATCCAGCAATGACACGATTGTACTGTCGTGTCCAACATACATGAACATCTTTCTTGCTTGAGGGTCTAATGCTCCCTCTTTTTTCTCAAGCATGTCCATCACAATTTTCTTAAGGAACGGACCACCCTTTAATCGTTTCATATCATCGGTATAACCATTGAGTTGAAATTCGTATAATGTCATTGGGATCATTTTATCCGGGTAATAGTCATTTGTCCATTCCGGCAGTGTCAAATTCATTTGGTCCTGTTGATCAAAACATATTGCAATATTAGACTTCGTACACAATTTATGTAATCAAAGTCGCAATAGAACATACTTCAGCTTTTAATGTAGCATATAACGAACCAACATCATCCGGACTAGCGATAGTCATACCAGTTAGATTCGTTAATTCTTTATACAATATTGTGTTATCATCTTGAACTTGTTGAACTTCCTTCAAATCCATTACCGCGCGTCGCAACTTAGTATATTTTGGGCACATATCCCAAATTAACATAAGCTGTAAGGATGGCGTATATTCCTTTTATCATCTACTTCTTTTCAACACCTTTGTATTTTACTATTTACTACGTACAGTATCTTCGCTTCGTGGCTGGTAATATAATGTAACCGGCTGCCAAGGAAGGTCTACTTTAAAGGACTGTTTCTCACTCGGTTTCCACAAGGCAGCAGCCTCCAACATTGCAGACATCTTCGTGCGATCCACCGCAGTACATTGTAAATGGAATACATCGGGAGTATAAGTGGTTCCCAGAAAATGATCATAGCGATTCCTTAGGAAGACGCCTTGGTCATATTGACGCGTCCTTCCTTCCTAATTTTAGGAATATACTTCGTGTGAGAAAGTTGGAAATTCCGAAGTTCGTAAATAAGTTAGGATATCTACATTTGTTAGCTGGCCCCAACCGTACGGTTCCATAGGGTCATTGAGATATGGATCATTAGGATAGGTATCTTGAGGCGCGCGTTCTCCATGTCGCATCACCTGTACAAACGACAATGATTTATCGGTGTAAACTGCATTGGTCCAGTACTTCATTTTTATCACAGATTAAGATAACTCGATATCTTGCATATGCCGAGTGCAATCACGCAACAGCGTGGCCGTGATCAAAAATATTGTTTTACATCGGGAGTACGGAATTGGCGATAGCGTCGTGCCAAACGTGACACCAGTCAAAATAAATAATACGGTAATGAAGTGTCTGCATTTCATGATATTTTGAGAATTTTTTTTATCAGACTATCTCACCACTGTGACTAACTGAAGAGTGTCCTTCCCCGATCGTTCATTGCCTTCCTCGGATTTCTCTTTATCCTTGTAAGGCAAAGGCGATCCTGGAAGCCAAATAGATCGAACAGGCGTATAAGTAACAATTACACAAGAGCGAACGAGTTTTATGGAAAGGAAATCAATTAACTTCAATTCGCACGTGACTCTAGAATTCTGGATCAGACGAGTTAATACGAAAGCTATCAATATCGGGCAATTACTTGAAATATCCAGTACCTGTGACAATTATATGACGCGTGTATAGTACAATCAACTTGAAAGGAACCTTGAGCGAGCTGGCGAGTTATTACAAAAGACTTTTACACATAGAACGATAAAGTGTCTCGAGCGGTAAAAAATCGAGAGTAAGTAAAGAAGTAATCAAAAGATAAATGAGCGATTATTACCCCAGCAAATTAGCGCGGCGCAATCGAGACTGAGAGAACTAATAAAAAAGGCGACAAAGACGGTGAAGGCGTTAGAGGTATTAAAGGTATTACCTAATGCCGAGACGGCAAGGCCCAGGAGAATAAATAGTTTGGCGGAAATCATTGCCGATCTGATGTCAAAAGGGAATTGTATCGTGGACCTTCTTCCATATACGAGGAAACTCTGCCGGGATACACTACACGTGCGGAAGAGCCGCGTATAACTGGTGCGAGCTTTAAGAAGTGCGAGTTGATAACTTGTACGTCCCCACCAGTACGAAAAGTACTAGTATTGTAAGATAAAATGTTGAATGGCAATCCTCTAATGAATTATGGAGCCGCCTCTCTAACAGTGCAGTTCCTCCTTTACTTCGCCTGTCGATTCTCCTCGCCAAGTCGTCTGCCAAAGACAAACGATCTACTCACGCCTCGTTCATTTTTGCGGCACCGCTTCTGACTGCTATCTATTACGCAAGAAACCAATAATTAAGAAGTAATTAGGATCTGATTTTCCTGGACAATCTATTCATCGATCATCAATATTTCAGATAAACAATTTACTGACAGATTACCGCGCTAATGACCGAGGTCTTCTTAACAAACAATATATAGCTATTACACAATCGTACAAGGAACTCATTGACTTGTACGTCAGTACATGCGTACGATGTTATTTTACCCCAATCAGCACTTTTGAATTTTGCATCCGCCCCGCACGAGGCAAACAACGATGTAAGAATTTGACTAACAAAAAGATGAAAGGAACAAAAAGCCTGATCATTACGTTGTTAGCTGTTGGAAGATCGAAATAGTTCCTATCGTCTAGAAGCAATGGTCTCTAACGAGAGCACGGGAAAATTGAACGGAAATGAGCTGGGGCGACTCTGAGACGGTGGCAAGGCCAGCGCAATGTACGCTCACTCGGTCTAATGCGATAGCGTACACAAACATCGCAACTTTTCGGGTCTTCAAGTTCAAGCTCCGCTAATCACAATTTATGTAGCAATAATTTTGCGACTCCGTTTCCGAGTACTAGTTCAAGTGCAACGCATTTTTCACGACTCAATGATATGCACGTGTCAAACGATAACTGCGTTATTGCTGTTTTATAATTATTTAACTTTAAGCGATCTTGACCCATTCAGCAGTTTTCTATTTCGTTGAACTGTTACAACTGTTAAAACGAACTGCCGATCTGGTTCTACATATACTTGACACTTTTTCCTTGTCGTAATTACAAAGTAAGATCTCCGTAGTAGATACTAAAGTAGTACACAAGAAACTAGCATAACGCAAAAACTACTTTGTGTTTGAACTGTAGTGATCTATGAAACTGATATAATTCGTGCAAATCACGCTTTAGACTGTTAATGGATCAAGTAGAGGAAAGTACCTGCGATTTTTTGACAGTGAATAGAACACTCTGTACTGTTGGATAGGCGACACTAAAGTGAGTTAGCCAAAAATTCATGACGGCTTATAGCTCCAAATGATTTCAACTGGGGAGGGGTCAAAGACCGTGATAGAGTAGAGACAAAATACCCGAAAACGACTAGAACACGGCGCGAACACGTTTTTGGATGCCTAACGACATACTATCGCAATCTCAATCTATGTGGGTCAGAGAAATCATTCTTTTTGATGATGAATATACTACTAGTAAGTATATGTACAAAAGTTCAGTTTCATACTTTGCTGTTTAAAAGAGTTCGGCAAACGAAAGAAGCTTCGTACGAACCCTCCAAGGGGTCGGCTGTCAGATTTTATATCCAGGGCAACCATCAATCAGGATTTTCACTTGTTTCATTCGACACAGCCGTGAACCGCGTTTCCCTTCCGCGTATCTTCTCTACAAGTTCGTTCGAGGCACGATTTCCCATCGGGTGATCCACGGCTACAAGGGAGGAATAATTTCAGCTATAGAAGAGATTTTGAAGAATAGAAGTGATTCAAAATAGTCGAAGTCAAAAGAATATAAACGGCGGTAGAGGTAGAGAGAGAGGAGCGAATAGAGAAAGGCACGAACGTGAAGGCATAGAAAACCGTTTCAGCCGTGGATCGCATAAACGAGGGTGGTCAGGCGGCGGTGTCAAAACCCCGGAAGTCCCGTCGCAAGAAGACGAAGAACGCTACCGCCTACTCCAAGGTATGCTTCTTCCATATTTTCCCAATAGTTAATTCATGTCGAACGCCAATTTTTCTCACGGATATTTTAACTTGTAGGCGAAAGCAATGGCAAGTCCTTGCACCGAATACCGGAAGGAAGTGCAGAAGTCCAATGCACCGACGGGTGCGCAATCAAATTTACAGACATGTGTCGTGCCGCCGCTCCAAAGCCAGACTACCTCGGCGGCCCCGATGCGACCGAGATCTCTCTACACCGCGCACAGCTATCATGCTCAGGCAGATGAAAGCAATTTTCAAGTATGCCCCAAATTAAATGATCACCTTCTATACATACACGCCCCACGACGAAAGCATCATGCAATTCAAATGGTTAAGAAAAAGTCCGCTCTGTTTATGTAGTATGATATTACAGCGATACAGTGAATTTTCGAAATACTTCGAAGTACCCCCTGCGGATCAATGGGGTGGTATGCCTGGTGGGACAGGGTATACGAATTCTTCGACACTTTGGCGTCAACCAAGAAATCCAAAGACTGTTGTGCCTTATTACGAAGAGACATGTGTCTATCCTGACAATTGGAGAGAGCATGATACGGACACTACTGTCGGAGTAGCCGTTGCCACCCCTAACGGCACTATCTCGTTAAGACTCCACAATAGAATTCGCGTGGATATGACAATCGATCGTGCAGTGAGAGTGATCAATTTCAAGGTAGAGATAAGAATGATTACATCATTGTAACTGACTACTCACGTAATCGTTTTCTTCATCAATGTAGAATAACATTGTATTATCGTTGAGCGGTGCCGGTGCTGCTGCTGCATTGTTGCATCCCAATGGAAGAATATATCAATATGGATCCCGAGTTGAAATCCTTGCTCATGACGCTCACGGCAACAATAAGTTAGCGGAATCTGTAATACCAGGATAATTCCAATTCTGTTACTGATCGCTTCTCTGATTAGGTACGCAAAGATGTGGTACAAAGGGGTAAGTTTCACCTCGGAACAGTGCGCATTGGTCTATTTAGTAGACACAGCGGGAACTAGAACTACCACAGACACATTCTCAGATATGAGTCAGGTAATTTATGGATCAATGTTTTGATAATTATTTAGCAATTTGGGGGATTCATATATAATTCGATACTTTCAGGACTTTTCGTTAAATGTTTTTTACTCGCGGTCACGATATGGACCGAGCTGCATGCAAGAAGCAGCGGCAGCATTAAATGCTGCCCAGTACTGGTTGACAGAAGAGGGTGTTGAAAATTGGATCATCAATAATGTTAGGGTGTCTCAAACGCCGGATGGTCTAGTTAGGTATGTCAATGACTCGAATTTTTATCAAAAGAAACTGATGTAACTATAAATCATTTGTTAACAGGATCGCAAGGAACAGTAACAAGTATCAGCTGCGAACATCCCCAAGCAATGGAACAGCATCGTTAACGACACCGTTCCTGCACTGTACTGCATCCCTTGGACAAACATCCCACCTTTTCGTTCGGCGGGGAGAACGACGCATGCATTACGACGGTACGAGTTTTATCGTACGAAATGCAGGTCACAGTGCTGGATTCGATGACAATAATCAACTGAAAGTTTATTGAGAAATTCGGAAGGATACTATTGTTGTACGGTTCATGCGTGTTCGCTTATTATTCTATGAGAAGTGTGACTGTGGAACACTGGATAGACGAACATAATGCTAAAGTGCAATGTTAAAATTTCAAAGGTCTCGCAAATATGAAGAATATCCTTCATTCAGTGCACCTCCTTCAAGTTATGCTTCCTCCATTGATATTTGAATTTTTCAATAAAACACTATTTACGAAAACATGTTTTATTCAACACTTACTTATAAAGTAAACCTGTTACTAAAGATTCTCTGAATCCTCATCTGAATCTACATCCATCTTGTGTGTATCTCTGAATGATATGCATCTTTTGAGTCCTTTTCTGCAATATTTTTAATATTTTTAATGCGGGTATTCCATATTTTATATGCTTTATTGTAGGAAAATGGAATGTATGTACACACGTTTCTGTATATTTTCTAATCTTCTCCTGAGAGGTTGAGGGTAATTGGTCTACCTTTACTGGTCCACCAGACACCTGCTGATTTTTTCTGTCTTCATCAAATGATCTGATCTCATTAATGATTTGCTCAGCAGTGTCTGCTTTGTATAAACCTAAACTACTCTTTGATTCTCCCTTTGACAATAGTATCTTCTTTTTCCTATCGTATTCTTTACTTAATTCATCCAATGTAGTTAATATTTGATTCTTGTCGGTTAAATCTTTAATACTTGGGAATATGGAGAATGGATTGAACTGTTGCTTCTCCTCAACAAGTAAATGCCTCTCCAGAACAAACTGGAAAGGAAAATATAATGTTAATACCAGTAGAACGGTTGATCTTTTATAATTCAAATCCAGGATTGAGGCATACTTCTCTATCAAAGAGGCAAAAATGCATTGCGTTGTCTCTCACAAGTTTACAAAGTATATAATTAGCATCCAAGTGTTCCCCAGTCTTGATCTCTTCATGAAGTTCCACGATTGTGCGCCAATCTTGCAACTTAATCCGTATCTTAAACTCATCAACTGGCATTTTGTAATAAACCCCGTACAAAAGATATAAGCCTGCAATTTTCTCTTTGAAGCGTGGTGGCATTAGCATAAATTGCTTGCATATGTGTAAGGCGTCTTCACAGAATTCTAAGAGCTCAATGTATGTTTGTCGGCCACTGGAATTGTAAATGAATACTCAATTTAAAAATAATACAGTAGTAAACAGTGATTAAGCAGAATAAGTGAATACATTGCATCCATCAGAACAGATACATTTTGATTATAAACTGTCAGATTCATTACTCACGTAAAAATCAATGAGAACTTCATATCTTTCCAAATTTCGCAAAATGTTCCGAATCGTATATCGTCCGCTTGCTCAAAACGGCTGATCAGTGTTTCGCAATCTTCTTTGAAACCACTCATAATAATCGTCTTGTCCGTAGGCATGATTGAACTTCAATGACAACAGATTACGACAGAATAAACAATGCGAAACACGAGTGAATATTATTTTGACGGATTCCACGTATAGTTCTAAAAAGGCCGGTTATGTTTACACTGGTGTGCACTGGTGTCGAACTTTGATCCAATAATTAGACAGACTGCACATTGAATGCACTACTGTATGCACAGCCAACAAGGTTTACAATTCGAAAGTTCATTTCCGGAACTCCAAGACGACTGGTTTATGATGTTGCACAATGAACAGTGTTTAGTATGTGTACATTATGTACATACAGTAGCATGTGTTGAATATCCGGCATTAGTAATCAGTACCAGTCAGCACTTATGCTATGGAGCTTCCATTATAGAAGATTCAAGTATTTTCAACAAATTCGGCGTATAGTACATTGTTGTGTAATACTTTGGGAATGTAATACCTTCCAAAGGTTTATAGAAAGCGTTACAAAAGTATTTTGTTGATTAATAATCTTTTTTTTTACTTTGGTTATAATGTCGCTGAAGGTAGTTGTTAGTGGCCTTATTCTCAACAGCTCCAGTGGCGCAATTGGTTAGCGCACGGTACTTATAAGACAGTGTTCGTGAGCAATGCCGGGGTTGTGAGTTCGAGCCTCACCTGGAGCATTTTTTTTGTACCCCAATAATATGTACTTATCGAAGTTGAATAATGATAGCAAATTATTGAACTGAATTCCAATTGATTGATTAAACGTGTTAGCAACGTTGTAATGAAGTAGCACTTGTATTCATTGTAGGAATCCTTTTATTGTATATCATATTAATCGAACTGTGATTAAGAATCGGTGCACATGCAAATATTATTTTGAGAAATAAATCTTAGAAACAAATAAGAAGTTTGATGTCTCTTCTTCTTGCTCTTTGACCAGTTGTATTAAAAGGTGCACTATCCAACACGAGTTTGTATATTCCAAGCGTCTAACTCCGCACATAGCTTTAATCCAATTGTAAACAGAACAACGGCTGTAAGCATATTCCTTACAAAAGAGTACTTCCTGAGGCCACGAATGACACAATGCATCCTGCAGACACACACATTGTCGAAGTCGCATTCGTCCTCTAGTTCGCATAGTTCTGATTCTTTCATTGTGTCGCCTTGTTTAGGCGATTTTACTCCTGAAAGTGCGAGGATCAAAATAAGAAGAGTTCTAATGCTTAAACAGTTGAATTATGAACAATTCAGAAAAGTTCAGTAACTTTCGAAAAATCGAAAATTGTTGAATCACCCTTCCCGACCGTTTCAGGGTCTGGTATTTCAGGCAGTGATTCAGTATTTAACTAGGAAACAGTGGTATAAATTCCAGAACCCCTGGTCAAAGTTCATTTTTTGGCCCAAAAATTCGTCAAGGGAATTTGTATACTCAGAAAAATTTGCGAAAAAATGAATTTTGAGCTAGGGCTCTGGAATTTATATCACTTCTTCCTTGATACAAGAAAACGATCTCCACCAAATTTCAGCCCTGGAAAATGTCGGGAAGTTTGAAAAACATGGGAAAAATCATCAGAATTAGACGAAAATCAATTATTTATGATCGGTTTTCCATGTGTTTTCGATACAATTCCGTCATTTCTGCTACTGGTTTTATGTTTTCTATCCGTTTTGATACTCAAACAATCGAATTATCAAGCATTCGCCAAAGTCTCAGAACCTTCGAAAAATCGAAAATTTTTGAAGGGGATACCCACAAAAATTTGCAAAAAAATGAATTTTAAGCTAGGGCTCTGGAATTTATATCACTTCTTCCTTGATGCAAGAAAACATTCCCCATCAAATTTCAGCCCCAGAAACTGTCGGGAAGATTGGAAACCTTCACCTTTTCCTTTTGGTTTATATGTTTTTTTAGGAGGCTCCGTCTTTCCGGACCCAGTTCGTTGACTTCTTTTCGATGGTCCAGCTTCTAGTTCTGCACTTCCACTTTTTTCCATTCTGAACGAATTCTTTCCGTTATAAAAGTCCTCTTCTTCCTCGGACTCGAAGGGTTTTCGAATCACCTTAGGATTGCGTGAAACTTTTATTTTGTCTTTTGGCGTCGACTTAGCAATTGGATCAAAACTTTGATCGCCAGGTATTAAACTGTCTTCCCAAGATTCAGGTTCGGAATCTTCTTCTGATTGTAACTCTTCTTCATCGACGGAAGACGCACCTTTTACAGGCTTTCTTCTTTCTGCGGTTTGGAATTCGTTATTGTCGTAACTTCTTTCCTTCTTCGGGTATTTAACGAATGGTTCTCGTTTGAATTCGCCTGGTCTGAGTGTACTCTTATTCTCGTCAGCATAGTGTGTTTCAGATTTGCCTTGAGGTACTCTTTCGAAGTCTGCTTCCGTATCCTCGTCAGAATCGCTTAACTGATCAGTCAAGTCTTGGGAATCTATATAACTCTCCTTCTCAGATTTAACACGACGCTCCTCGTTCAAATCTTTTTTCTCTCCCCTGTCTTCGTTTTTCAATTCTTCTCCCTCAGGATCTTCCCTTTCCCCATCGGGGATATGTGAAGGACTTTTAGAGCCAAGAATACGTGTACTAGTCGCTACTTCTTGAAAGGTGGATGTTGCTGGCGTTGACAGAGGTGCTTTTCCTCCAGGCTTTCTCCCATATTTCTCTTGCAACCAAGGTGTCTCGTCAACTATAAGGACCAATCACTTTTTATAATACCACGTCGCATCCCCTATCGGAATTGTTCGTGTAGGACATTACCAAGCTTTCTTAATTGCTCTTTCACGACAGGACAATGAGGGTCACAGGCGGTCATTCGAAAAGTTTGGAGTTAAGGCCACTTGTAGTTCATTCTATTGATTCAAGCTCAATTGTCAATTCATCACTACAATATTATAGCTTTCACTGGATAGCTTCCCACTTGAAATTATTTCGTTAACCAATGTTACATGTCGAAACTAGTCTGTCAATAAGGACCCAATAATAAATGAACATCGACACTCTCCATCCGTGACATGTTTATTACAATTATGGAGTGCTCAAATAATTGCACGACATTTGAGAATGGAGAACACGAAGATGAGAAATGCGCGGAAGAAATATTGCATTGCAAAGAAAGTCATGCGGACTATTTGGAAGAGAATATTTTCCATTTGCTAATGCCTGCGATAGAGCAAACCCTCGTGGAAGCTAAGAAACAGGATGCAATACCTGTACTGAAAAGTTCGAGTGATTTTATTCAGGTTCGGCGTCTTTACTAAACATTTCAATTGCAGATACAAAAATGCTATTTCAATGGCATAGATTATCTATCTGAAATACTGTGGAATAAAAATCCGCGTAGAGAACAGCCAGCAAAATGGCTTCGTGCATTCGAGATACCGCCTTTTAAACTGCATCTTCAATTGTAGTGAGCATTAAGAGATTTTCTCAAAATTTATTTGGGTATTGAGTAGGCTCAAAATATTTTCTTTACATCTGAAAGTCCCAGGCCAATCTATCCAAAATCATGGCTGTGGTCTCAAGATGAAGCTGCTCTACTTATCCAGCGTTATTTCCGTGGGTATCTTGTAAGGAAAGAAGAAGATGTTCAGGAAATGCGGATCTTCTGGAAGGTGGTGTTGTATCACAGTATCAATCTTGGACTGCATCCTTATAACACCATAGAATACATTGAAAATATATTCTAGGTGATGCGCAAGAGAAATGAACAGAATCTAACTGCATAATACCTAATCTATATTGTAAAGATACAGGTTTTCTTTATTGAAATCATTTATATGAAGTAATGAATATTAAATGTGCTTAATGAATGAATCTTACAAAATGATATCCTTATTGATCGGAATAAACATTGGCATATAGAACTGGACTAGCTGGTGTGCCTAAACCACAAGATATTTCAATGGTTGGTGTCTCTCCTTCCTTAGCTAGTCTGTAATTCTTCATACCAGACTTGTTCAACTTAATATTACACTTGAGTTTCTCTTCTGGTATGCTTTCACCAGGTTTCAATGGTGTGGTACGTTTTACGTATTCTCGAAGTAGTGGTGGCAAGTCCAAGTGCCTTGGGAGAATTCTCTCCTTTACCTCAACAGATCCTTCGTACTTGGATTCTTGATCTTTCGGTATTAGTACGTAATCTGCTTTATATGTTGATGAATCAATTTGGACAGGCCTTGGAAATTTCTGACCCCGAAAGACTCTTTCCACCAGTGCAACTACTTTACGTGGTCTCTGTAATGTAAGTTTATCGAAATATGAATTTCATGGTGAATATTAGCCTTTCCTAAAATAATATAAATTGGACATACATTGTATTCGTCTTTACTGGCCTCCAGTGGCAAGACTTTCAATATTCTCATGTACGAGGGCTCAGGATATCTTTGCATTCTATTTCTAATTACCATTCGACCTACTCCGAAATTCTGTAAATTGCCTACGATCTCCCATAACGTATGCCCTTTGAAGTCGGTTGTACGACCGATGTATTTAATCACCATCGTTACTAGTTTATATGTACACGGTATGAAAGAGTAGATTATTTCGATTACAACTCAGTGTATGTCTTCTAAAATCATGACATAAATACAGTGAATTCTTTGAAAACACAATTCTTGTTGCTTGCTTCCTCAACCTCAATAACTTTTTCTCATCGACAACAGCTGATACTCGGCGCTTATGATACCTTCTGCGGTATAAATTCGTAGATGTCGGTATCTGTTAATGCCAGTGAGCTGACTGATTCTGTACGCACCCGTTGAGCTCGGTCTTTATCAGTCTTTATTTATATGCTGTCAAATATAAGATTATCGTCTGTCCATCGCAGCGAAATTGTTTATCTCAATATAATAGCATGTGATGTGCTTAGAAAGAATACGTGCCTAATTACCGCAGGAACTTTTGAGGATGTTCGCTAAACTTTAAAGGCAGATGTGTAGATAGGAATGGGGTGTCGACCCCATGAAATAAACTAATGCCTGTGTTTTTGAGACTATAGAAAATTTAAATACTAGCAAAATGACGTCGATGTTTGATCAGTATGAACAAGCATCACAGCGGTCTAAACAAGTCCATCCACCTCCGATTAGGCCAGATATTGTAAGTTAATGAACAATATACAATATAATAATTTCTGATGTGAACAATTGGAGTGATCAATCTGTAGTTATGTTCATTTTGATTGCTGTAGTATGTCACAGTAAATTGTTTTTCACTATATGGAGTATGTTCTATGTCATGTTGATATGTTATACATTTTATGCATCTAGAGCACAGGAGGCTTTATACAAATGAAACTCCAGGATGATGGACCAATCTTTATTAAACAACAAGTTAATTTTCTCCCATCTGATAAGATCTTGTATGTTGTTGTTAATAATAATATAATAGTCATTGCTATGGCTAATAATATCCTCCTTCGTATTGACATGAAACATCCTGACACTCCTGAAGGTAAATGAACCATGGTCTATTAATTTTGTGAGTTATCAAGATAACTGTACAAAGTAATGCTTGTTTCCAGAGATTGATATTTCTAAATCTGTGATGACTATGAAAATGACTGGTTTATTTCTTGACCCACTGGGTAATCATTTATTGATTACATTAGTATCGAAAAATCAGGATAATCCAGCATCAGAGTTACTGTATTTACATCGAAAGACAACAAAATTAAAGCAGGTATATCTAAACATTGACCTATCAATGTAGATGAAATTCCTTTGATGTACCATCACATGGTGCTGATAGTTCATTGAAATGTTTTAAGGCAACTAAGTTTAAAGGACATGAGATCACTGCAGTTGGCTGGAACTTTGCTAATACATCGGAAACATCAACCGGTCCAATTCTTCTTGGAACATCAAAGGGCCTCATCATTGAAACAGAAATTAGTTTGGATGGAGAGAAAATGTTTAATACAAGCTTGGAACAGTACTGGCGTCAGGTAAGATGAGACAGAAGATAGAATCTAATATTAAAGTCTTCACGAATGTTAATGGTAGGATTATGATGTAACTGATTTACAAAGCTGCATAATATTAAATGTTCAAAGCTTCCTAACTACTTACCTCTTTATGGTACTAAGGAGGTAGAAGGATTGGTGAGTCGAAAATACTAAAATTGTAGCATGCGTGATACACTTCTATGATCAAAATGTTGGGAATTTTCATAATTGTACATTTGAACAGCAAATGTAGTCAGCAGTGTATGCTTCTAAATGTATTCGCCTCACTATGCATATTTACGATATGTCTCAATGTTGTCACAATATTTTGTATATAATGAAAATAGTGAATTTACGATAAAGATGCTCGTGATTATTTCTTTCAGGTATTTGATATAGGCAAAAATAGTAAACCGCCAATTACCGGCATAGAATTCCACAAAATTCCAAACACCGATAAATATGTAATTATCGTTACAACATTAATGCGAATTTACCAATACATCGGCCCTGTCCCCAACCCTGAAGAGAAACCCCTCTTGCAACAAGTCTTTAATAAATATTTAAATGTACAAGGCAAGTAATTTCTTACTCTTTAACATTTGATCTAATGTTAGTATAATCGTTTTATAAAACAATTAATTTTCAGAAAGTTTTATCGAGGTTTTAAGTTCCTTAAAATATTCAAAAATGCAATTTTATTATCCTTCACTTAACACATTGCCAAAATCATTCGGATGGCTCAGTGAAACTGGCATATTATATGCTCAGGTGAGACAATGAACTACTGTTTACGAATCATCGATAGATGGACATAGATTACACAATTCTATTTCCTAAAGGTCGATCCTAAAGTAGACCCAAAAAATATTCTGATCAATCAACAAATGCTCACTTGCCCTGAAACTAGTCTTATGGGTAGCAGTGTATCGCAAACAACGACGGCACCACTTGCGTTCGTCCTGACTGAATTCCATGCCTTACTATTGTATAGCGATCGCGTTAAAGGCATATCGCTTTTAAATCAAGAGCTCATTTTCGAAGACATTTATAATGACGTATGTAAATTTCATATGTTTAAATTAACAGTTCAATAGGAGTTTGACAATTATAGAATTCTTATTGCAGATATTCGGAGAATTAGTAAATATTACGAAAGATTTAGAAACTCGATCGATCTGGGCATACAGTGAGAAAGCTGTATTTAAGTATAAAGTTAATAAAGAAGACAGAAACGTGTGGCAGGTATATGTAGATAAAGGTGAATTTGAGTTGGCAAAGCAGTACTGCAAAGATAACCCAGCGCATATTGATCAAGTACTGGTGAAACAAGCTGAGATGCTCTTCAAAAATAAAGAGTAAGAACACAGTAATATTCAATTCAATTACTGTGACTCAACATCCTTTATTTTCTAGGTATGAAAAGAGTGCCCTGATCTATGCTGACACGCATTCATCTTTCGAAGAAATCTCATTAAAATTTCTACAAGAAAGGCAAATTGATGCTTTGAAAACTTTCTTGAAAAAGGTAAAATATAGCATATTTCATCATGCGATCTTGGAAATTTAAGATTCACATTTTCAGAAATTGGAAGGACTGAAATCCCAAGATAAAACACAAATCACCATGATTGTAGTATGGGTTACAGAATTATTTATGAATCAGCTCGGTGTACTACGAAGTCAAAACTCTGCGTATGCTCACGATTCACAATATATCGGACTGCAGAAGCAATTTGATAGTTTTCTTGCAATACCGAAAGTTGAGGTACAATTTTTGGCAAGACATATTATACTACCTTATCACGTTTAGCAATGCTTGTATATTTTATGTTTTGCAGGAATGCATTAAACGAAATCGTAGCACCATATACGATTTAATGGCCAGCCATGGTGATAAGGACAATCTTATCCGACTCACAATAATGCATTGTAATTATGACGAAGTTATACGTCAGCATCTCTATAAAAACAACTATTTGGAAGCTCTGGAAGTCTTGAAAAGTCAGAACAATAAGGACTTGTTTTATCAGTTTGCTGGTATTCTTGTTCAAGAATTACCACGACCGACAATAAAAGCGTTAATTTCGCAAGGTGCTTCACTGAAGCCATCGAAATTATTGCCGGCCTTAGTATCATGCAACAGTGACGAGAAACATGTGAGTGTTAAATATACTTGCACATTAGTTTTTTAATATCTCAAGATACGGTAATTAACTTCCTCTATTATAGGCGAAGGAAATAATAAAATATCTTGAGTACTGCGTCTACAAACAGGGTTCCGAAGAGCAAGCCATTCATAATTTTCTATTGTCACTTTACGCTCGTTATAAGAAAGATGAAGTTATGCGGTATATTAGTTCGCAAGGTACTTAACTTGTTTTTAATGAATCTCTAAAAAATCTCACAATATTAATTTATCTTGGCAATGACCTAGGGCAAGACATTAACATGGTGCACTATGATGTACACTACGCGTTACGATTATGCCAAGAAGTTGGTCTGACTCAAGCTTGCGTTCAATTGTCGGCACTACTTGGTTTATGGACAACAGCAGTAGATCTTGCTTTAACTATCAATGTAGATATTGCTAAGCAGATTGCTTCGATGCCTTCCGAACATGACAACGAATTACGAAAGAAGTTATGGTTAAAAATTGGTAAACAGAGCTGAAATTACTTGTATGAATTTAACATCACCGTAGTATTACAACTTACTTGTAATTCTAGCTGAACATGTTGTGCGAGAAAAAGATGATATTAAGCAAGCCATGGAATTCTTGCAGCAATGCGATTTAGTCCGAATAGAAGATATATTGCCATTCTTCTCAGATTTCGTAACAATCGATCATTTTAAAGATGTTATTTGCAATTCCCTGCAGGTAAGTTTATTTTGTTGAGAATATACATACTGTAACTGAGCTATATATTATTGTTTATAGGAATACAATCAACATATACAAGATGTAAAAGAGGAAATGCAGGAAGCTATGAAAGCCGCCGAACTTGTACGAAAAGATATCCATGCATTCCGGACAAGGTATTAAAGTCTATTGTGTTTTTGGATGATGGCAATATTACAAGAAGAATCATCAATTTTCAGATGTACGTTTATACCTGCAAAAGATACGTGTAACACATGCAATGTTCAATTATTGCTGAGGCCGTTCTATGGGTTTCCATGTGGACATAGATTCCACAGTGATTGTTTAGTAGCGGCGTTGACGCCAATGCTATCGATGGATCAAAGGACAAAACTGGCCGATTTACAAAGGCAGCTGCAAACTGCTTTATCGAACAGGCCTGAGGATACAACGTCGGTGGGTTCGGTAACTTTATCGACGAAGGACCAAATTCAAGCGGATATTGATGAATTAATTGCTTCCGAATGTTTATACTGCGGGGAACTTATGATAGAGTGAGTATTTCCTCTACTGTAAAATGGTTCTATCAAATTCGTGAGGTAAAAGTGGCTATAAAAAATATATCGAAATTCGCGTTTCAGATCCATTGATAAACCGTTTATAGAAGAGGAAGATTATGAAAGGGTGATGAAAGAATGGGCATAAAAAATTGTATATAAAGGAAAATAGTAAATGTATTCGAATTATAATATAAAAAAATAATGTAATATATACCTGAAATAATAAAGACCGCGCCGTGTATATTATTTTACAATATCACACACGAGGGAATCTATCTACTTTAATTTCATTAGTTCTTCGGCTTTCTTATCACGTTTGCTTACGCATTTATTTCCGTAAACGTAATAGCGAAGAAGTTTACCGGCCCACTCGGGGCCACTACTATCAATACCAATTCTAGTGCTCTTTACTACTTGGATCTTTTCCTCCAAGGAGTGATTCTCTAGCCATAAACCCTTCCACGAACACATAGAATATTTACTATGACATCTTTCGAGTTGGTAAGACATGCATAATTTCGACGGCCCATTGCATAGCTCGTGCAAGTTCCAACTCTTTGCCAATGGTTTCTTTCCTTTTCTCATTTTACTTCGCAGTTCTGTCATCTGCTCAACGCCTTCCAAAGGTTCCACTGCCCTTATCAGTACTGCACAACCATCACCTACAATCTCACAAAAATTTTTTATTTAAATGTTTCAAGCATAATTCTCAGTGTGAACAATTTAATTGATTAAAACATATTGCTACAGGAAATATGCGTGTTCTTCACTTTTCAAATCTTGTTGAGTAACACTCGGGCTTCCTAATACATAAAACCGAAATATTTTGGATTCTTTGAACGACAATGTGGTACTTGTACGTGCTGCTACGACAGTAGTAGAACTTTTATCGATAGCTTCCAACCATAGATCATTACACGCGTAAATAGTCTTGGAATTAAAATGATCGCAATCGATATCAAGAGCACTGCAAATTTTTGTTGGACTATTACAGAGCTGATAGCTTTCAATATGCCGAACGTTTTTCGCAATCTTTTTTTGTTTCCCGTTTTCTTCAGGCTGCATGTTTAACAGGAGTTCCATGTAATCAATCCCGATTAATGGTTCCAATGCATTGACTCTCACAAAAGACCCTGGTTCTAAATATGTTAGGTACCCACTGAATTGTAGTATGCTTGTTGATTTTTTTTTGAATATAAGCTCACCTTGACTTGATATATTAAAGCAATGGTACATTCCGTATGTCATGTATACATAGATTGTACCGGGTTCCATATACATTGGAATATTTCTTGGTGTAACTCTATTTTGATATGATTGGGATGCTTTATCAATTGCTCCTAAGTATCCTTCAGTTTCCACTATTCTCCCTTTCAAGATTGTCCCATTTTCTAAATGTCTAACCAGTACTTTTCCTGCGTACCAAGATCATAGTAATAAATTAACATGATTTAAGAATGATTCCAAATACAAACACTAATTTTCTTTAGTAGTTTACCAAGTAAATTCTGGGCTAGTTGATCGCAGGCTGTATTAAAAAATGAATAATCCAATCTAGCTGAACTTAATTCCTTTTCTTGATGTGATACAGGTGGGTCAACCAACTGCTTTAACTCTTCTTTCATTAATTCTAAATTGACAACTGCTCTTAGCTTATTCTTACTAGGAGGTACACTTGGTTTTAGTTCTTCTTCATTTTTCTTTTCTCCTGGGTCAGAAAAGAAGGTAAATCAGATATTTGTCCTGTGAGAAACACATTTGTTTTGGATAACTATAACTTACTCTTTCTTAAATTTTTTAAATTTAACTTATTAATGGGTTTTTCTGGAGCAGTTTTCGATACTTGTAACGACACCTGATACCCGCCAACATCGTCACCTGTTTTTCCGGATCTTAATTTCCTCTTGAAATCTTCTTTCTTAACGTTTGTTAATTGGACTATCTTCGGTGTCTTGGTATTCTAACAACACAACTTGATTTGAAAGTTGTTCTTAACAAGGATTGAGAGAAATCTTTCAATTAAAATTACCTCCAATTGTTTACCCCGTTTGCTTTTGGAATCATCGGCTTTTTCTGATTCTTGAATATCCTCGCCGGATACTCTTTCCAATTTAGCTCCAGTTCGTTTCATGGATAATTCAGGGGTTGTGCAATGATAATTTGCCAAATGTATTAGGTGACAATAAGAACTAGTTTCTGAAGAGGGACAGTCGAGAACAGGTTATTATTCCTCAGATTCAAACGCAACAACTGTGAACTTGTTGCAAAGGAAATGCAGGGCTGCCATTAAGGTTAATACGATCTAGTTATCGCGGCAAGGACTCAGAAAGGATTCTCTTCAAATACATTTTTACGTCACTCGAACTTTACATTATTCAAATTGAAACGATAAAAAACTTTAGAACGATACTTACGACTAATAAGAAGTCCTTGACCGAGAACAAGATTTACATTTCTCCTTAAAATTAACATTGTCATGCTAAAAATCAAACTCCGAGGATAGAAGGGAAATTAAAGAATTTTCTTAATAGAAAATAGTTGATTTTCTTTTCCAATTCCCAGTCACTACAAACTGTCAAAGCTTGTGTATGTAACATACATACGTACAGAGTCTGTTTTCAACTGTCGACGAAACGAACACTTGAAGACATGTTCCATCATAGGATTCATCACGAAATGGACTGTTAGATCACCGTTAGGTCATGATCATTTCTTTCTGGAACGTTGAATCTCCAAGAGGCTCTTTCCGGTAGTCTCAGGGATCAAGAAATAAACATAGGGGATCGCAAAGAAGACCATGGAGCCGTACGTCCAAAAGACGAATCTGTCGCCGACGAGGTCTACGAAGGGCTGATAAGTTCTGATAAATAGGAAGGATACAATGGAGTTATGTGAGCTGACGATGAAGGAGACGATGTTCTTTAAATTCGCTGGGAACATCTCTCCGAGAAGGGCACTGGGAACCGGCACTAGACCATAGGCCACGAAGAGTTCAAACATGAGAAAGGCAGTAATAGGTAGCCAAGTGCTAACATGTTTGTCCAGGCCAATCTCCAGGAAGTGGAAATGTACGCCTAACATTATCAGGGAGATTGTGACGCCAACGCTGGAGACGATCAGAAGGCTTTTTCGTCCAAACTTGTCAACTGACAGGGTCGCAGTGGCACCAGCCACAATCGACATGAATCCCAGCACCATCACCACTGTGCTCGGCGTTAAATTGACTTCACTTTTCTTCACGATTATCTCCGCATATGCCGCAATGGCACTTCCTCCAGTGGCGTATGTCAGAGCGTAGAGGCCAAGCAAACTTAGAGTCCTTTTCACGTTTACTAAAATATTTTTTATTAGTTACGAGCTACCTATTTATTATAGTGTATTAGTATAAATGAATTGCGATACCTGGTCGAAAGAATTCCTTCAGCTTAGTCAGCAAGTCAGTATTTGCGCCTTGGACGAACTCCTGGAGTTCCAAAATCTCACCCTTAACATCGTCTCGCCGGCGGAACCAGCGTAGCGAAGCTTCAGCTTCTTCGAAGTCCCCATGGAGAACATAATGGTAGGGTGATTCCGGTATCAGGCTGAAGAGAATAAGGAAGAGGATGTTCGGCACCAGGCTCACGTAGCTGAACATCTCCATGGACAGATAAGGACCCATTGCATTCCCCAGGAACATGCCAACCGAGGATAAGTTGATATTCATGGAAATCTAGGAACGTGACCACAGTAACAGTTTTACAGGGTATCCCAACCAGTTCAATTCTGTTTTCAGTAGTACTATTCTTTTATGACTTTTCAATTCCAAGTCTACACGAACTCGAGTTGGTTCTTTTAAAAATTACCACTTATCAGATTAGTCTGATTGATTAATGTAATTGAATTACATGAATTATTATAAGGTAAGTTAATAAAGAATTACCAAGGATCCTCGAATTTTTGGATCGGCGATCTCGCCGAGATACAAAGAGAGCGCAGGCCATATCATGCCGGATCCGATCCCGGAGGAGAATCTTCCGATGTAGAGCCATTCAACCGACGTGGCGCAAATACTGAGTATCCAGTTGCAGGCCAGTGGCAAAGCACCGAGCAAGAGTACCTTCTTTCGACCGGTATACTCTGAGGAGAGTGTCGTGACACACGTGTTAGATTTTCCACTCTCCAAGATCAAGATCGCCACAATTCAATAATGACCGTCGAGTCTCCAATTTCGCGGTGATTTTTCTCGTCATTTCTTACGTCATCTTCTTGAATTAATTGATTTCACAAAGAGTCGATTACTCTTGGAAATCATTTCCTCCTCACACCTTGTTTTTACGTACCCGAATATATTATTTATCGACGGTCGTCGAATTGTGGGTCCCCTGTTCTTACATGGTGAAATCTCAATTAACAATGGAGCGTGACCACTGCACTGCCCAAACTGGTATCTCGTTTGCACGCTGTAATACAGAATCGATCGAATCGGGTATGAGTTTATCTTGCCAAACATTGTTACAGAGAATCACCCAATTTCATTTGCACACTTCCTGATCGCGTGTATCTGTATTCCTCTATCGTTGTACTTTCTCAATAGGGATATTTGGATAAATTTTACCTTGACAGAGTGCACCAACAATTGCACCGATTAATCTTCCGAGATTCAAAAGAGAAGCAACCCAAGAAGCTTCAGTTTCAGTCAGTCTGAAGGGTACATTGGAATCAGGTGATGTTAATTGTGCCAGGTAAGGTGAAGACCATCCATTGGAGAGACCACTCACGATGACTGCCAGGCTTACTATTAAAAATATTAATCTATAAATTTCCTAGATCTACTTAAACTTGAATTTTAAACTTGGCGAAATGAATCTTGGCACGAAAGATATGATGCTCGTCTTTAAGTGTCCTCGCGACATTACTTGGCGCAATGCAGATGGTAATCTAGCCGGATACTGGTCATAGAGTATTGCGAGGCTCTATTGCTTTCGTAGAACTTACGGGTGGATGCAGCCAGCCACTGTGGCCAGATCGTGATGGCCCTCCCTTGACCTTTCTCAGGATCTTCCTCGGCGGGCATCACGATGAAATGAGTCCAGGGTCGCGTAGGATCGCTCTTGAGATGAACCGTTGCAGTTTCGCCGAGTGACCCATTCGACTAGCTGACATCTTCTGCCGTTTCGGTCTTGAAGAACTGGAGGAATAAGAAGAAGAAGAAGAAGATTGGTACGAGGTGACGCTTCCTCGCGGAAGATTTGCATCACGATAACGTCGTTGGCATTTGACGTATTTACGATAGCAGCCGTGGTAGATTTTACAATTGGATTATTCGCCTGCTGCCGGCATGTCGACGGTTCTGTTTGCTCGACTCGCTCTCTCGCTCGCTCTCTCTTTCTTTCTTTAGGTTGGCTCAAAAATCCTGCTATCTCACGCTATTTTGCGAACGAACTTCTTGCACGTCGATCACGTGTGCCATGCTTTTGCTCACCCGCGGGTGGGTTTCCTTGCTTTTTTCTTGCCTTTTTGGAAAATGACGTGTCGCGCAAACATACTTCTTTAGTGACTGGGTTCTGTTATCGCGATGACATCCGATCACGCCAGATTGAACGAAAATAGAGTAATTAGTAGTCCTTAATTTTGACATTGTCGGATTTATTACACGCAATCGGCAACACGATTGCCTGATGAGGATTTTCTGTGAAGAGACACAGTGTCTCACATATGATGTTTTATTTCCTGCCTTGATTGTTTACTAGGTAGCAAGCAGCTTCTATATTTGACAGCTGCTGCCGAGTCATCCGTACGAGAGATCAGAAACCTGTCGAAATATCTTCTCTCTAAAGAGGCATCGTATTTTTTTAAAGATTTACTGCGTGTCTGACTAATACCTGACCTATACTACTGACGATTTTATAAGCCTAACTAGACTGAAATTAAAACCTTTTAAACTCCCAATAATCCATCGATTAATGAATGATAAATAATGAATAATTATTATCAATAATCTATAATACAAATCAAGTGCAATCACAACTTAAGAATCATTACAAAAATAGATTATAGGGGATGAAAAGGAAGGGACGTTCTAGGGTTGGTTCGAAGATGGCAGTCCGATCGAGAAAATCAAGCTTCTGTCTCTACGATCGAGATTGGATTCCTCGGGGTGGCTCGTGGGTACTCGCTCCCTTTCGCCAAGGCATCACGGTTCCCATGCGGGGGTGCGCTCAGTTTGAATCGCGCAGCCGCTGGCGAGCGGTACGTTTTGGCACACGAGGGCAAGAAAAAAGAGTCGGCCAAGCAGGAACATCGAGGTGGATCGAGGGGTGTTTTTGATCCGAAGGGTGTCGCCGGTGATTGGTTGAACTAAAGAGAAAAGAGAAGGGACGAAATTGGCGAGAAATGTTAAGGGAAAACTAAAAGGATGATACGACGAGGCCGATGCCAAAAGGTGATCGGTGCTCCGGGTCGTATCTTACGTACGACTGGCTTGTTATTGACGCGAGGGTTGGTCGCACGGCCATGCCACCCCTTGCGACTCCAGCTTAATCGCCAGATGTCCTACCGGTCGCCCACGGTCCACCCTGTGCCTGCGCTGGAATGCCCTCAACGAGGAGCCCGTCGACGCTGCCTTTCTTCCAACGAGCTTTTTTCCACGCCCGCGGTATCAGGTGCTGCCTATCCGGAGGCAAGTGATTCACCCGGATTCATAATCCTCATCATCTAAACTCAACGATCATCAATATCAAAAGACAATATACGCTCGTGCATGAGCGTCAGCCAGGTGGTCCACTTATACCCACCTCTGCCTACATGGTCTCGGAGAGTGATGTGTGTTGTTGTGCACCAAAGGCGGTTCCAGTGCATCTCTACGACAAGCAGACAAATCATTGATAGCTTGTATCAATTATCATAATCACGATTAAACTGAATAACATTGATATAATCATCGTGTATAAAGCGATGTTAAACATTGCTAGGATCGAACGAGGCTGCGGAGACGTCTCGACCGAGTTTAAGCGGAACACGGGAGTGTCGTCCACCATTTTGGGTGCGCGAGGTTATTCGACATATGCAAGATTCGAAGCAATCAAACTATTCTCATTCCTGGACCAAGGAATAATCTCTTAAGATGGGTGAAAGAGATCATCGTCCGGCAGCTGGCTAAAAGGCAGGAGGGAAATTCTTCGAGGAGGGGCGGGGGAGGGAGAGAGTGCGAGCGAGCGAGCAAAAGAGCAAGAAAAAGAGAGGGGTAATGAGTGAAAAAGAGGTTGTTAACCAATGGTCCAGCCGGATATGACAACTCCTTTGTTTTCCTCCTGCTAATAATCTATCAATGCTTGGATGATTCTACTTGAAGCGGATCAACCGCTTCCGTATCATCCCTTGGAACAAATCCACCTGAACGCTTATACATCAGTCCGAGGGAAATCACTCGTGTCTGTTTGTGGTGCTGCTGCTGCTGCTGGTGGTGGTGGTGGTGGTGGTGGTGGTGGTAGTGCTGGAGGAGGTGGTGGTGGTGGCGGTGGTAGTGGTGGTGGTGGTGGTGGTGGTGGTGGGGTTGGTGCGCGCGGGACGGGGGGTGCCAGGCTGGTTGGTGCGAGGCCACTTTTTCTCGCGGAACGTTCGCGCGAAAGAAAAGCGACGTGCCCTGAAACTGGGTTACCATAAGTGCCGTCCCCTGCGAATGGAATATCACCAGCGTTTCTAGGCGGCTACTGCTCCTCCTGCTGCTGCTACTGCTGCTGCTGCTGCTGCTGCTGCTGCTGCTGCTGCTGCTACTGCTGCTACTGCTGCTGTATTCTCTCGTGGCATGGATCCTTCCGGCCGTTGTACTTTCAGTTCGCACACTTGACGGCCAATGCGATACACCATTTCTACTTACTTCTAACTCTCGCATCCCTTGCAACCTTGTGATCTTGTAACATCAAGGAAAAAGGCAGTTTTTCATCAGGAAAAGAGAGAAAAAGAGAGAACTTGGAATATCTCGAGTGCCATTAACCCCGTTCCGTGACCACCTCTAACAGCGACGGACTTTCTTTCCCGTGATTCTACCCCCCCCCCCCTCCTCCACCCCACGTTTCTTCCCTGACAAGTTTCCTTCTTCGCCTATTTAATATATGCACATATATATTCATATAATTCCTGGTCAATTATATGATCGAGTGTGTGTGTGTGTGTGCGTGTGTCTGTGTGTGTGTGTCTGTGTGCTTTCACTTGGAAAGAGAAGCTATCCTCTTCATGAGCAGCGTCTCTATCGTCGACGTCGTCAGGGCGAGGATGGGTGGTGGTGCGATTGCCCTCGATTATTGAGGCCCACCTGAAACCTATTACGCCGTCGTCGGCCACGCCGCCCCTCGCCGGACTTTTCTTCTTGGTAACAGATTTATCTGCGTGTCGCGAGGCGGGAAAGGATGCTGATGACGATATCGATTGCGCCATCTGACACTCGGACTATTCAGTCGACGTTGAACATGTGAAGAATATCGATTTCACATCTTCCGTTCCAAGTAAAAAAAAGAAGGGAAGAAAAAAAAAGAAACGAGAGAGATATGTGCTTCATCAGCCATTATTCTCATTTCAAGTTCGCCCGACCTACAACAGGATCATTCTACTAGCCACGAGGGATATTTATCAATCCAATGCTGTGAACAACCCGTTTGCTTTCAGTGCGACTAAGACTCGATGCTTATCCAAGAGTTGCTTGAAAGGTGGGCCTTGAAGAAAGGCCTGAAAGAAGAATCCATATGATTGGAATCTAGTGACATTTTCTCGGTAGTTTAAAGATGTTTCCTTCGAGGAAGTGAATACGTTTGTGAGTGTGTTTGAGTTCTCGCCAGTCCCTCGTGCCCGAAGGATTAATCTGCTCTCCGTCATTCCCTCCGCCGGTGATGTACGTACTAAAATATATATATATATATATCATCTTACTAACAGCATCCGCTGTATCAAACTGAAATGAAACTCTAATTTGCCCAGGTCTATTTAAGAGGGGGTGGGTGGGAAGTGTGGGGGAAGTGGGGGGGTTAATTTTCACTGCCAAGTCCGCCAGTTTTTCCAACTACTCTCGGTCTAATAAAGCACGCCGGAGCTAGCCAGGATGGTTATTGGAGGGAAGAAGGGGATGGGATGAGAGAGAGAGAGAGAGAAGGGGCAGGGCAGGGCGCCGCCTCGCTTTATTAAAGCTTCGTCAGACGTTTCTCCATGGGAAGAGAGAGAGAGAATGTCTGGCGAGCGAGCACATTGAAACTTTAATGCGAAATCATCGAACACGCCGAGCTGGCAGGATTCCAGCTTCCTCGTGCGCCGCCGTTTCCCAATCCGCACCCTCTCCTCACCCTTCCTTCCTTCCTTCCTTCGTTCGTTCTATCCAACGCTGCTACCACCACCAACCTCGAATCACCGAAAGCCCCCTTCTCCTTTTCTACCACCTCCATCAACCATCCCCCTTTTCGGCTGGAAATGCGGCTCCCTTTACAATGTGCGTGGCAATGCATGTAACACGTGTTCAGGTGTGCCTCTGACACACGTACCGTTCCGTCGTGTCTACCAAACGTCACACGCGACATTGAATATTGGAAATGGAAGGCGAACACGTCGACGATTCAAAGGAAGTTGTTTTTATGTCATAGAATGAAGTCGGATGTTGATGGAATCATGTTGGATGTATGTTTGAAGAAGTTTCAAGGATTCTAAGGAATTTTATGTTTTAGATCAATTGTGATTTTGTTTGAAATTGTTGAATGAAAAAGGATATTTGAAATGTTAGTGTTTCAATGGGAATTTTAATGCTCTGTCATTTTCTGCAAGGTTTTTCCTTGAACTCGCACGTTCTTTATCCGATGGTGCGCCGAGGCCTGGGAATTTTTCTCAGAGGCGTACATTATGCATCAAACCATTCGTTTATCCTTGTCATGCATAAGATTTGAATTCTTGATTTATGTAAAAGCAGCACGCGGCAGCTCCGAGTGGATTATGCCGCGGTCTTGCGCGCTAAGTTTCTTCGGCCACATTTTGTCGAGTCTTCCCTTGCATTATGAAGTACCATCTGTCTCTGTTTCTCTCTTTTTTTTCCCCCTTGCTAGAGAAATCCTGAAAAATTCTCTTACATCGCATATATATTCGTTGGTTAAGAATGCTAACAATGTAAAAGAGTCATATTTTTAATAAGCCATGGACGAATGAAATTAGAATGCTTTATGCGTGAGTGTTTGCGTATTCAAACCTTTTGAGAGCAGAGACACGAGAGAAATAACACAGGTAAAATTTGTATTATCACAGAATTGAACAATAATCGAATAGTCCAAATATTGACGATTTTCTGCTGAGTCTAGGGAAATTATACAAAATCTAAATTAAGCTAAACTCCCTATGGTGATCGACAAACTATTGGGAAGCCGAGAATTGTATATGTATGTTGTGTTGCTCTTTTACCAAAACGGTGCCAACCTATTCGTTCGATGATATTCCCTACTGATGAATATTCAACTCGCTATCGAACAGACACCAAGGGGGATAAAAAAATATATTTTATCTCAATTTCAAATACCAACCAGCGCACAGCTGTGTGTGTGTGTGTGTGTGTGTTTTTTTTGTCGGTGGAGGGGGTGGTACGTGTCGTTATCGCGTTGAGGTTTAATATCGTTTTTATGGGAGAAAATTGGGCAAGCGACAATAAAGCGAAAGCTTGTCGTGCGGTGAAGAAAAGGGGGTTAATAGTTTGGCCGAATAAAAGGAGGTGGTACGAGGCATAAATGTGTTTTTAATGATCACCAAGGACCAAGGAAGTCCGACGATCATTCTCTTCCAAGTCTTGTGCTCGGAATTACAGGGTATTGTTCGTGATTTCTGATGGCAAAAGCAAGGAAGATTGCGCTGAAATCTCAACTCGAATCAGAACTTACAACGATTCCTTGCTAAACTGACCGTAACACATTCGTCATCGATACTACTTTCCAATCAAGTGCAGGGTGTACTCACCCGGAGATCCTCTTTTTCCTCGAAAGCAATGTTCTTTCACTTCGATTTCTCGTGGTCAGCAACGATTTATCAAGAAGAGAAGGAACACCCACAAGAGAGAAAGAAAGGGAAACCAGGGTGTAAAAGCAGCGAAGTAAAAGCAGAAAGAAAGGCAGAGGCGTGTATACTGGCTAAAACAGACAAAAGGTAGAAAGAGAAAAGAGGGGGGAGAAAAGTGCGTTCGGTGAAAATAGACGGAGAGGATGAAGGGGATGAGGGGGAGAGACAAAAAAAAGAGGAGAGGAGAAAACGATCCTACTCTTTTTCTCTATGCTAGCGTGTGGAGGCCAGTCTTTTTCACCGACAAATGTTCATGAATTTCCTCTGACGTAAGCGCTCGTGCGACCGAGAAACGATTCTTCTTTCTTCCGGCAATTCCACAGAAAACCAGCCTACCTACCCCCCACACACACACACACACACACGACTCTCCAAAATGTATACGTGTGTCTGGTTTGAAAAGCATGGAAATGCGAGACGCGTGAATGGGAAAGGAGAATGAGAACTCGAAAAGATACTTTTCCCCATGGTTGTATCCACTCGACAATAGAGCACGGGGTTCGCGTTTCATGGGAGGGAGTGCCAAAAGCTTGGAGGTTGGAAGTGCCGGGAACTTCGTATACACGTAGCCTCGAGACAGTTTTCATTTTTCCGGCTAAATATGATTTGCCATACGAATGGCTATGTGGGTTACCGCGCCTCGGGCAACACACGCCGCGTACCGCTCAGCGAGGATGTGTGTATATCTGCACACGCCGGAGAGAAGCATTATGCGCCGTCTCGTACCACTTGGATTAAGGAGAACCGTTCCCTATGTGGCCCGGCACTTTTTTTACCCACTTTCCACCCTTTTACGACCATCATTTCTTCCCTCTTTTTCTTTCTCTCGCCCTCTCTCTCTCGCTCTCTCTTTAACCTTTTCATATCTGACGCCACGCTATCTTCTTCCATCCTCCTTCGGGGAATCCAGTTTTTATGCTCGAGCTAATTGTAAGTACACTGCCTATTGAGCGATCATCATTTTAATTCGCCTAATTAGACTCCTGTTCTCCAAGCGCGCGTATTGTTACTTGTGAATGTCTGTGAAAGAGTGATCCTTCGAATTCATTGGATAATGATGCTGAGGGATTTGGAAATTAATAACCCAGATTTTGAAAATTAAACCTTGCGTCATTACTAGTAGTTGTGGTGGGAGTTAAGGAGCTATTAGGATTTGGTAAAATGTTGGGATCATTTAATGAATGTGGTGGTGAAATATTTTTATTAATGTTAGTTAAGAATAAGTATGACGAAGGAAAAGAAATTGGTGGAATACTAAGACGAATATTCAACGGGACTAATCTTTTTCTTTCGGTGAGAAAGTTGGCACGTATTTTTCCCTTTGGCCAATCGGAAGTCAGACTGGCAATCTCGATGTTGAAGTAAGGAAGAGCATGTTCTTATCGAGAGGAATGGAGAAAGACGGGATTTGCTCTCGCGCATTTAATTAAGGAATGGTAGATTTCATTATCCCTGGCGTATGCTCTCCTTCCTCGGCCTTTACCTTTCCACTCCCGCTCGATATCTCGAATGCGACTCTTTCCAAATGAAATCCTTCCTCGTCTTTTCCTTCGAATACCTTTCTCACTCATCTTACTCTTATCTCCGAATATGCATATATTTCCTCTTTTCTAGAACTTTGTCTTTTTAATCACTTCTACGAATTCCATGCAAATCGGATAATAACAAGAAAATTCTAATAACAATAATAGAATTTAAAGATATATTATTATAGAGAACTTTAAGGGAGACGCATTGAAACAACGAGATTGATTACTTGCAAGATAGAATGCCGACTTTACAAGCAGTCACTATGCTCACTGCTGGTGCTAAGTACACACAACGCCGACTCGTCCTTCGTTAGTAAGGCTTGTTGGCGGATTAATACTCCAGCTTGAGATCTTGCAGGCCTCTGTTTATTCTACCTCTGCGTCGAAGATTATCTCTGATACTCAGGATCGTTTGCTCACTTCCTTCCGATTACTTCTCTCTTACTTCCCAGTATTACTACACTTTAATCCTTAGTAATAAATCAGTATTTACAAGGATTCTCTTTAAGTGAATCGATTAAAATATTTGAATAATAAACAAATATCATTTATACAGCCTTTTATTTATAAAGATTACATCTAATTCCCTAAATTTTCTTTCCAAAAAAATATGAATTATATCTTATTTCCATGGCAAAGTTTAAGTTACATGCATACATTTCTGTAGGAAGTTCTACCAAGAGATTACCGGTACGGCGATGCACTCGGTCAATTAAGGTCACAGGGTGGTGTTAAAACGTTTCAGCCATTGACGCGAATAATGTCCTCTGGCAGGTTGAGGGGGGTGGTTGCGGGGGGGAGTTGGGATGGAGTAATGAAATAAGTTGGGCAACAGTCACAACAGGGTGGTACGACGGGAAAGTTGGCCGACGTTGGATGCCAGCGCCCTCCTCCCGTAAAGCACGCGAGCTTTTAATGAGGGAGTTGGGAAATTTCAGTTGAGAAAATAAAGTAGGTGCCTGGCCGAAAAGAAGGTCCCAGCGTAATATACGAGGATGCTGCTCTCAAATAATCCTGCAAGGTCTCTTCTTCTCTGTTTTACTCGCGGCCGAGTGGAGCAACTCCTGAAAGCATTCGGCCGCTGGCAAGGAGAAAAGTGTGAGAGAGAAAAAGAAAGAAGGAAAGAGATGAGAGATAAGAGAGAGAGAGAGAGAGAGAGAGAGAGAGAGAGAGAGAGTTCTTGTCTTACTTCATTACGAAGGACTGCACTAGTCCTCGAGAATCTCCTCCGTTGCGCTACTAGAACAACACAGTTCACTCTTTCTCTTTTAATTTTTACTCTACTCTTTTTTTCCCCCTCTCTCTTACTTCACTCTTTCTAGCACTCTCTTACACCGATGTCTTTCTCACTCTCACTATTTTCTCTTATGTTTCTCTTTCCTCTCGTGTCTCCTGCTTGTCGCTTTTCCCCTCAGGTACCACTGTGATTGCGAAGTTGCAAGCTCACCAAGGAATTTCTCCTGATTCCTCTTTCGTGCCTCTGGGAATATTTTATTCCTCTTGGATTAAGAGAGTGAAATCTAAGTATTCCATTGTTTTTTCTTCTTTCTTTATGTGAGCTAATATGATGTTCGTCCTTCAGAGATTGTATTTATTATCGATTTAATAGACCTAATAAATCTACTATTATCAAAACGAATTTCTATAATTGCCGTATTGCGAATTCGAGGTTTACTCAAAGAATTCGAGGTCGAAATTGTAAATTGCCTGGTACGTACTTTTAAGTGGTCGAAATTAAATAGGGTGGGAGTGGAAGCCCAGGATAAACGTCGCGTATTGCCGGCGGCAGAGGGCGGAATTATTCATGAGAATCCGTATATATCAGCCGGACGTTTTGTATAAACTTTTAGCAGGCGCGCAGCCCATATTTATCGTTATAATGAAGCAAACAGCAGCAGCGAACGGGAAATATTTTCACGTCGGGCGATGTTTAATTAGAGTTTACAGTTTACCGCGTCCGCACTCGTGCTGGCACTCTTGCAAACCCCTAGCGGCACTCTCTCTCTCTCTCTCTCTCTTTCTCTCTCTCTCTTGGAGAACTTACGTCGTCGCCCCGAGATTTTTATTCCGATAATTAAGTTATATCGGCACCTAGTTCACCCAGTTTCCCGGACTGCCGTGACGTGTAGCGAGAGAAATCGTGGAAAAATCCCGCCCGATACTCCAAAGGCTGTCTACACCCCTCTCTTTTCCTCTCTCACTCTCACTCACTCTCACTCACTCACTCACTCTTTCCCTGTGGTAGTGAGTGGTCCGCAAATTAATTGACACAAATTGCGGTGTGCGTGTACTTTCCGCTCGCCTCCCAGTGAGCACGCAATCGGATTATGTCGTTTCCGCCGATGGTTTGTCCCCGTTCAGTGGGAAATCCTCGATTGCCAGGATCGAACGAGGCAAGAATTCCCAAACGAACTTCACCCTCTCGAACACTCTTATTTAACCAATTCTATTCTTCCCTTGAAATTTCACTCGTTTCCTGTATTACTTCAATGTGTAATATACCAGTAATTGGAGAAGTAATTAGAATTGTTCGGTAAGAGTTAATTGGGAGAGTGAAGTTTTGGTTAATAGGAATTTGTAAAATAAATCAAGCTAATATTTGCAACTACTTCTGACTGAGAATGAGCACGATTGAATAGTCTGGTAAGAGTATAACAGTGGATTGTTTGATTCAGTATTATTCATAAGTAATGATCGAAGCAACGGTTCGTACTGGACTAAGCCGTAGGATTTAATTCGCAAGCGGATAGAATGTTGATCCAGGAACATTAGGATATTACTGGTGAATAGGAAGAGGATGTTATTCAATACTGGATAGTTCTGTAAAAGCTTTTTCACTTGGAGCGTTCGGTAATTCATATGGGAATGCGTCCAGTAGCTATCTGATGGATCCAGTAGTATAGGTTCGCATCCGGTCAGCCATATCTGCTATCATTTGCAATATCTGCCCTTTCCCGTACACCCCATACCGCTTGGAATTTTCCATCCCTCTACATCCGCTCAGGTTAGCCGGTGTGTAGAAAAAATAAGCCCTCTGGAAAAAAGCGGAAATATTGCCTAGCATTTTCCTGGCGCATAATAGGAGTGAGACTTGTACGCGACGATACTAATTCAAACCTCGGCAGTAACTGCCTGACTCTCTCTCTCTCTTTTTTTTTGTCGCCGACACGCATCCATTGTCAACGATATTCACAGTAAATTAAATCTTACGATATACTAGGAAAAGCACTAGAAAACTTTCCCCTCTCTCTAAACAGTAGTTATATACTGACTTTTATAGGAACTTTCCTCTGTGTTTTTTATTTGCTATAATAATAAGTGAGTATAAAGATGTATTATTCTAGACAGCTTGATTACTTGCTCGAGAATAAAATGTCATTATAATAGGAAAACACTAGAAAAGTTTTTCTCTCTAATAGAATGAAGGTTGAAATAAAAAAAAGAGTGGAAAGGTGTTTGTTAATAAGTAACAGTGATAGAATATTAAATGGAATAGTATAGCTTTCGTTTATAAGCATTGTGATTATGTATGATGAATTGCGAGTCTAGACAACCACGCATAACGCACGACGCCCCAAGCATCATCATTTTGCATGGCACATGAGCCGAGGACCAGTTTGCTTAGAGCTTCGGATAATGTGGGAAGACCAGGAGGAAATTGAATTTCCGAACTTGGCGATGTATAGCCGTGCCTTGTCCACTGTTGACAGACGAAACAGCCGCTCCAAATTACATCCGGACAATCCTCGCCAGACTGCCTCCTGCACTCTCTGCGACTGTCTTATTCCTTAATGCTGACCCTAAGGAATAATCTACTCTTTCTAGTTAACTCTGTTTTGTCTTAAAACCTGAAGAGATTTATTCTCAAGGAAACAATGTATAAATTGTTATATAAAACAATGTTAATTCTATCTCAGAGATTATAATTATATAAAACTTATTTTTATTTCTTTCATATTATATTTTAATTCGGTGACATAAATGTTATTATTTACCAAAACCTTTGTTGTAAGATATTTCCTGACTCCAAAACCCTCTCTTTTGTTACACCACAATACTAACTGTCCTACTTACGTGACATTTCACGCACACTTTGACAATGATTTAATTCCACAAATAATACCACCGAGGATTTATCTTTGTCGTGAATATCTTCTAATAAGTATCTCGCGTCAGAAAACAGTCTGGATAAACTGAGACCAGGAACCTGGAGAGATTAATCCTGAGGGAAACAGTGCATAAATCGTAGGAGGACATTGCTAACTACTGGGAAGCAAAGCGACCATACTTTTTCGCAACGAGCGAATAGATGGTTTTCAGAATTATCGCTGAAGTTCGCGGTGAGCATTTCAGGACGAACGCAGATGGTGCTGCGGTCGAGCTGACTCAACAGCATCCATTGCGAATTTCAGTAGTGCCATCTATCAACTTGATACTTAACACTTTTGTTACTAACAAATCTTTAAAACATTAATTCATCTAAAAGAGAGAATTCATGATTTGATTTGCTATTTAGAGATTTTATCGATTGGAGTTTAAGATAAGCTTGAAAGTAGGAAGCTTTCAGAAGGGTGTGTGTGAGGCTTTGACAAATGCTGTGTATCGGTTGGGGTGCAGGTAGGGTTGGCAATGTGTGCGCGCAGCCCTGTGTATCGCAAGGCTTTATGTGTCGGTGTGTGGTTATGGAAGTGCGAGGATGCCGAGAGAATGGATTTAACATTGTATGCGTCAAAGCGGTGCCAGTGGCCCCTTTCCACGAAATCGATACTGGCTACGACACGTACACACATCTAGACAGAATATGCGAGAGAGCGAGAGAGAGAGAGAGAGAGAGAGAGAGGGGGGGGGGGGAGAGAGAATTGTTTGGTTGGGTGCGCCTGTCCAAGTTCTTATTAATCATTTCGATAAACAAGATTTCCTTCAACTCATTATTACTTCTATCGAAGTGCTTTTCCAACTTCTAATATTTAACTTCTGACTAGAAACGACTTATTACTCCAAAGTGATTATTCTCCTCGAGTAAAATTGTATCATTGGTTGCCAAGTGAATGCGACACGATACGATTCTCTCTCGGTCGACATTAAATTCTTAATGCTAATTAAATTCTTCTGGTACAACTGTTGCGCGGCAACAGCGGCGCACTCTTCCGGGTTGCTGACTTTCGTTCTCTCTTTTCTCTCTCTCTCTCTCTCTCTCTCTCTCTCTCTCTCTCTCTCTCTCTCTCTCTCTCTCTCTCTCTTTGAGAGAGGGGTGGGTTTCCATGCAAATTTATGCTAAGGGTAGAAAGTGTCAATTAGTTCTAATTAACTCTGGCAGGGTGGCTGCGTTCGAGGAAAACAATCAAGCGAACGAACCGAGAAAGAGGGAACAACGCTAGGAAAGGGAAGAGAGAAAGAGCGAATGCTGACAAAACGCGCAGCAGCATGCGTTGTGTGGAGGGAGCATTGTGGCGAGGACAATGAGGTCGGATGAATATTCTCTGTTCGAACTAGACGCATACCCCTAAAATAGCCTCGTTCATGAGTACCCCATAGACACTGCTGTACACCGCATATACTCACTGAATATTCCACACTCGATGTTGCATGGTGAACCTGGCAAATTACGGGAAAACAGCAGACCCATTAAACCCAGTTAATTAGAATACCCTTCGAAACCACAGTCGAAGGCCGAGACTTTCATTAAACATGGACCCCCAACAACCCTTACGAATTCTAAACCCTCAGGAATTTCTTGGTGCGGAAGCTTTTAATAAATAATAATCAAATATATATGTTTCTACTAATTCTGGCAAAAGGATATTCCAGGATATTTTACTTGGCATTTGAGACGATGCTTATACTACTTCGTTTAGTATTCTATCCTTGAAGCGTAACCTTCTCTCTCAACGCGAAGTAAGGACGAAGTTCTCGTTGAATCAAACTTTTTAATGGAAGGATACCAAACGATGACATATCCTTACAGGATTTACTTTTCATGACAACGAGCGAGCGTAGAAATTGGGTGTGGTAGTTTCCGGTGACACTTTCGTAGAGGGAAACCGAAGGCACAGGTGATTTACAGAGCGGTGTGCGTCACGGGAAAACCAGGAATATTACTACTCCTGCAGGGATGCGCTCATGAATTATCCTTGGCCGTCCGAAACGCCCCGACACCGCCAGGACCTGCCACAGCTAAGACTTTAATGGCCCAACCATCTCCACCCCCTTCTCTCTCCTCCCACGAATTTCAAGCGTCCTGCAGTCTAATTTAATGCGTGCGAGATTGTTCGCGACGACTGATTAATTATGCGCGATCATTGGATCAGAGTAATGAACGTTCCTCGTTGGAAAGTCACTTTCACTCCCTTTAAAGTCTAAATGATTAAGAAGAAAAAGCATTTACAAGAACTATTAAACTACCACGATTTATACTTCCTCGTATCGACTAGCTCCATTTACTGCCTATTTAACGTTCGTTAATTGGCGTTGTATTGTTCAATTGAAAGCTCGAGCTTTTCAACTGGCGAGCTTATAGCAATGAGAGAATTCGGGCGACGAATGCTTGGAAATGAAACCGGTTGCTGAGCCTGACGAAAAAGGGGATACCGTGCGAATTAGCTCCAGCATGAAATACTAAGTACTTTGCCAAGGAAAAAGAGAGAGAGAGAGAGAGAGAGAGAGAGATGGAGAAGGAGAGTTCCATCATAGTCTCGACCTTTATTCAAGACGCTCAGGGCAATTTGAAGAAAGAGGTGCCAGGCGTCAAACTCCCCGTGGAACTTTAAATGACTCGAAACCCTCGGCAACCTTTTCCACGTCGAACCCGATGCAACTCGAGCAACCAACCTTCCAACTCTCTTTCTCTCTCTCTCTCTCAAGTACAACCACCTTTCCTTCAACCTTCCCAACGATAGTATGCCTCGTCCGCTTCGATGTAACAGCTCAGTTTGCGAACTCGAGATGGCCGCCGATAAAAGTTACGTCGTTTAGCAACCTTCTTACCTTCGCGTCGAGGATGAGCATGACAGCGAACCGGAGAGCACAACGTTCCAAGTTTCGTCTTGGTTCTCGCGAGAAACCCCTCTCAACTCGAACCAGAGTCATGCGCTTGGAAATTTAGATACACGCCAATCCTGACAGACTCCGACGCAAGCTTTTCTCTACGATGAACGGAGTCAGGTTATGGTTAAATTTCTGATAGACAGCGGAGATGAAAGAGTTACTTGACAAAGTGTATTAGTTAATATACAAGAATTCATTCATTTTGTATCATTATTATGTGTTAATTAAAATTGTACATATATGTCTAATAATTCTTTTGACAAAAGAACTAATTCAATTAATAATAATTGAATTATGTTGTTAATAATTATATGAAGTGTGCGAAGAAATTATCAAGTGTACAAGGATGGATTTATGCTTGCAGACTTCCTGGCATGCGTAGGCCGAAGGAAGAGGGTTCAGGCGAGCGGAATAGGAGTGCGGAGCATGGTGTAACCGTGGCTTGCACCGGCGGATCAAAGGACCTGGATGAGGGTGTAGCCGCTCTCGAACGATTCGAGGGCCGGTGAGCATCGCGACGGGGCGAGCAACTCCGTTGCCTCGGCCAGCGTCTAGCAACCCTCCCGTCTGTCACCGTCGACGAACAGCAGAACAGGTGTGTATCAATAAACTTGAAAAATATTGATTTCTAGTCAATAAAATGATAGAAAATATTTCTAAACTTTCTAAGTTTCATCTTTCATTAAATGTGTGCAAAAAAAAAAACATCTGTCTTTCCAATGACTGGTTTTCTAACTGTCTGAAGGAAATGGTTGGATGAAAATTCTGTCGTCTCCGCTGACACGTCGGCGACGACAATGCCGAGTTCCAAATGCCTGGTCTCGACGGTGATTCTATTATAAGGCGACTGCCACAGGCGAAACTCTAGCAGACATACGAGCACACCCACCTTCCAAATGATCTTTTGTCACGCGAGAACAAATCGGAAAGGAGCGGGGGGTGAGAAATTAATCTCGAACGACGATCACCCTAGTCGTTCGTGTGTCTCAGTGTGAAGCGAAACCCCACTTACGACTTTTCCTGTCGGCCTCGAAGAATCAACTACGCCAATCAATCAGTACATAGCAAATGATTTCGATAGAACATTCTTCTTATTAGCGTTAATTCAATCCGTGCAACCCTTCGTCGATAGTTTCCCTTTCGTAACTGGGAAACGAAAGCAACCACTCTTCAGTTAAGGGTTGCCAATTAACGAGTCCCCAACTACCAGAAACCCACCAACTTTCTTCTCTCTCTCTCTCTCTCTCTCTCTCTCTCTCTCTCTCTCTTTTTTTTTCACCAACCAGGTTTCACCTCCTGCAATTTTATAATTGCGAGTCCCATTTTCCACTGGCTTATTTGTTTTTTTTGCAAGCTAGCAGAGGTAACTTTCGATCAATTGACTTTTCGATTGGTGGTTCTACGAGTGCCGAAGCCAGCATGAAATGGTAGTCACCAAGGAGATGAGAGAAGCGCGTTGCTAATTTGTTGGTTAGGCAGGCTGCTGTTACTGCTAGTACTACCTCTTCTTGCGGAAGGTGAGCAATGTTCGGCCCTTGGGCAAAAAGGGTTGCTTGAATCTACCGTCCATGAGAAACCACAACTTAGCTGCTCGTTCATTAATCAACACACGGAAAATGAAGCGTGCTCGACAAAGCGCAATGATTCGAATTTCAACCCTTGCCAGAAGCAGCTACTAAAGGGAGACGAAGAAGAAGGGAAGGAAAGGGCAACCGAAGGCATTTACAATCCCCCTTTTTGCCTCTAGCTAAACGTTACCCGGCTAAACCAACCATAATTCATAGTCCAAGCTATAATTTGGTATTACCATAACTGCCACAGGCTGTAATTGGCCAAGGAAGAAAAGCAGGAGGAGCCCTTAGAGACCAACGATTTACCAAGCACTTTTTATTTCGGCCGGTAATGAACGCAGCCGGTAGTAAACGAAGGAATGGCAGGAATTATCATTAATGTTGGCGACCATTCGTTCGCCAAGCTGCTAAAGATTCCTTAATTAAGACTCTAATTTCGCATGAATTTCTTCACAGTAATCTGAAAACTTCTATCATCTCGCATCTACTTTTCATTCATCTCATTTATTATCTTTTTCTCTTTTTCTCTTTTTGTCTCTCGATGTAAAACCTATGCTATTCGTTACACGAGCAGATCGTGAGATATTGCAAAAGTTTGGTAAGCCGCACACGTGTGTGTTACCTGTCGCAACAGTCCGAGATACCTTTGGAAAAATGTCTGCCGACAAAGGCCGCTGGGAATCCCGGCTGCACTCCGAAGTAGTTTTCCCTGTTCGCTCCACTTTCCAGAGCTGTGGCTATGCGCGCGCGAGAGAGTTATATTTCGCTTCATACTTAATTAAAGACTTTAAATCGAATTTCTAATCGACCAAACCTTGTTACTACCCGCACACCCTAATAAGTTATTATTAGTTCGCTGGAACCACCGATTCTGAGCAAATCACTGATGTCTGTAAAACTAGCATATCATTTTTAATAGTTATAGATTGCTTGACAGTTTAAAATAAATAACTCTGAGTATTAAAACAGGAATATTGAATAATTTTTTCAGATTTTTCTATTCAAAATACAAGAAATAAAATACCTATTTTTACGTTTTAGTATTACAAATAAAACAAGAGTTCTTAATTATTTATGATATTCCACGAAATGATATGCTAGTTTTACAGACACAAATCGCTGACCAGCCAAGAGATAGTTTTACGACTTGGCAACATCTGTAACACATTTCCGTGACTGCTCCCCATTGCTTCCCTTTACCCTCCTATTCCCAATTCACCCTTACATTTTATAGGGGAAGGTTACCAAAATTGCCCTCGTTTGCAAATCGCACTTTCCTCACATTTTTTACATAGGAAAGATTTTGGCTATTTTCCTTTATATATTATATACTTTAAGAATACTTTGATTTCCTGAATAATAAAATCTAGGATACAACTTTATTACAAATATCTTTTGACAATGCTTTCATTTTTAAATATAATTGAACTCCTCCAACCACGCATTCCCATTGTACACACACATATCATGTTTGTAAGAGATTTTGGATGGCAGCTGTGCGGCCGAGTTAATTAATTTCGCCCTCTGTCTCTCATGTTGTCTCTTTCTGCCTCGTGGCTTTCCCACCCTCATTATGTTCCTGGGGATGAACAAAATGAACGTAAACGCGCCCGGAACTGGGATCGTAAATCCAGTGCGTTGGACTGATGTACATATTATAATATTACGTGTTCATCTGTTCAATTAAAACAGGAGTATTCGATGCAACCATATGACTGATTTTTTTCTATTTTCTTCACTCAATCAATGATGACACTCATCTGGGATTTTAAACGATTTTGGAAACTTCGTTTTACCTCCAAATAAATGCCAATCTTTCGGGGGTGTTTTAAGCTTATATCGAAGTGATCAATGAAGGGAAAGAAAGACAGAAAGAGTGGAAAAGATTGAATAGTGATTCACTTGTTAGGATTCGGCAGATTCAATCGTACTTGACGGATCAGAGTACATATTACGAGTAGTACATCGATATTCGATATACCAAGGCGACTTTTAACCCCTTTCAATTCCATCCCCTTTCTCGAAATATACCATTAAGTGCCTCTTAACTCGAGTAGACGATATCCCTGTTAGAAATTCTGTGTTTTTTGTATTCTGACCAAATGGATGCTTCGAAGAATTCCTAATTTGGAACTGCTGCTCTTCTCCTTTTCAACCCTTACTTTACCTTACCACGTCAGGATTGAAGAGAGAAAGAAAGAAAGAGAAAGAGAGGGGAGTCCTTGGAAAATGGCTTTTAATACCGGCACTTTGTTTTACCGGAGTTTGCCGTGAGCTAGTTTCGAAGGCGGAGCTAAGAAGCAACGACGACAGCGACTAGAAATCACAAGTATTCCATCGGATGGCGGGGGTGGTGCATTTATACGTCGATACCGGGTTCGAGACTTATATTCCCTCGGTAAATTGCATCCTAAAGGTAAAGTCCGCCCGATAGTAATTTACCGGGGAAGTAGCTTCCACGCTATAGTTTCCGGCACGCCCATAATGTTCTCTCATCCGCGTGGGACAATTTAAATTGTCTGAAATCCGTACGAGAATTACTTCTCGCGCTAAAGCACAAGATTTACCACTAACGTTTTTATGGATGAGAGAGAGAGAGAGAAAGAACAAAAAAAAAATATTCGTATCTATTCATTTCCGGTAGCTTGCTATTCTGGTTGGTTTAATGTTTACAGCGACATATGTATGACTGACACGAATCTCGCTTGAGAATCGTATCACTCGTAAATGTCCGATAATCTGATTGGCATGCAAAACACAGATAGCACCTGCATCGAAAACTACTGATTGGAATTGTCCCTCTGGCGAGAGTTATTTTCTGAAGGGAGAGGGGGAGAAAAAAATGTTGGGTGAATAATGTGTTAAAAGGACGTCAAGATAGTGTGTGAAATATGAGTTGGTTATAATGAAGTAGCCGTTAATTAATTGCAGGTACTTGGTACAATTAATTACACATACGTTTATTATAATCTTATATCCTTGCAAGCTTTGGTAAGATGAGTCAGGATTTTCTAGCCAAGTAACAATGAATTTCTTCAACAATTATTTATCAACCATGAATGCATCATCCCTCTTTTTCCCTATGCGAGTATACTTATGGGATACTGTGAAAGTCGACGTTTCCAACGGTTCAGCCAACGGAGAAGTGGCTGGGGCGTTCGGGGCCGTTTGTACGCTCCAGTTAATTGCATTTCCTTGTCCGGTGTGTCGTCTACGAGGACCCTTATTACACCGTTATTACCAGCAGGGATCTTCGCTGGGTGAGACGGCAAATGGAAATTTCTTGTTTTGATAACATAATAGCGCCCAGCCAAGAGCTTCGCTCGCTCGCCCGCGCGCGCGTTAGTGCTCGTTCTTCCCTTTTAACGCGACCTCAAGTACTCGCCAAACTTGCCGAAATTATTCAGATGACCTAGCTTTATCGCAAGATCTATTTTCACTTGAAAATCTTATCTATAACAAAATTCCTTCATCATACTTTTAAAAACCACCCCTAATTATCTTAACAATTAAATATCATTATGTTTTAAAAATCTTTATATAATCACAACAAAATTCCCATAAGGATTACTGTTTCCCTATTTTGTCTCCAAGGATGGGATTGTCCTGGGAGCTTGAGTTGGACCGATCTGTTGGATGCTGGGTAGGAAAGGGGTGGATGTCCAAAGGGAGTTCTCGCCAACTGTCGGGAGTAGGTGGAGGCCAAAATAAATAATGAGCGAGACAACGGGCGAGAGGAGAATACGAGAGAGAGAGAGAGAGAGAGAGAGAGAGAGGGATGGCGAATGTAGACTAGGAGGGAACAAAGGGTGGCTATTTAAAAAGAGAGGGGGTGGTTGGCCCAGCCGTGAGAGAGACAAGGAAGGAGGAGAGTGTTGGGGGTTGAAAGGGAACTCGGACAAAGCTCTGGCATCGACGAGTGCTTCAATCCTCTCCTTCTCCTTCTCCTTCTCTCTCTCTTTCTCTCTTTCTCCTCCTTCCGCCCACACCCTCGTCTACGAGAACGCATTCCACCGATCACCAACGAGCCACACGGACGCTGACCCGTAAATATCCTCGCCTCCCTCGGAAACTACCCCTAAGCAGGAGCTCGAACCTTTCGACGAGGGATTCGCCCTATAAGGAAGCCACTCTCTCTCTCTCTCTCTCTCTTTTTCTTTCGCCTACCATTCTCTCTCTTTCCTTCTTCCTCTCATTATTGATCCTACGCTCTGTGCCTCTCTCTGGGTGTGCCGAACACCTCTACGACACTGGCAGCACATATTTTTTAAGTTACGCCCCATTATCACGTGATTCCATTGTTTATGGGGGTCGACTCCATTTTCAAGGGAAGCCACTCTTTTAGTAATGTAGAACTGCAATGGTGTCATCGCACTCCGAAGTTTTTCCCGGGAGTATGAAAAGTGTGGGGTGGATGGAGGAGAAATGTGAGGGGTAGTGCGAAAATGGAGGATTGAAAAGGGGTTCGTTTCCACGTGAAAATAGCTTAATCCGCGGAAATAACGCAGCTTCCAATATTCACACGCTGTGTCATGCATTGTTCGAAGAGAAAGAGAGGAAGAGAGAAGGGCAATGATTCCACCAGTTTTTTTTTTTTCTGCCTACCTTGCTCGATGGAATATGCGAACAATTTAAACGTGTAACGCATACCCCTTGTCTCTAATAAAATCCTGACTATTCCAAATACTCTCTCACACACACACACACACACACAGACACACAGAAAGACACATATATATATATATATCTCTACGAAAGCGATATTGGATTTACTGCTTTGTAGATCGGCCGAATACCTAAGTGGACACTGAACCTTTCTACTCCTGTCGCTTCCAGCAATCCTGGAATCCTAGGAATCCTCAAAGGCCCTTTTTTCACGAAACCAATTGCCATTTTTTTCGTCGACTATTTCCAAACATTTCATAGCAATTAAAAGAGAATCATTGTAAGATTATCGATGATGAGAAAGTATTGTTTAATATGCAATGTAGGAAGTTATCTTGATTAGTCGAAATCGGGCAGATTCATTGGACTGAATTGATCGGGTGGAGAAAAGTGAGTAAGAGAAAGAGAAAGAGAAAGAGAGGTTGGCTGACAGTGGCAGTAACAGGGATGAGGGCAACAGAACGCGCTAGGCAGGCAAGGCTGGCAGGTCGCACAGTTGGGTGGGTGTGCTTTTGCTGTGTGTGGGTGGCTGGAGAGAACGCTTAGCGTTGATATTGATCGACCTTCTCCGCCCCACCTTGCCCTTTTCCGCACTTCCTACAGGCTGCTCCATTTATGTCGATCACCCGCTCTGCCAGATAACTTCTTTAATTCTTGCCAGTGTCCCAAAATATTTTCAACCCCCTTTTCATACTCTTTCTTTCTCTTTCTCTTTCTCTACAAATTTACTTCTCTTTTGTCGTAACTCGAGGAGGCTCGTATAATGCGGCCGATTTTTTCCCAGGATGAATTCTCCTCCCGCAAAATCTCACGCTCGGTTGAACACGCTTCGAGGAGAGAAGAGCTGCTGCGCTCGGCGCCCGCGCGCCCGCGCGCGCGCTGATTAATTCGGATCGAGATGCCGTCGAGCGGAAATTCGCGACACACTCTTCGCTCCGGCGGGCGCCGGAAGCGAGTGCGGTGCTCTGTAAAGTTACAACGAACACTGTATATATATATATATGTATATGTATATATATATATATATATATATATGTTCCTTAGGTCCGAGAGGACGGTAAAAATATTTTCAGCCCCGGCTGACAAGCGCGCTCCGGGAGAAGACAGATGTGCGCGAGAACGCGCGCGCGCGCGCGCGCCTGGGCGTATTTCATCTCGCTCGGAGTCTCCTATCAAAAGTTCTACCCGGCAAACTAAAACTTGCCTGGTATGCTTTCTTATCTACCTTCTGGCTGTCCGTCTCTCTGTCTTTCTAGCTTCGTTTTCCTCACTCAAGAGAAGCGCATTCTTGTCGTGGTTTTATGAGGTGTCATCAACAGAAACCCTCTTTCAGCATACTCGAACGAATACGATATTTACCATAAAGAAGAATTTTTTGAAGAGAATTCCAATGAAATATTTGTGGATTTGATAGTTCTCATTGCATTGATTATTTTATTTATCTAGTTTTAATAGAGAATGATAGGAAAAGAGGCCGAGTTTTTCCATGTCACTTAAACCAGCTGAAATCAGGCATACAGCAACTCCGTTCGCCCAGGTGAAATCAGTGAATTCAAGCCTCGAGCACAGCCACACGCACGTATGCATTCCTATTGAACGAGCGCTGGTAGTTAATAGCCCTGTGTTCGAATGCACACGGTGAGTATCGGCCGGAAAATTGGGATTGCGTGAAACGCAAGCGGTGCCGTCGCACACCGGTAGCAGCCGTTAGATCTCGTCGTTGGATTAAAAGGTGGCTAATTTTTGCAGCTAGCAAATTCTACGAGTCTGATCAGGGAAAGCGAAATGCATCTCGAAACAAAATATACGAGAGAGAAGAGAAATTTGTTGGAAGAGTCGAATGTAGGAAAGAAATAAATGGTGAGATAGGAATACTGCCCTTTCGCTTTCTAGTTCGATCAGACTCCATGTGGAATTAGGAGAGATGAAGCAATTGGGGGGGGAAAAAAAAAAAAAAACGATTGATCCCTTCAAAGTGGATTTCAATCGGTTTTTTCCTATCAGTCGGCATCCACCCAACTTTCGATCGTTTCATATCGAAATGCGAGGATGTTATATTGGAATGACGATTTCGTTTCACCTTCAAATATCGACTCTCTGCAAATAGTTATTCCCTTTCGCTTTCAGTTTAATAAGGATCGACATAATTCTGTCTTCTCATCTTTGGACAGATCTTTAGGAAGTTCGTTTTCCTTAAGAAGAGTGACAGAGTGGACGATCAAGGAAGAGGGAGGCTTTTTAATTCACCAACTCGAAGTTAGTCGACCTCGATTCCGAAGTTCTCGAGACCTTAAAGAGCAGCGTGATTAATATCCCTTCCCACCATGTACACACTTGATCTTGTTGGATCAACTTTAGCCAAGTGTCAATGAGCTTGGACTTTGACTTCCTCGTAAAGGACATCTGTCAATCGTTCATAAACTCTCTCCTTTCAAAATCATTGATATCAATAAAACACTCTAAATGTCGATCGACACAATATTTTTTCCAACTTGGTACATCGTCAATTCCTCTAGAAGGTGCACTTGGGATTACACGAGCGATTGCGATTGATTCCCGATTCTCGTCGTTTCTCAGGGATTCAACGAGCCAGAGTATGTGTCAGGGTGTGCTCGAACATTCGTCGCCACGACTGGAACATCACCGGTACAAGAGAAACTGAGAGAGAAACTGATATAGAATGATTTCCTTGCTCTATTTGGCATGCACTTGGAATCAGAAGCCATGCGAGCTTTATTTTACTAAGTTGAAAGTTCCTTCAATATCCTTAAAACAGCGTTTAATGATAATTTTTTTCTACTCAATGCATTGTTTTTAGAAGGAATTTAAAAATTCGATTTTTGAAACAGACTTTTAACATCCAATTTACAGTGTTCATTTGCTAGGAATGAAAGTACTTTATATTTGTATTCACATTGGTTCATTTACATTGCGACGATGCCTGGTTTCGAAGGGTAATTGAAAATTAACCAGCGTCAATATTCACTCTTGGTAGCAAATATGCTGAGAAAGAGAATGTTTCTCGAATCGATTGAAAGTCTATCGAATCCAAAGTCCAATATTTCGTATGCTTGTACTACTTACACTGAAAGCTTCATTCCACAATTCGTAAGTGTGTCTACATTGTATGGAGAGTTCGACATACCCAGTTATATTCAATGGAATCTAACTTACAGTTCACTCGAAACTTTCCACACTCTGCTTCCACGCACGCAACATTTCGCCTAGCATATCCTGAATTATAAGAGGGATATTTCCAACCGAGTAATGAAACAGACGAAGATCGACTGATTTCTACCATGCGCTCTCATTTGCATCTCGACTCGCTCGAGAAAGAAGAAAATCAGTCCTCGCAACGGCCTCAAAGTCTATTCTTCTCGTTCTCATTTTCCTTATGCAATTGGAGAACGGTTGCCAAAAAACTTTGTATAACCAACGTATGAAAACATAGCGTAAGAGCTCACCAATTCCTACCAACTAGCAAACAAAGAAACCGTTCAAATTACCTGTGTAAACATCGTATATAAACACCAACGAGAATTCAATGGCTTCCTCAAAAACAACCAGACTATTACATAACTTTCGAAAAAGAGATGATACCAGACAACACACATTCTACCCTAGAAACTACTTTTCATTCTTCTGGAATAAACTCATCGCAGGTAACAAACATCAGTGTTAGTAGCACTGACATCTCTCGGATGCCTGTCTGACAGGTGGGGGTCTCATTCCACTCGACGCGCGGGACACTCTACTGGTTCATCCGTTGCGTTCAACATATGCAAACTCGGATAATTCGCCGTCATAAAGGCGATATTGCTGGTAGAAAAAATAAGAGAAATATTCCACGTGACATGGAATGTTGGATTGGTTGGATAGGAGAATGTGAAGTGCAGGACAACAGGACAATTAAAAGGGAAGCTTTCCAAATGGTATATGTTAGCGCTGATGCTGCTACCTTTATCTCTGCTAACACAGGCTAATGCCAACATAATAATTGCTGGTATTAATAATTATTAATGCCGTGGGTAAAAGGAGAGCACCAGTGCGACGGCGACCCCGTGATCCCGTTAATCTAGGGTTGCTCTCTCACCCTCTCTGTCTCCCTTTCTCACCCTCGCCCTCTCTTTCTCTTACTCTCTCTCTCTCTCTCTTACTCTCTCTTTCTCTCTCAGCTCTGTGCATAAGCGACCTAGTTTTGCATCGCGCAAAGCAGGAAACTGCGAAAGTATGGATTCGGATTTTGACGCGCACTCGCAGTGCACTTTTGATGCATTGCCGGCACGCGAATCATGATAATTGGTCGACCTCGAAACATGATTGTGTGTATGGAACCAGAGCGCGGCGCTCATGCGTGCCGAAATCGTTCCGGCGAGGTCCGAGGGATTTTTCGAACGGTGATTACGCATCGAGCCGCATTATTGCGCATTCTATGGAATTTTCAATTAAATGTTCAAGCTTTGTTTGATGCTTTGGTATTAAGTGATTTGTGAAGAAGAAGAAAAAAAAGAGAGAGAGAGAAATAGGATTGATTCGAGAATTGGATGAAGATAAAGTCTTTAATAAGAAACAGATTGGTAGGAAGAAAGTATCCTTGATGCTTGTCATTCTTGTCAAGGTGGACTCAAAGCATCTCGAATGCAGACAGCCCTGAATGGAATGTGTTCCTTTCTGGTGATGCTGCGTGCGAGAGAGCCGGCATACTGAAAAATTCCATGCATCCGTGAGGAGAGCGTGCGTTAGCTGTCCTACCGGAAACTTCCATCTACGAAAGAAGAATAAAGAGAGTGTGTACGAGAAAGAAGGCTGGTCGAGATGGGAGGGGTTTGAAGGGAGGGAATGTTACGTGGAATAAAATTACTATTCTCGCTGGTAACTGCTAAGAGAATGGTCGTCGTAAAGCGTTGGTAAATGTTCTTCCGGGAAAAGAAGAGAAATTCTGTCTTCCCATTTATGCGCGCACGCCTGGATACATTTCATTAAGTATTTAAGAGTTAATGAAATGGATGCTTTACCTAGCCAAGTCATAATTCTCCCTGTCTCTCTCTCTCTCTCTCCCTTTTCCTTTATATACGTTTTACTCTTCTCTTCTCATAGTTATCTCTCTTATTTCCACCAATCGGAATTAACAGAGTCGATTTCACGATCCTTTTAACGTTCTATTTGTCGGATTACGAAAATACGCATGCATTCCCCTCTTCTGCATGGGAATACTACGAGAAGTATGATAATCCGGATAAACCATAATCTGAAACGTTCTTTTCTTCCATACGGCTAGCAGGGATTTTTTTTCGAAATTGAAGGGAACAGCAATGGATAAACTGAAAATGCACGAAATGAATTTTTCGAGCAGCGGCTACCGTCCGTGAATTTCCCCGAGCCTGCCTAATTAATCCTCCTCATGTTTCTATGTATGAAGCGAACGCCGATGTACAAACATACACGTCAGCTCTGACGTATATGAAACAGATGTTCAGTCGAATCAGAGAAGCTCGCTGATCCTGCTAGCCTCGAATGCCAATCCGCAGGACATCCTCTAGCACAGTAACGAACCACTATCAGGAAAATCCATGTTCCTCGAATATGTCTATTTGTAATAGTATATGAAAGATACCTTTACAGTCGGAATTTCCGGTGATCTCAATCATCTCGAATTTCCTTCAAATCCATTTCAACATTACTACGACATTCTTATAATAAAATCTCAATAAAATGGAAAATCATACCGGATATACCTGTGAGCGCCGGATACGTCGATAAAGCGAACAATCGTCATACTTTATTTATTTATCACCAATTGATCCGACGACTTCGCCAACGGCTTTATATTCTCCCAACAGCATCGCCGTTCCGCCCTATTCACCCACAATACATAATCGGAATATTAATCAGCTCTGAATAAATCCCACTGATTTAATGCGCCTCATTAATAATGCCCAGGCCAATGTTGCATACCACGTGTATGTGTACATGTACACATGGAATGCAATAATTTCATTGGTTTATTGTATTCTGCTTTCCATTAGCATGGTGGTCCAGCGTTCTAGTGAGAATTAATTATATTCGCATCACCCTTTCCTGTCGACACTATCAACGCTAGTTTCATAGAAAATCGTCGATAACGAGCTGTTTAGCTAATCGAGGTGGAAAAAAAAGTCACTAATTCGATCTAATCTCTCGTTGATCCTCCTTTCGAGTTTGCCTTCTCTCGGAAATACATCACTTGACTAATCGGATCGACGTACGCGGATCGTTGGATCGTAATGAAATTTCTGTAGATGCCGCTGGTAATCCTAAGTACAGCGGAAGCTGCGGCGATAGATCAATTCCGTTGGAAACACGCAATGCGGAGTCGTCGCCTTCTCTCCCTCTCTCTCTCTCTCTCTCTCTCTTTCTCCAATTTCTCGTTCTCGTTCTCTCTCTCTCTTCTTCCCATTGCCAATTAATCTCATGCTCAGACGAATTGACTTCGATACTCGAATGCAGTACTTGTGCATATGCGTTCCAGATTATGTGGAATTAGAGCTACTAAAGCTTTCAAGCATCTTAGACGTGTTCACTAATTAATTGACGTAATTATTACTAGATTGCTGATGTTTATGTATGATTCATATATTCTGAAAAGAAAAGTTTTACTGTACTGCCAGGAACTAGTATGTTATGGCTTTTGTAAATGAAGAGCACTTGAAGGTTGCATGATGTACTTTCATCGTATGAAACTTCCACCATGGAAACCCTGAATAAACAGTTGCGTTGCTAGCTTCAGCCAAGTGAAAAGGGTACATGGAAAATTGCAGACGGTTCTCTCTCTCTCTCTCTCTCTCTTTTTCTCGTTGAAATTCTAACATTTTAATTGCAATCCTTGGTCGTTCTACTTTTGTTGGAGAATGAAGTAGGGAAAAGCGTTGGATGTAAAATCGTAGGGGAAGTGCAATAAGTGGCTGAAGGGAACGTCGAACGCTAGCCAACGTGCCAAGGATTCTTCGACGCATCGAAAGAACAGCGGATTCTATCTTCGTCCTTCATGGAACTTTACTCTTCGTTGGAACTGCATTCCCGCCTTGAGAATCGCAGAAGGAATTCTCCAGGAATTCCTACCAGTTTAGAATGTTAGAGTTCCCTGGCACGCCTGCTTCCTGTCTTTCGATGAGTGAGTAGTTAATCCAATCGTAGTCAGACAACATGCTTCGTGTCAAATATTCGTGATTAATTCGTCACAACTTTTACCAATGCTTCAATCACTGTTCAAGTTATTTAACTTTAGTAACTTTTACATTTATAACAGTTCGAAATAATTCATACATTTTCTCAAGTTAATATTACTTGGTTTCATTTGTAGTGGAAACGAAAAGAATGAATTCATTGTCTATTACAAGTGGAGTTTGACGTCAGAATCGAAAGGTACTTGTTTGGTCTGCGAAGCGTGCGGGTTCAAGGGTGGCTAACTTTAGGGGGTGGAAACCGCTCGGTTGGTTAGTGGGTGGAAGTCTGTTCTGTTGGTGTTCACGTGCCGTTGACTAGGAGATGCAGGCCGTAACGCATACGGACGAGCCTCGGCACAGGAAAGATCCTGTGGGGCTTACGAAACTGGACGTGGATTCAGGGTAACTATGCACTGTGTTGTCCGGCGGGAATTCTAAATAGAGTAAACGAGGAAGCGAGTGAGTGCGAGCTTGAAGAAGAAAGGAAACGCAAAGGCACAAGGTGGAAGCTCTAGCCGAGCAGCTTCCCAACACTCAAGCACGTTTGTTAATTAACGCTAATTAATTAAGGAGCCTTGCTGTCTGACTGCAGCTACCTTTCCTTTCCTCGAGAATGTGTTACCCGCGATTACAACGACGTTGCGTAACCACTAATTCCTTTCGGAAGTTTCCAACGTTCCACTATCCGAAAGTCACGAAACCTTCCATTTTACTGCCACCATCCAACCTTTATCACACTTTGGGAATAAATTCGTATCCTCCGGAATAACTCTCCAAGGAATTCGATTCGCTGGAGAAAACTACTGTTCACCTCTCGCTTGGCGATTCTTCGAAACTGTAAACATCATATTTCAATGTGAAATCGCTGGGAATTCTGTGGGATCGTCATTCTTCATGAAATGGAGAGAAAAGAAAGGATGAAGTGTAGAATAGCTGGATTGGTTTGGAAATTAATTGTAATTCAAAGAATCGGTAGTATAAAAGCTGGAATTATATCGGAAATACTCGGAAACGTCCTCGAAATTTATTAATTTCGTCTGGTTTCGATGGTTTTTTCTACTTTCTTTAGTCTTCCTGATATTTTCTGGGGCTGAAATTTGGTGGGAAATATTTTCTTGCATCAAGGAAGGAGTGGTATAAATTCCAGAACCCCAGGTCAAAGTTCATTTTTTGGCCCAAAAATTCGTCAAGGAGTATACCCAGAAAAATTTGCGAAAAAATGAATTTTGAGCTAGGGCTCTGAAATTGATACCACTTCCTCCTTGATGCAAGAAAACATTCCCCGCCAAATTTCAGCCCCGGAAAAAGTCGAGAAGTTTGAAGAACATGGGAAAAACCATCAGAATTTGACGATATCTCCTTTTCTTGTATTTTTTATACTTCCCGACCTTTGCGGGACCTGAAATTTCAGTCCGACATACAGAATGTAGCTAGGAAAGAGTGGTATAAATTTCAGAACCGTAGCTGAAAGTTCATTTTTTGGTCCGAGAAAAAATCAAGGCTAACCCCTTGACAAATCTTCGGCCGAAAAAGTCGACTTTTTTCCTGAGCATGTGAAAATTCTGAAAAAAATCAGGGACATGCCTATTGATATTCCCTATGCCCTGGAATTTATTCGGATTTTTGGAACCAAAATCCTGGCCGTAAAAAATTAAAAACTCCAAAAAATTTGGTTTTTGGTCAATATCTTCTATACCAGCACATGCAAAATTTTGCAAAAAATCAGGGACATGTCTATTGATGAGGCGCATATCATATAATTTTTTAGGATTTTTGGATTCAAAATCCTGGCCGTAAAAAATCAAAAACCCTCATACAATGATGTTTTTGGCCAATATCTTTTATACCAATACACATACAACTTTGAGAAAAATCACAGACATGTCTGTTGATGAGGCGCATATCATCTAATTTTTTAGGATTTTTGGATTCAAAATCCTGGCCGTAAAAAATCAAAAACCCTCATACAATGATATTTTTGGCCAATATCTTTTATACCAGCGTATGCATATTTTTTAAAAAATTCAGACATATGTCTATTGATGAGGCGCACGTTACAGAATTTTTTCAGATTTTTAAATTCAAAAACCAAGCTATTAAAAATCAAAAACGCAAAAAAAAAAGTTTCTTATTTGTTTACAACTAGGATTTTGAACCCAAAAATCCATAAAAATTAGATGATATGCGCCTCATCCATAGACATGTCTGTGATTTTCCTCAAAGTTGTAAATGTATTGATATAAAAGATATTGGCCAAAAACATCATTGTATGAGGGTTTTTGATTTTTTACGGCCAGGATTTTGAATCCAAAAATCCTAGAAAATTAGATGATATGCGCCTCATCAACAGACATGTCTGTGATTTTTCTCAAAGTTGTATGTGTATTGGTATAAAAGATATTGGCCAAAAACATCATTGTATGAGGGTTTTTGATTTTTTACGGCCAGGATTTTGAATCCAAAAATCCTAGAAAATTATATGATATGCGCCTCATCAATAGACATGTTCCTGATAGAAGATATTGACCAAAAACCAAATTTTTTTGAGTTTTTAATTTTTGACGGCCAGGATTTTGGTTCCAAAAATCCGAATAAATTCCAGGGCATAGGGAATATCAATAGGCATGTCCCTGATTTTTTTCAGAATTTTCACATGCTCAGGAAAAAAGTCGACTTTTTCGGCCGAAGATTTGTCAAGGGGTTAGCCTTGATTTTTTCTCGGACCAAAAAATGAACTTTCAGCTACGGTTCTGAAATTTATACCACTCTTTCCTAGCTACATTCTGTATGTCGGACTGAAATTTCAGGTCCCGCAAAGGTCGGGAAGGGTGGGAAACATGGAAAATACGGAAAAGAGGAGAATGTCATCAGTTAGACGGACTACTACTGTGGATTTTTCACACTTCCCGACCTTTCTGGGGGCTGAAATTTGATGGGGAATGTTTTCTTGCATCAAGTAAGAAGTGATACAAATTCCAGAGCCCTAGCTCAAAATTGATTTTTTCCCAAATTTTTCAAGGTGTACCCCTTCAAAAATAGTCGATTTTTCAAAGATATCCAAACTCACCAGAATAATTCATGTATCGACAGTTTAAGCATTACAACAAGCATTGAGGAAAGAATCAATAAATCTAGAGGCCGCCAGTGTACCATAGCGACCAAGTCTCGCTGGTGTTCGTTTATCTTGTTCACTGGGTGAGAGGAAGCTTGCTAATCGGCAACTAACAATCGTAGAGCTGCCACCGTCTCTTCTTATCGCTGGCTTGGTGGGCGTTAGAAAATTCGTAATGCTCAAGATTTAAGGTAGCCGATTAACAGATTGATAGCACAACGAAACGGAGAAGGGGTTGAACAAAAAGGGGGGGGGGGGCGGGGGCGGTGGGGGGTGACACGTAGCCACCCAGGGGAGTTGTAGACAGACCTTGGATAAGACAGGGTTGGAAGGCGGCGAGGGGGGTGGCAAGAAAAATGAACGAAATGTGCGCGATGGGGTGCTCGTGCCGAGGCTCGTGTCACGCGAACTACCTTTTACCGAGCGACTTGCTAGAAATAAGAAAACACCAGGAGAAATAGGATGCTTCACGAAAATTTACCGAACAATCGCTTTCTCTCTCCGTTTCGCCTATCTCGTATATCTCTTCAACTATATTTCTCTCTTCCTTTCTAACACACACACACACACACACACACACACACACATTATACTCGATGTGATGCTAAGGGAAAACGCGTTTGCTTAAACGTCCCCTAAACTGTTTTCCGATACGGCTGATGCGCCCCCGTCGCAATTGCTCGCTTGTGTCAGCTCGCTAAATCCCCGCAAAACAGCAAAAACCTCGCTGCGCGATCAAATATATACATATACATATGTATACACACACACACAGACACACACACATATACCTAGGCAGCTTTAGCTTGTTCACCTTGCCGATGGAGCAATTAAAATATATTTAAAAACCAGTTTTCCCTCCGGCTGGATTAGCTCGGCAATTCCACATCGCTGCGCTTGGTTGTGTACGCCAATGCATATCGATATTCGTTATACATACATATATGCATGTTATTCTCTACATGCGTAATTCTTCGCCTCCTTAATGATGTCGATCTCTCTCTCTCGACATCATTACAAGCATCGGAATCGTTCGAGGGATTCGAGGAACTTCTGTTCTCTCCTTGGAGTTGGAGCTCATTTGAATTTTAAAGTTCGATACTCGAACGTCTGGCTGAAGTCTCGAGAAGACTTGCAGCAAGGGTGAACGAGACTATTAGGTGCAACAATATCGGGCAGGCTAGTTTGGGGGTTTAGATGAATACGTTGGAGAGATAAAATCAGACTGGTTGGAGCTTAATGGCATAGTGCAGCAACATAAAGGGAATTCAGAAGTGAGAGAAAGAGAGAGAGAGAGAAAGAGAAAGAGAGTGGAAAGGTAGGATGGACTCGTAGAGGCTTGGTTATCGCGAGTCTTCACGATTTATAGTTGAAGTCACCGTTAGAGGGAAAGAGTAGCTATATATGCAAAAAGCACGGCCTCGTAAATTTCGCGAGCGAGCTTGGAAAAAATATCGCTATATCAGTATACGCAGGTTACGCGATAGCCCCGAAGGTATCATATAGCAACCGGATCCTCCTACCACGCTAAAAGACTCTCTGGAAATAATTTTAGCACTCCCGTCTCGACCCGAAACGACAACTATCCCCAGCGCACCACGCAATGACACGCTGGGATTAATTAAACCCACCGAGAATGGCGAATTAATTCGACGGGTTTTTTTCGCACGGCTTCTCTCCTCCCCATCAAATTGACTCACCGAGTCACCGAGTTTTATACATATAAAAAATAATTAGTGTATGCTTGGAAAAGTATTACTGTAAAGGTAGTCTCGAGTTGAGTAAATATTGAGTAATGTTAGAGGAATTTTTATTAGTATTTAATTAGAGTTGAATTTTAGTTGCCAATATAACTGAAACAAGAAATACGATGTATGATGAACAATTCCAATAATACCTAAGTAATTTCAACAAGTAATATAATATTAACATAAAGATCGATTGTATATCCTTCTTATTTAACCAATAATAATTCAATATTAATTCTTAATATTCTTCAAGAATTACCTATTACAATTACCAGTTAACTATCATTGGGTAATTGATCTGTGCATTAAGGGGTGCGAGTCGAAGCGCTGCTATCTGGTCGAAGAGAGTGCGATGGTGAGTCGGAGGGGCGTCGCGGCGCGGCGCGGCGTGGCGTGGCGCGGACTCCACCAGCAGGGTAGTAACAGTTACGCCCTGAGAACTGGGCCATCGCGTAGCATAAAGTGCTCGTAAGATTTTATTTCTCGGTCAGGTAATAGTGATACCAGCCGAAACGCCGACTTCTGCCCCTCGTCTTCTTCCCTTCTAACGCGCGGGCACCGCCTAACGCCCGAGAGTATTGCTACCCCTTCGTAGAAATAGGTCGAGCACCCCTTCCTAGATACGGCCTGCCACGTCATTAATTCTCCGCATCCCTTGCTTAGATGCCTGCTTGCCGACAAGTAATAGGCCGCATTCAATTCCATCCTCAAATCTCACTGAACACCAGTTCTACTGGTGTGTCTGACTAGTGACTGAGTTATACTACTGCGCACTATGAAAATAGTATTTGGAACGACTAGGTTTTAATATGTTTGTTATTGTTAATACATAGGATGATAGGCCGCTTTCAATTCCATCCTCAAATCTCACTGAACTCCAGTTCTACTGGTGTGTCTGACTAGTGACTGAGTTATACTACTGCGCACTATGAAAATAGCATTTGGAACGACTAGCTTCTAATATGTTTGTTATTGTTAATACATAGGATGATAGGCCGTTTTCAATTCCATCCTCAAATCTCACTGAACTCCAGTTCTACTGGTGTGTCTGACTAGTGACTGAGTTATACTACTGCGCACTATGAAAATAGCATTTGGAACGACTAGCTTCTAATATGTTTGTTATTGTTAATACATAGGATGATAGGCCGTTTTCAATTCCATCCTCAAATCTCACTGAACTCCAGTTCTACTGGTGTGTCTGACAAGTGACTGAGTTATACTACTGCGCACTATGAAAATAGTATTTGGAACGACTAGGTTTTAATATGTTTGTTATTGTTAATACATAGGATGATAGGCCGCATTCAATTCCATCCTCAAATCTCACTGAACTCCAGTTCTACTGGTGTGTCTGACTAGTGACTGAGTTATACTACTGCGCACTATGAAAATAGCATTTGGAACGATTAGCTTCTAATATGTTTGTTATTGTTAATACATAGGATGATAGGCCGCTTTCAATTCCATCCTCAAATCTTACTGAACACCAGTTCTACTGGTGTGTCTGACTAGTGACGGAGTTATACTACTGCGCACTATGAAAATAGCATTTGAAACGACTAGCTTTTAATATGTTTGTCATTGTTAATACATAGGATGATTTGTTTGATATTCATTTATAGATGTTGGTATTGTTTAATGTATTATAAATATTCAAACTGTATAATTAGGAGGTAACAGTAAATATTGCTTTTATGATAGGACAGAGCACAGAATTAGGTGTTTCGTGTACAGAAACTAGAATATTTCATATTGTTTTATTATTCATTCCATGTTATAAATATATATATTTCAATTAATAAAGAATCTAATATCACAGAGTGATACGATAGTTTTTAACACTATCAATGTTCCATGATTTAAATACTAAAATTCAACGATGGGTATTATTAAAGTTCGAAAGAGATTCGATTCAAGTTCAATGTCGTGGTCATCATTTCCATGGAAGTAAGGGAACGAGCGACAGACATAAACGAGTCCACTTCGTCTGGGGTGGGCGGCTATGTCAAAGGTGATCGGGAAAGGTCGCGATTCGATTCGATTGGACGGTGAGGGACGTTAATTTAAAATTTAATCGGCCGTTCTGTGAATAGAATGAGATTCACGGCGAGAGAACGGAATGCTATTGGCGCTAATGGATTCGAGGGGTCGATCGAGAGCTCACTTGGATGCAGTTAGCAGAAGAAGTAGGGATGAAGGGTGAGAGAGAGAGAGAGAGAGAGAGAGAGAGAGAGAGAGAACAAGAGTGAGAGAGAAAGAGAGAGAAGGAGAGAGCGATATCCTGTAAGTGTATCCGGATTAATATGCCGATGAAAAATGCGCGAGTGGATGACACTAATTCGAGGCCCCCATAAATCTCGCTCGCCCTCTTCGCTCCCACACACTTTCCTCTCTTACAGCTCTTATTCTCCGGGCGCGTCGTTTTGCAAGGGAGCATCCACCATTGGAGTCGCTATTTATGAGGGTCGATAAATAATGAGAAAGTATAATAAGCGACACAGTGACACGCCTCTCTCCCTCAGCTTTTCTCCATTGCCGAGCTTTGCCTGCTATCGGTGATTGCTTTTCCAATTCTCCTTTCGTCCCTCGCACACATACACACACATACTATATTCTTTCCATCCTACTTTTCTACATACTCGCCATGGAAACCGTTGAGACATTCTATGTTGCTTGGCCCGATTTCTCTCCTTCGCTGTCTGTCCGTTAGACTATCTTTCTCGATTCCCCTTCCGATTCCTGCAACGTCCTTCCAAGATAAATTCACGTCCGCTTTCTCTTCTTTGGAAAAGAAGAACGCTCGACCCTTTCTACTACCCTTCGAACTCGTAACGAATATATCTTTGACAATCCCAAGTTTTTCTGTTGACGCACTTTTGTAACAATTGTAAAATTGATTGAAGTGTTAATTTATTAACACTATTCACGTCCGCTTTCTCTTCTTTGGAAAAGAAGAACGCTCGACCCTTTCTACTACCCTTCGAACTCGTAACGAATATATCTTTGACAATCCCAAGTTTTTCTGGTGACGCACTTTTGTAACAATTGTAACATTGATTGAAGTGTTAATTTATTAAATGTAGAAGGAACAAATTGTATTATATTATATTAGTCTTTAAATCAAAGATTGCAATTGGAAGTTCACATGTAACGTTGACTACGTGAGGGATTTCTCGGCACTCCCGGAAAGATAGATCGCAACGAAGAGGAGAACGGAACTCTCCATGATTTAGCCGACAGATTTACGCGATTTCCAATACAAAGCCCATTCCCATTTTATGGCGACACAGTTTCACAATCTGCGCGCGCGCGCGAAACGTATCCATTTTCAAGGAACGAAGAGACCGAAGGAACCTGACTTTTATCCTCGTGCAAGCGTGATCGCATAGGCACTCTCGACTCCTCTTAAATCCCTCACTCACTTCGACGATCCGATCAAAGCTTAATTTTCCACCCCTGAAATTTCCTGTCACTCGATCTTCCAGGGAATAGTTTTTGAAAGTCAGGCATATAGTGGCTATAAAATGAGAGAGATTCTTTGAGAGACTAGAAACTTAAGTATATTGGTGGTCCTGTTGGTAGGATAATCTTTGTGGGTTGTGTCGTTTGTTGGCTTTGTTATGCATGCGAGGAGAATACTCGCTGGACGATGCTAAAACGACCCTATTTCACTAGAATCGTCTCTTCGTGTCCCTTAATCTCTCCCTCTTTCTCTCTTCTCTAACATTCAGCTTCTCTTCCACTCTCTTTCCTCCTGTCTGCTCGCGCTAGTCGAGACAGAGCGAGACAACAAGAGAGAAAAGCTTTTTTTTTTCTTCTTCCCATCCGCCCTACATTCCTGAGCCGACGTTTCCGCATTCCTTCGGGCTCCTCGAGAAAATGATTGCAAGAATGAAGCCCCCATTCAACCTGATGGACAACCATCGCACACACTTCCTACTCCTCCCACTTTTTCTATGTATCCTAAGTGTTCCTTAGAAGACTCTTCCCACGATTTTCTCGTTGAAAAAGAACGACATTCAGTTTGATATTCGTATGTTAGAAGAAAGGGTGGAATGTCTTTGGGGAGAAATATAGTAAAAGAAAGAAGGAATAAGAAATAATTCGTATATGTGTGAAGTAATGCATTAATAGCACTTGAAAAAGAGTTAAACGTTCGAAGAAGCTCATAAAATTGGGAATTAGTGGGTGCTAGCGAGCGACGAAGCCAAGTATTTAAGTCGATTCAATTTGGAATAAGGCCAAACTCGGCTCCCTCGAGAACGCGTGTGCCAACCGGCGAATTACTGGTAATCTCGAGGAATCGGCTCGATATTAGGATGTTCGGATACGATTGGTTCCCGACAGCCTATTGTAAAGGCCAGCAGCCGATCCTTAGGAGGACAGTGTTTGGTCAATCAGCCAAGTACACTCGACGAGAATACCTTTAAGAAGATCTTCGAAGCTAATCTACTTCAATTTACCGGGTAAATAGTCACAATGACTTCGTCGATGTTATAGCAACTTTGTCGATCATATTGCTATTAAGCTCTATTAAACTCTAATCGTTCGAAATTTAATTAACAAATTCAACAAACCTCGAATATCTTCTATTTATTCTAAATAAAAACTAGAGCCAAAATCAATTCTAACTTTTTACTTGCTCTAATAAATTTAGAGCTTATTTCTGCTCTAACAAAGGAAAGTGGAAGTTTAGTTATGTTTGTTGGTTCAATGTATACGTGTGACCACCGCGCATCGATGGCTACGGGACGAGCTATGGTCACATTGGGCCACAGGGTGCGCGCCCCAAATTTACGTGCTTCGGCTTTTCTGCTAACAGTGTCCAGCGAGCGTTTACATTTCCGGGCCCCGGATAATACCAGCTTCCGTTACTGGATAATACTTCAGTTACATATGTTTCGAGCCTAACCGAGCTGGATGCAACTCGCTCTACATTCGTCGCTTCTCTGCTTTTCTCTCTCTCTCTCTCTCATTCGGTGTAGGTGGAAGTTAATGCGTTGGGTGAATCGATCGTAAATACGGCGCGGGTAATCGTTTAACACGAGTGACAAGAGAAACAAACAGACGATTGACGCTTGCTCTAATCCTCTCCAAAATAGAAATTCCAGATCCACTGCTATACATGAAAATCCTGTGTCCTGCTTACACTGACTTATACTACTGAATTTCAACAGGTTAAAAACGGAAGATTACAAGAACAATAAATGAATTCATTACGACTAATAAATTAAAACTATTTAACTAGTAGAAAAATCGAATGATTATAAATAAAAAAAAAAGGGGTAGAATCTTAGCGGATCGTAGCAATGTCGGAAGGAGATTTGACAAATGGTTTTATCCGGTGGTTGACGATCGTACGTGCATCCGACGTCTCTCTCTTCACGGATTCTGTGAATCCGTATGTGTTGGTACGTTTGTGCCTTGGGTGACCTCGCTCCCAATGGAAGCCACCACCTCTTCTCACCCTACCCTCGGAATACATACGTCACACAGTGCTCGACGAACGAGTCGCGCGTTCTTGAAATGGATGATGCGATTCTCGTGCAGAGACCGGCAGACGTCCAAACCTAACCCCTAACCCCCAACCCAACTCCTCCACCCCGGAAAATCTCCTAGGAAGAAAGTGGGTGGAGAGACAGGAACTTACGAAGCTTCTGGCGAGTACAGCCGCGCTCGATTACTTCCGGGAGGACCCCCGGCTACACTTGCCCTCCCCCCCCCCCCCTTGGACCCTGGTAAACACGGCTGCTCGATAACATCTCGCGAAACTTCCTTCTACTCTATTCCATCCGCTATAGTATAAAGAAAAGATCTAGTTTCCTCGAACCTTTTAATCGAACATCGAAATATTTCAAAGACATTTCTATAATCTTTTATACCATACAGAATATTTTAATACACTATATAAACATTTTGAAATAATCAATTCCCTTTTTTTTTGGTATCAGAGATGAAATATAAGGGGTAGAAATAAAAGAGGGTGTTTTTAATTAGTGTCGAGATCTGAGAAGCGTGTCCCATTGGAATTTCTTGTACGGAGTAGCAAAGTACTGGTGTACTTGAAGAAGGGAGGGAGAAAGGGAATTGTAGCGTTAATCAGAAGAGATGAGAAAGTAGGGTGGTTTTCCACTAATAAGATGGCAGAAATACTAGCAAGAGCGTTACGTCGGAGAAAAGAGAAGGAAGACAAGAATAGTGAAAGAGAAAGAGAGAGTAGGAATGTTCTCTCCGCACTCGTAGAAAGGGAGTATCGGGCTGGAAAGTGATCGAGGATGTACACGCTCTAGATAAAATATGCTGAACCCGCTAATTGCAAAAACTGCCTGCAGCGCGCACCGTCCACACTCTGTCCTTTCTCTGCTTCTTCTTTGCCTTGGTGCTTTACGAGCTTTGCGAGGCCACCCGGACCGGGCGAAGTAGCTACATTAAACATGGCAGTCGTTCCAGAAATGTTCACTCGTATCACGCGCTTCCTGATGCCCAGTGACAGTCGCACTCTCGAGACCAGCGAATCCTTACTTTCTAATACGATCTGCCACTCGACTCTCTCTTATTAAATCAGAATGACTACACCAAGTCGGATCTCCTCCAATCGCGTGGATTGACGAGTACGAAAATTCTTAAGAATTATTCTAAGATATTATATATGTAGTAAATAAACAGGATTGAACGATTTTAGTACACGTCTCGTCTCTTTTAAGGCTCTTAAAGGAATGAATTCACAAATCAATATGTGAGCCCTACTTGCACACGGTTGTCTCTTTTTTTAAAACATACAAATCTAGTCTTAGACAACTATAGCAGCATCCTTTACTTTCACTCTTTCTATCTTTCTCTCACACACACACACACACACATTCTCTGTCACTTTATCATACTAGTCTCTTATATTATGTTATAATTCTCCGACATATAATCATTGAAATTTGTATAGATTAATAAAATCTTAGAAATCGTACGATTGAATGATTTTATAGAAATGGAATTTGACTTTGGCAAAGAAATTGTCCAATAAATATGAGTGTGTAGCCAATGTTTTCGGACTACTGGTCATTTTAATATTATTTTTCCGTATCGGCGCACCAATTACACGGTGCCCGGGCGCATGACAGTGTAGCCACTTTAGCGGAGTTATGGCCTGATGAATGAAATCGTGGGATTTTCCCGGCAATTCGCAACGGGCCGCGCTGCGGTCGCGGTGCCCGACCGCACGCGTCACTCGTTCCCGAGAACACGTTCGACCATAACGAAACGCGAGTGCCCGCTGGCGCCCAATTAATTTTCCATCGATAATGTGCATTGCGTTTTAACGTCACGTACCAAGCAATTTGTAGCTGTCTTCGAGTACGTGCCACTTTAGCTTTTAATCACTAATGTTGCTTCGAAAATGTGGCTGTGTATCCGTCTCCTTTTAACCACAAACCACCTAGAAAGTTATTGAAAATTATAGTTAGAAATGTTTGCTTTCGAAGTCAGAGTGCTGCATTATTCCCCGTTAATTTAATGCCAGGCTAATGAAGTTCCAAAGGTTGGACACTAAAAGTTTAACAGGGAAGTGCAAGCCAATTCCGTTCCACCCAGTATATATGCCGGCGCATTTAATGATTGGAGAGTTAGCGGCCGGGCGCGCTTGCGCTATTGGCAGAAAACGGATATTTTGGACAATGTCGCAAGTAAATCGATATAGGTATCCTCATAGGAATTTAGTTAGCCTGCAACATAGTGTATTTTATTGTTTATCCACCTGCTATTCCAATAACTCGATATTACAGTCATCTATGTTAGGAGAATATAAACTATAATATCTTAAAAATGAATTACAAAATATGATTATTTTAAAATGATAAATAAAGAAAAGTATTAACAAGATCTTTGTTTATATGTTTAACAGATGTCCTGACAGCGGGCCCCGGGCCACCAGGATGCCGACAGACGACGACTATGGCCGAAGAGAACGTCTCCTTTTGCAACAGCATCCGATCGGTCAGTACGGTCCTTCGTCATCTCCTGTACCAGGATCAGCGAGCGGGAATTCCGGGAGTCATAGTTCCCAAATCGGCTCGACTAATACGGATAATTACAAACAACAATCGCAATTGCCATTGCAACAGCAACAGCAACAACAGCAACAACAGCAACAACAGCAACAATTGCAACAATTGCAACAAGAGGGTGGCTCGGCCGGTTCGAGTCAAGATCGTTACCAAGAACAACAGAATCAAGGGAACGAGCATGTCGATTATGGAGTTCGAGAACGAATGTCAGCACTCGATCGACATGATAAATCGACGGAGAAAAGCATACACGATGATTTCGGGAAATCATCACGTTCGAATTGCGAAAGATTCGGCCATTATACCAGCCAAGAACGATTCAGTCAAGGAAGCTTGCAAGCTCACCATTCTTACTCATCAACGAGTAGAACAGGAACTGGACAAAACTTGTCACAAGGGAGTTTGGCCGATCGTTTCCCAAGATTCAATGAACTCAGCCCTTTGCACGGTGAGCAAAGGCTCGCATTGCCAAGCGATCGCTTTCAACAGGCTAGCAACGAACTCCGTTATCATCACGGAGGAGGAACAGGAGAGGACACAGGAAGCTTGGTTTCTTCGGGAAGCGATTACGCCAATGCCAATATCCTGGCAGCAAGTAGTCCATTCTCATCCGAGACTTTCCCGTCGCCACCCTCACCGGCACCAGCGAATGACCGATTCGTACCACCACCTCCATTATCGCCAAGTCCAAGCGAGAAATACGCCTCGACACAAAGCTTGGCTGGTTATCCTCCTGTTGATCGGATTTTGCCCCCTGGTTCTCCAGGAAGCAGATACGGTGCCGGTGGTACAGCACCAGCATCACCGATGCCTGCCAAGGACCGATTCTCATCGGCTGAACGACTTTTGGCCGGCAATCCACAATCCACCGTTAATACAAACTCTACCCATCATGAACCAAAAGAACAGCAACGTTACCCTGCTGTTGTCGTCAGCGATCGTTTGCTATCAGGTTCATCACCAGTCTTGGCAAGTTTGCCAACTAATTTACAAAATGACAGAACTACCACTTCTATTTATAGAGAATCAGGAAAAGATAGTAATACTTCAAGATATGGTACTATTTCCACTGATAGATTACTCTCATCTTCACCGATACACGCACCTGTACCAGAAAGATTTGCAAATAAATCAGGTGAACGTTATCTCAGTGATTCACCTGTTCATGATCGATATCATCGGCAAGAAACACCATCGAATCTTCATCATGAACGTTTCGCAACTATATCTTCCGCTACTGAGAGATATCTGTCGAGTTCACCGAGTACTGAAACAACTCATCAAAGATACTCGTCCAGTGAAAGATCCTTGCAAGTATCATCAGCTAATGCAGAACAAGCTAGAAGACTTTATAATGATCGAGCAGTGGAAACTGTATGTCAGAAATATTCTGATAGATCGAATGGTTCACCAGCTCCTATGGAATTTGGTAGATATTCGAATTTCCAAGAAGTTACTAATTCATCGAGATATGTTGGTAGTAATGATCGATTTAATGATCTGGCACTTCAAAGATGTGGACAGTCGAGACAGAACGATAGATTCTCAGTACCAAGTGATCGATATCTTGTTAGCTCGTCACCAGCACATGATGGTAGATTACCAGGAAGTGAAACTTCTAGATATGCAGCAACTGGTTCATCAACCGAACGATTACTCGCAACAACATCATCGTCTTCTTCATCATCAACGGATACCATTGGTACTGGTGGATCAGGAAGATATCATTCACCGTATACAAATACCGCTGCGACACAATCCTCTTCGAATGATCGTTTTACTTCGATCTCACCAATTCCCGAAGGTAATCATAGAATCAACCAAGGAAGTGGTACAAGTTCAAGTAGTACAAATACTTCCTCATCAACGATCGTTAGTGGTACTGGAACAGGTGTTACTTCATCGTCTTATCAAGGTAGCAGCGGGTCCAAGAGCGGTGTCGAGAAATATCTTCAAGTGTCGAAATCCGTGCAAAGTTACGGTGAGCGTTATGTCACAGGTAATCCTGGTGATCATCAATTCGATCGAGTACAAGAACGTTACGACAGATTTACCGGTAGCGTTGTTGCAAGTGATAGATTTAGTCAAAGCGGTGGGACTCCTGATCGTTTTCATGTTACTGCCGAGCGTTATTCGCCAGCACGTGGTGTTGAGAAATATTTATCATTACCAAAGCCAAAAGATCGTTTTACTGGTCGAATAACACCGATCTCGAGTTGTGGTACACCGGCGGTGGTTACCAGCAGTGATAGAAGTTATGGTGCATCGAACAATACCGGAAGTTATGTCCCACCAACAGCACATACACCAGTTGAAAGATACGTGCCACAACCACCACCGGAAGTACTTTATCCTGATCGTTACGTTGACAGGTATGTTCCGCCAGCGGCACATACACCAACTGATCGTTACGTGCCAACCAATGATCCTGGCGATCCATACATGAGACGCGATCTTGGATTCCATCATCATTATCGGCTACCACCGCCTGCTGCTGCCAACTATCCTTATCATCAGTCGCACTTCCGCTTTCGTGGTTTCACCTATGCTTCACCAGGAAGACTCGGCGGAAGTCCTGGTTCAAGCAGTTCTAGTAGCTCTACGTCTAATCAACGCGATGGTTTCTCTATGTCACCATTGCTACGACCGAAAGCTCGTACTTCCGCTGTTGAGTTTAACGCAACCTCGGCGAGTGTCGGTGGGAGACATGTCTGCGCTAATCCGCCCTCTTGCTGTAACGAAGGTGCCAGTAATGGGAGGGCTTGTTGTCAAGCTATCAGGAGATCACTGCCGCCTGGAGCACTGCCTGCCATACCCACTCAACCGACACACTCTTCTTGGTAAGTCTTTTTTCATCTATAATCCTATTCGAACGAAAATATCTTTGTATTATTCCATCTTTTTTCAATCAATTTCTATGATTTTTTCTATTGAATATTGAAGGATTTCCTTTTGGAATATTCTCTTATTGAAATCGTATAAGAATATTCATGTAAATTGGAGTCGATTTGATTTACATTCTTCATTACATTGGATTCCATTGTGATGGTTGAGTGATGTTGGAGTTATTCGATATACTTCATCCATCCATTGTGTTTCGTTCCAATCGGGTAGTCCTTATCGCGTTAATCTCGAATATTCATGATAATTAGCCAGTGAAAAAGCGAGCGGGTTTGGACCCGCTTGGAAACTAGAAGAACGAATTGTGGATGATGGAATGAAAAATTGCTGACGCCACTTGTACGCACGAAGGTGGTATTGTAGAATAAAAAGGAGAAAGAACCGGGGAAGCTAACCTAAAAGCAAGTAAAAGGGAAAGAAGAGGGATAATAACGTGGACTCTCGTAATACTTTTCTGTTGTGATGCTGCGAGGGAATCACAATGAGAAGGACGCTTCATTGAGGGATAAATGGTATACAGCGGCTTCGAAGCAGAAGCATACAAGCTTCGTCGAAGCTAGTTAGCAACGGGAAATTCAAGCTTTATCCTTTTAGAGCTTTGTATTATTCTCCCTCTCGACAAAAATTTTAATTACACCCCCTTCTCATCCAACTCTGCTTGCTCAATTTAATAAAAAACGGGGGTGGAACCGGACATCTTAATAAAAGCCAATATACCATAAGACCAAGCTTTTCCAACTCGATGAAAAATCCTTGGGAAATTCAGAGTTAATCCATTAAATCACGAAGGAATAACGAGAGTCCCGCTTGGCAATGCCTTTCTATTGGTAGTCAAGAGTTGGAAGGGGTTGCAAGATAACATAAAAGATCTCTGGTATTAAGTAGAAGGTATTGAAGGGTGGTATGAACAGAGGTAGAAAAGAAACGAGTGGGGGGGGGGGGGGGGTTGATTCGTGAACGTGTAATTAGTATCGACGGAACACTTTGAAACAAACCCAGTGATATAGGCCGCGGCTGGCACCGCCCAAATATGGGTAGTAATGGACCAAGAGGAAGAGAGAAAAGAGTCGAACCGATGGAGACTTGGAACAAAAAACGGCCACTACTTTTCGTTGCCGAGTAATCAGGTTAATGGAGTCTCGCAGCCCAGTTTATTTCTTCTTTTTTTTCTCCATATTTACTGCCTCCTTACACTACAAACTCCATGCTTGTCTGCTTCGACTCTTGCTTGTCCGCTGCTTGCCCAGCATCCAACGAGAGAGCTCCTTCGTTTCTTTAGATTCTTCACTGATATTCAGAGGACTTGAATACCTTCGCCGCCTCACAGGCCAAAACACTGGCTCATCGTGCAAAGATTCAACCTCACAAATCGCTCCTCCTTTTCTTTCATTACTTGGGCACTCGAAAGTCTTAATCAATATCTCAGAATTCATAGTTAATAAATAATCGAATAATTCAATGAGATATATAATTTTTTAAATGATTGTAATTAATAATCACAGATGAATTGTATATAAGCTAATTCGTCGAGATGTTAGAATTTTATTGTGAATGTAAAGGTGAAATCATGTAATTTTCTGATATATATGTAGAAAAGGTCGAGTTTCAGTAGTATAATAGTCGTCGTCATCGTCCTGGTAGGTCGTTGTCGTTGTAGGAGTATGAAGAGAAGGCGATGGAGGCGGAAGCTGGCGAGCGAGGAAGGGCAATTCCTTTCTGTCCGAAAGGGTGGAAGAGATTGCAGTGCAGCACGCTCGTCGTTCCGCTGAGTGTTCAGTTTGCTTCGGGATATCGGCTTACTCTCGCCTCCGGCAGCCACCAATTCCTCTCCTCCTCTTCCTTCTTCTTCTTCTTCTTCTCTTCTACCTCCTCTTTCTGGCGCGTTCCATTTCAAGGCCTCCATCCAACTGCCAACTCACTCGTTTTCCACCATTCCCCCTTCAGAGTTTCCCAAAAGCTTTATGCTGGTCAAGCCGATTGTAATGTCTTTCCTAGCCCCGAAGCTAGTCACATAACCGAGCCTTTTCCCATGAAAATAGGAAAAAGGTTCGAATATCTTCAAGGATTATATCACAGACAGATGAAAGATATAAACTATCGAAATTCCAACAATCTACACAAAGCAAAATTCAAACTTCCTCTAATAGTTATCAGTCTGCCATTCAATCAGAAAAAAGGCACAGTTTCACTCGACTCTTCTCTCTCTCTCTCTCTCTCTCTCTCTCTCTGTCTTTGATGCATAGTCGTACAAAAAAAGTGACCTACTTTTTTAATACTCGAACGTATGGTAAAACTTGATTCAGCTCTGAATCGTGAAAAATATTAGAAGCACAAAGGAGAATTTTCTGTGCAGTGGCCTTTTTTTTTCTAACTCGTAGAATGAGTATGATTCAAAGAGTTGAAACTAGTTGAAGGAGTCTTGTTTCGAGTGGACTTTGGAGGGCGAAGGTGGTCTTGCGAGGAACATATCGTTAATGAGCGGCGAGGGGCCTTGCGGTAAATTTCAAATTAATCCGAAGGACCCTCGTAGGGCGGTGATACTAAGGCTATCGAGCGTGCAAGCTGCACTCGCAACCTCCCTACCTGGAACGAGCCGGAAGTCATAAGGGGAACGGGTGGTGGTGCATTGTCTTCCGCGGTCTAGCAGAGTACTAGCCTTCCCCCGTTCCACGTGCTCACCGCTGTTGGCAACTTCAGTAATTATGCCCTACCCACGCTCGAATTTAACTCTTCCTCTACCTCGCATGAAATTGCTAGCTTTCAACTCCTGACATATGTGTTGCAGTAATATTTTGTATCAATACTTGGAAAATTTGTCATTATTTTTATAAGATTTCTATTATTTAAGAGTAATGAAATTTCCCATGCAATTGCTAGCTTTCAACCCCTGACATATGTGTTGCAGTAATATTTTGTATCAATACTTGGAAAATTTGTCATTATTTTTATAAGATTTGTATGATTTATTAGTAATTCTTTTGGAATTTGTCATTCTTGATTTAATATTTGATAGTACTATCAATAATAGAGCAGAGCTGCTCTAATAGTTCAGTCGTCGCTATTCTGACAGCTATCATCAAGCACCGTCGTCATTATCAGCGCTCGAGCACGCAGATACGTGACTATTCGGGTTTATGCGAACGGAAGTAACTACATCACCGCCTCTCCGTGGATTCTGACCCTGCAACACGCGCTACTGCTAGCTCTGCTGCACAGGTTTGCGGGTGGAATAATGGCAGGATCGTCACTGGTAAATGTGGCTTGGGTGGGGAATATTCTGTCATAGGTAAGAGTGAGAGAGCCACAGAATCTCCTAGCGGTCCTCGCATTATCCTGCATGCATTATTGGAAGGACCTACACGCCCCGCAAGGATCATTACGACCTACCCGATTCTCTCGTTACCAATGCCGAACTACCATTCTGAATACTTACAACCCGCAAGCTCTGCTCTCTATCAATTCATTCGATTGTTATAGTTGGTTCAAATAGAGAATTATACAGAATTTAATATTACTAATATAGAAATGAGAGTAAACTAAGAGATAAATAAAATATTTTTAAACGTTAAGGAAATCAGGTGTAATATGAAGTGTATTTATATATCTTACAAAGATTATTATAGTTTCCCTGAATACTTACAACCCGCAAGCTCTGCTCTCTATCAATTCATTCGATTGTTATAGTTGGTTCAAATAGAGAATTATACAGAATTTAATATTACTAATATAGAAATGAGAGTAAACTAAGAGATAAATAAAATATTTTTAAACGTTAAGGAAATCAGGTGTAATATGAAGTGTATTTATATATCTTACAAAGATTATTATAGTTTCCCTGAATACTTACAACCCGCAAGCTCTGCTCTCTATCAATTCATTCCATTGTTATAGTTGGTTCAAATAGAGAATTATAGAGAATTTAATATTACTAATATAGAAATGAGAGTAAACTAAGAGATATATAAAATATTTTTAAACGTTAAGGAAATCAGGTGTAATATGAAGTGTATTTATATATCTTACAAAGATTATTATAGCTTCCCTGAATATTTACAATTCACAAAACTTCGCTACATCAATTCCCTTTCATTGAATTGTTACAACTGGATGAAATATAGAGGATCCGGTGGATTCTTCAGCATCGTACGATATGCGCCATGGGGGAATTTCGTATCGGCGGCAGTATGGAAATGCGAGCAGTTAGGTGATATCTGGGAGCGAACCACCGCATCGCTCCACGGTATCCGTGGATGCTCGATGGTGAATGTACACATTTCAATTCACATTCAGAACAAATAACTCATGGGTGTGCATGCGGCTCGTTCAAGCCCGAATGCAGGCCGCATACGTTTGTCATAAAGGCACCGCCCACAAATCGAGGTAGATGCGATCTAATTTGTAATGTGTCGCTCGACCAGCCAATACTTTCAAGGATCCTCCAAGTACGCCAAGAGAAACTTGAGATATACGGGAACGCCTTTTACAATTAATCTCGCTGGAGTTCATACATATGAATGCCGCGTACCAAGAACGCCTTGGCGATTTCTCTCGAGTGATACGTCATACGTTTTACGTTTTAATAATATTCATGAAATATCTTCTGAAGCGTCCTGACTCCAGATGGAATATAAAGGATCATTATAAATCCCGAGACACTGTAATATTCCTTGGTGATATAAATATTCGAATAACCTTGCGTAATGCTCTAACATCTCGCAAAGTTTAATCAATTACATTGAATATACAAATTTGATACTAATAAAGTAATATACTTTTTGTGATATAAGGGATAAAAGACTTATCAGGGCTAATACTACTGCTTTTTTTACCATCGAATTATTGTTCATACGATGGTTTTTCTCATGTTTTTTAATCTTCCCGATATTTCTCGGGGCTGAAATTTGGTGGGGAATGTTTTCTTGTATCAAGGAAGAAGTGATATAAATTACAGAGTCCTAGGTCAAAATTTATTTTTTCGCATATTTTTGTGGGTATACCCCTTCAAAAATTTTCGATTTTTTGAAGGTTCTGGGACTTTGACGAATACTTGATTTTTCGATTGTTTGAGTATCAAAACGGATAGAAAACATAAAACCAGTAGCAGAAATGCCGGAATTGTACCGAAAACACATGGAAAACCGATCCTGAATAATTCATTTTCGTCTAATTCTGATGGTTTTTCCTATGTTTTCCATACTTCCCGACATTTGCCGGGGCTGAAATTTGGTGGAGAATGTTTTCTTGCATCAAGAAAGAGTTGATATAAATTCCACAGCCCTAGCTCAAAATTCATTTTTTCGCAAATTTTTCTGGGTATACCCCTTGACGAATTTTTCGGCCAAAAAATGAACTTTGACCTAGGGTTCTGGAATTTATATCACTGTTGCCTATCTAAATACTGAATCACTGCCTGAAATACCAGACCCTGAAACGGTCGGGAAGGGTGGTTAAAAAATTTTTCGATTTTTCCAACGTTTTCGGACTTTGGCGAACGCTTGATAAATCGATTATTTGCGTATCAAAACAAATAGAAAACAGTGCTCATAGCTCAAAACATCACATAACTAAAAAAAAAACAATTACACAATTCAGTATTACCAATAACTCCATAATAAAAAACTGATTCGTAGCTATCAGTTACATCCTGTACGAGTTATTCATATGCAGTATGTTTCTCTAGTCTTTCTATCCTGAATAAATCATAACACGCGGACAGTCTTACCATGGTGGAGACAGGTTTGGTCGTAACGGCAAACATATTATTGACTATGATGGAAAGCAGTAGCAAGTGGTACGGTAGCACACCTCGCAATCGCGCGTTACATCCGATATTGCATAGTGTCGAGCGTCGCACCTCCTCCTCCTCTTCCACCAGCTCCACCTTCTCCGTCTCAACCAGCAATGATTCATGCAGGTGTTGATCCCATTGCCGGTTAACTTGGCCAACGGCGTTGAGAGTCAGGTGCGTTTGATTTACTCGATAGTCTCGGCCGGAGAATTCCGGCGAGGCATGTCGCCCTGCAAAATTGCACCCTCTCACATGTATAGTCAGAGTTCCATCGGTGTGTACTAGGATTCAGGATGCCGTTTCTCTGGCAGAGTGTCCACCGAGTAAACCGGAATAGCCTCCCTGTTAGTCCTGACGTTGCGTGCGACTGTGTCACTGTAGCACCCAACAGCCCCTAATCACGTTACCGGGCCTACACGAACACGCTGTTCGGCTTTACTCGACCATATGTACAGTTAGACACGCCCGTTTCTATGTTGCCACGTTTAAATTAACTTTAAGAATTAACTATTTAGAAATTTGTTAAAGAACATTTAAATAAAAGAAAAGGTATGTCTAAAATATTAATGAATAAATGTATACAATCTCAGATATTCATTCTTCTTAGTATTAAGTAGAAATAGTACGATCCTAGTCAGCCAGTACACATGATTTTTATCAAAGTATATTCAAAGAAGATTGAGTAAGAAGAAAACTATCATAGAAAGAATATAACTGCAGTTTGCATAGATGTTCTCGACACACTAGACACGTATGAAATATTCATTGCTGAGTGTATGCTTCGAAGATTGTAATAGGAGTGCAAAATGCTTGTCTTATTACCGTCACGCACTAAACTCTCGATGTGTATAAACCCGTTAAATCGATCCAATCGAATCGAACGTTATCAGCTATTCCCATCGACTCCTCCCACATTGGCTGATCCTTTTTTGCTGGAGGTACGCGTGTGCTGGTGTTCGAGATAGCAGCTACATTCATTGGCAAATATTTGTCGCCGCTTCTCGGCCATATTTACAAGTCCCACGGGAACACAGACTTCTATATGTGTCTGTGTCTGTGTGTGTGTGTGTGTGGTATCGATAAATGGTTATCGGCGAGCGTCGACGATGTCGGGGTTGGTTCTTTGTTTCCATGTGGGGCGACGCTGAACGGCTCGCTCCTTTCTTTCATCGCTCTCCCAGAGACCACAAGGTGTACTTGCCTACCGCAAATAACATCGCGCACAGCTCGACTTCTACAGCCGATCTTTCCACACGCAGAAACCACCCGAATGATAGTCCAACCAATCCGATTCTCTGTCTCTCTGCTCTCATTTACACGTGGCTAGACTTCGACACTCATGTCTCTGGGATTCTATTGACAATTCCCTCATCCTTTTTTCTGGTGATTTCACAGTTTTTATTATCAGTCTTTGGAAGTTTGAAGTGGTTGAAGATGTTGTTGAAAAAGGTTGAATGGAATTACAAGAGATTATGTAGAAGGAAAGGTGAGCGAAAGAGAGGTCAAGGAGATCGGACAATGCATTCTAATTGGATGGAAATTTTGTGCATCATCAGTGCCACTAGTTCCACAGCACCATAGAAGTTTAGTCGAACCCGAGCTAACTCGGCTTTCATCGCTCCTAGCTCACGAAATAATAGCCCTCGAATAGAGAGCCAATTTGTCCGGGTGTTGCGTTACTCTCTCGTTTTACTAGCTTTTCTATTTTTCAAATATTCATTACTTCAATAAAAACACAATGTTTCTTTAATCAATTATTGTATACAGAAAGAAAATCTAATGAATATTGTGTTAAGAATATCAATGATTTATCTTAGAATTCTTATATCACTGAAATAAAAGGCGCAAGTAGTAAATGGTCGGCCTTGGTCAGACGCAAGTAGAATAGTGGTCGAACTCGTAAAATTCCAGGCTAGTTTCCGGCGTCATAAATAGCTGAAGTATCTCGTGCGCCATCTGTCACAATTTCCCAAAGTACACCTGGATTACGTAGACCGGTGCTTTCTCGGTTGGATCAGTGTTGCTCCTGGCGACGCGGGAGTTCCTAGGCTTTTCGAGCGTAATGCTGCACCGCTGACTTTATACTCGGCAAAAGAAGCACATATAGGCGCTACAGTATTCTTTAGTCCGACTTTACGAGCGTCATAGGAACGGATCGTTGGGCACCATTATGGTTTCATCGTTTTTATCTGGCACGGAAGACTCTTAGAGTTGCATGCCCTTTGACTCAGAGCCACGGAAGTCAGTGAAATAAGATAAGATAGACTAGTGGATCGACTTTATCCTTTGCACTGTTACCAAAGAGTATGAACTCTCTCTCTCTCAAGTCCCGGAAGAAGAGTTCATCAAGTTCACGGTCTACTTTCCACCAATTAGAAGAGTAAACGATGTTCTATCTTAATTCGTATCTGCGACAAAGAAGTCCGATTTCCTCCTTGACTTCAGTAATCTTTTAAGAACTTCTAGTTTTTCGTCAAGCAATTCCAAAAGTCGTCTACCAATAATTTTCTTGTTTATTACTACTTTACCTTTCTCCTTTAATTTTTTACTACCTCTAAGACACTTTTACTTTTCGTTCTACTTTCACTCGATCCTCGTTCTCGCTCGCCCGACAAGGGCGCCCGAATTATTTTCACTTTAGCGCTCTCGGGCTCTCGGTTTTCACGGCACAACTTCACCGAGGAAAAGTCACTGCCGTGGCGAAGTATGAAAATATTATTGGCTCCGCTCGTGCAAGAGTGAGACGGCAAAGCAGTAACTTTTTCCTATTTCTCAAGCGCCTTTAGAATTTTTATGAACTTTCCACCAGGACTTTTCTACCCTCGACTCGCTGGACCGCAGCATCTTCAACCGCTATCTCCGACGAGTACTATCCTCGACGAAACTTACTTCGATCTCGACCGAAAGAAATCCTGAAAGACCAGCACACCACTAACCGGAAATTGCACTGTGCATCGAAGTTTAATTGCTACACTTTTCTATCTCTCGTTATTCCAAGAATTCTTAATCATCTCATCTTTATTTCTATGAAAAAGAAATACTTAACACAAAGAACAAGATATCACAGCAGTTTCTTGGATATCTTAATAAAAAGATGACAAGATATTCCTTTAAATAATACCTTGCCATGCATCTTGAAATTCCAAGACTACTCTGCCAGCCGGTACACTCTGAGCAAAGCTATGAGATATAGATGAGGAGTTGCTAGCATCGTAAAACTTGGAAACTGACGTTTACATCTCGTCGCAAGATGCTCGATGAATATTTTATACCATATTGAGAGGCGTCCTGTATTATCCTGTCTTATCATTCCTTCGTACATACTATAACATTTTCTTACTTCATCTTCTTAACACTAATAAATTCCTCGCTAATTTCAATCACTCATAATACAATAAATTCAAATATCACAAATCTTTCGCGACGATAGTGTATGCACAGGATGATTCACTTGCCTTTGAATCGCCAATAATGGATATACACCGTTGAAAATGATATGATTATACGGTGTAGAGTAATTTTAATATAAAAGAAGACGGTCCGAAATTCCTCATTGACATTTATTTATAATATCAAATTGAAGCAATAAAGGGAATAATTGGAACTCGAGTGTGAAGGGGATAATTAAAAGGCAAGTGACTCATCCTGTACATGTGAATAAGAAGAGTGGGATGAAGAAAAGATAGAAACTTAGAAAGTAGTATAGGATTCCAAAGAGAGTAGGTGTGTTAAGGCGTAACCCGAGGCAAGGTCGTCTCGAGGGCCTTTCCCTTCGACTTGGCCAAAACTTAAGTATTCCAAGCGGGATGAATCTTTTAGCAAGGAGTGCCTTGCCTGCCGATATCTGCCTTCCGGCTTTACAACCACCAACGAAAGCCTTCCTAACGCACAGAAAGAGGAACTCAGTCGGCTTTGGAAATTTCCTCGTATTCCACCCCCCCCCCCCCACCCCCCCCCCCAATAAAAAGCCAAAAGCTCTTTCATGCTTTGTGAAGGCTTCAAGCATTACACGCGCAAGTCAGCATCGTTAAGCCTCTTTTCTCGTCCCCTTAATTGTTGGAGCTTCTCTCTTCATGAACGTTATGACTTCCGGTAAATGAAGTATTAAGAAATAACTCGGCTTTTGACGAATTAAGAATCCAGGAATCTTGGAAGACGAATACGATGAAATGTAAGGAACTTAGTTTCATAGAACAATGCATGATTTTGAATCGAGAATCTAAGAGAGTGAGAGAAGAGGATTCGAAGTGCGTCTTGGTCCATGAAAGGGGATCGATTGGTTGGAATTCGTAGTCGAAGCCGCAATCTCGCGAGAGGCCACGGTTTCGGTGGTGAAGAGCACGCGCACAACCATATCCAGGAATTCCGTAGATGACGAACATAGTTTTCGACTATGGTATGTAGTAATTACCCTAGTTCAAGCATTATCTGTCTCTCTGTATGCTTCTCCTGTCTCATGATTCTACGCTCCTTTCAGAATATATCTTCCCATCCAATGAAATTACTCCTTTTAAATCCTCTTATTTTATTATCACATTTTCTAGTATAATTGATTATTATTATCAAATTTTATGGATTATAAATTCGACGAATTATTATCATATTTCGAAGATTATATGATTTTCTTGCAAGCCACTACTTGCTGAAAGCGACAGTTATTTCGCCGTCCAGAAGTTCGTGTTTCCCGAGACTGCTTGGCTTCGCAAGCAACGATAATTGAGTGTTTGTACTTCTCCCTCTCCCTTCTGTGCAGGGCGTACGAGCCACGTGTTGAATTTCCCTGTCGGGATGTCTACAAATCTGTCGGCCGCTGCGCACTTGTGCTACCAAACCCGATACAAATGCAACACTCCCCTTTTCAACACACATACACATACATACAACATTCAATGAACAATTCCAACATATAAAATCGAATTACAACTGAACAAAAAATTCTCCTCGCTGAGTATTTTTCTCTTGGAAAAACAAGCGAGAGAATCTATTGACTTTTCACTACACTTTGTTCATCAAAAGATTTGATAAAAGCTCTGCCAATTCCTGCTGTATGCATCGAAGAATCCCAGAGAAATGAAGCAGACAAAAACTCCGAGTAATTCCAGGATACACAAATTTGACAGTCGCGTCATGACAAGTTTATTTATGGCTTGTGAAACAGGATATACGAATGCATCGCTTTTGTCGTCCCATTGGAAAATCGATATAGGGAAAAAAGCAGTGCGCACGAACCAGCCAACATTTTTGTTCTCTCCCTTTTTCTTTCTTTTCTCTTGGAAACTATTTAATGGCAGGGTTATGGTTTTAGGTCTAATTGAGCAATTAAACCAAAAGAGAGAGAGAGAGAGAAGAGAAGAGAAGAGAGGGATTGTGGGTATGGGAGACTGCCAGAGCGAAGATGTAATCCGAAAGGGTGGATCGTTAGCCAGCATGGAAATCTTAATCTCGGCTGGAATGTGAAATCGATATTATGCAAACTAGGCTCGATAAATTCTCCTACTACTAACATACCCAACCATTCGACTATCATCCAACATATATACATATATACACGTATATGTGTTCTGTTAAGAGCCTAGTTCCTAGTACGTTCGTTGGATGTCTGCCGTTCGTGCAGGAGATACAAGCACCCTCGCAATTGTTGCTAATCGCTGTAGCAGAAGCTACTATCACAAGCCAATAAGTTAACACATGGTACGATCGATATTTGGGGAGAATTAAATTTCAGCTCTGCTTGTAATTCACTCTAGTATTAATTTCGAGATCGGAAGAGAGTTCTACGAGATATCTCTCTATTCTGTTATTACTTTCACTAGTGATTCTCTTTATTGAAGTAACAAAGGATAAAAGGTAATCGGGTGTTAATACTTGGAAATTGAGAGGAAGACTAGGAAAATCGTATATCAGATAGTGAGAAGTCCTCGAGAGAGGACTTGGTAAGTTCAGGTAAAATTAGAAAGAACAGGAAAGCACTGGTAGACTGTCTCGTCGTTGATAATTCCCTTTGATCACAAAGGGAAAGAGACGCGCCTGTTAAAGGAGGATAATCTTGGCGCCTTTTGCAGTGGCATATCGGTTGTGGAGGAGGAGAAGCAGGAGGAGGAGGGAGAAGGTCTGTTGTTTGCCATGATTAAAAGAGAAGGGTCACGATGAAAGGTAATACGCTTGGACCCTCTTGGATGCAGTATACACGGGTACACCAGGCCGGAAGCTGATTATCGCGTTTCCACAGGGGTGGCTAACCGTCCAAGTGTGTATCGATCACACCGGGGATTCTCCGGGTCTTCGAAGACACCCTTCGGTACATCTTCCACTCTAACCAATCATTGTCAGGAAATAAGTAAATCTATATACAAAACTTCGTCTATAATAACAATTGAAATAGAAAATATTTTATAATACAGAATTTGATAGAAACTGATTTGTGAGAATAAGTATTAACGTAGAAGTGGATGCAGGAAGAATAACAAGAAGATTGAGGGAATGGAGGAATACAAGGGCGTATATAGTGAACAGCGGATTGGCCTCGGATCGATTTAATTTGACCAATCATTGTCAGGAAATAAATAAATCTATATACAAAACTTCGTCTATAATAACAATTGAAATAGAAAATATTTTATAATACAGAATTTGATAGAAACTGATTTGTGAGAATAAGTATTAACGTAGAAGTGGATGCAGGAAGAATAACAAGAAGATTGAGGGAATGGAGGAATACAAGGGCGTATATAGTGAACAGCGGATTGGCCTCGGATCGATTTAATTTGACCAATCATTGTCAGGAAATAAATAAATCCATATACACAATTTCGTCTATAATAACAATTGAAATAGAAAATATTTTATAATACAGAATTTGATAGAAACTGATTTGTGAGAATAAGTATTAACGTAGAAGTGGATGCAGGAAGAATAACAAGAAGATTGAGGGAATGGAGGAATACAAGGGCGTATATAGTGAACAGCGGATTGGCCTCGGATCGATTTAATTTGACCAATCATTGTCAGGAAATAAATAAATCTATATACAAAATTTCGTCTATAATACCAATTGAAATAGAAAATATTTCATAATACAGAATTTGATAGAAAATGATTTGTGAGAATAAGTATTAACGTAGAAGTGGATGCAGGACGAATAACAAGAAGATTGAGGGAATGGAGGAATACAAGGGCGTATATAGTGAACAGCGGATTGGCCTCGGATCGATTTAATTTGACCAATCATTATCAGGAAATAAATAAATCTATATACAAAATTTCGTCTATAATACCAATTGAAATAGAAAATATTTCATAATACAGAATTTGATAGAAAATGATTTGTGAGAATAAGTATTAACGTAGAAGTGGATGCAGGACGAATAACAAGAAGATTGAGGGAATGGAGGAATACAAGGGTGTATATAGTGGACAGCGGGGGTTGGCCTCGGATCGATTTAATTTGAAAGTTCGTTTACAAGCCAATTAGCAGGAATCCGTTTGAAAGCGCGGCCGAATGGATATCCCGATACTCCGATAGTCGGATATTCAGATAGCCAGGCTTTCACAGCTGACATTGTCCTGACGGATTTATGGACTAAAGGCAGCCGGCACACTCAGCTATATCCCCTCTACCAACCAACCAAGTCCAATTGTGCATCCAGCTGAGAGCAGTTTGATAGGCGGAGAAACACAAGGAAGTAAGCCTACCACTTCCGCGTACGAGCATTCAAGTATTGAATAGACAGCAAACAACTTCTACCAATTTCTTTTCAATTGTTAACCATCGCTTCTTTAATTCACTTCCTCTTCTTCTGCTTTTCTTCTTCTTTTCTTTATGTCTTTACGCATCGAGAAGAAGAAGTGCACTCAAAGCATTTATCAATATTGCTGACAGATTGAATCCTCGGATAAAAATGACTCGGAAACCTATTGCTTTCGGCTTCGATACTACTCTCAGTCACCTTCGGATAAGTTTCCAACGATCGGACGTTCAATCGTTATTCTTTCTTCTGAGACACCAGCAAAACTTTCGTATCTTTCATTCATCATTTTAATGACAGAAGAAATTTATTTCAAGTTTATAATGTTAATCAAAGATGACTGATTATTTCTTTGTTTTAATAGTTGCACGTAAATCTTATCAGAAGAGATGTAAAAACAAATGGAGAAATTTTGTGCGAGAGAGGATTCGGATCATTCGTCACCATTATCCGCTTTCACACGCGTGCATGCGTCGTCAATCAAAGGAGCGTGGAGGCTGCGCGAGATAGATAAACGAGTTAGCTAGAGCATCGTGTAAACGAGCGTTGAATAACGAAAGGCATATACTTTCCCTGGTGTTTCTATCAAGCGTCAAGCAAACCGAATCTCCCAACGTTCGTGTCAATCAACTATCATTCGAGCGGAATTCGTTCATAGTTCCCCCCCAAAAAAAGACAAAAAAAATCGTCAGAATTCATTGATTCTGAAAACTTCCTCTATCATCATTCTCTCTTTTACAATATTTTACATCCTACTTTTTATTACTTTTTCCATCCTTAATATTTCTCACGTTGAATAACATTGGATGAACACTGTTAAGACATGAAAATTCATTTCTGGCCTTGCTAATGCCTCGTGCAAACGTTGTACATAGCGACGCGTTGGGAAACCGGAAATATTAATATCAGCGATGAGGATGGATGGGTTAAAAGTGGGGAAGGTGTGGATGGAAAGGGGGTGGCGGTGGTAGTCGGTGGTAAAACGTAACACTTCGGTGGTTGAATAAATACTGGTAGTGGGTTGGCGCGTGGTGCACCCTCTTGCTCTGGGTGAACACGAGCTATCGAGCGGCAGCACCCTCTGCTTCCTTGGAGGGCGGTGAGCGGGTGGAAGAGGGTGGGAACGAGCTCGCTCGAGTTCTCCCGAATGGGAACCGATCCCATCGAGGACTCTGACCCAAGTAGTATGCCGTGGGTCAGGTCAGACAGGTCAATCGCCTATATAGTGTATACTTTCGTCTGTTCCTTCATCCTTTTTTTCTTCCCCTACCCTTATTTTAATAAGATCTCTTCTCGTACAACTTTACCAAAATCTATCTACGCATAATCTTAGATTATTCTCTTCGTACTTCTTGAAGGACAAAGTCCTTCGTAAGTATGTACGATTTCCAAGCGAAAGCTAATAGGAAGTCACGAACTTTCAAGTAGCCTTTGAGTAGAGCTCAGATTCCAATGAATCGTGGACCAGTTGAGAGACTGACTCGCAATATGGTCGAAGCAACGATTCAATGCCCAAAGTGGATTTATCGCTAGCGTAATTAAGAGTCGTTTAATGAAGCGATACTAATCGGAATATTAATTCGACGATTATGCACGGGCCGAGAGGCAGAATGGGTGAGGGTATACAGCAATTTCCCTGTTTAGTCGCCATTATAATCCGTGGGAAGCCTGCATTCATTATACACCCAGCAACCCCCAACCCCTCCTCTCACCCCTCTCTCTCTCTCTCTCTCTTCTTCCAACCCCTGGTGCTTGCATTAGCCGAGCTATCTACAAACTGCCCGTCAATCGCAACAATGCAATTTATCGAAGCCCCTGCATTACCTTTTCCACTAATACGTGTAGCTATGCCATTTCTTTCCTTTCTTACTGTTACTACTTAAAACTTCCAACTTTTATGACTTCCAAGTTCGTCGAGTATCGCACATTCTATAATAAAAGCGTTTGATAATCCTAATATTTCAAGAGTAAACATTATGTTCCTTTGACAGGAAATGACAGGATGATACAATAAGAATTTAATAAAATAAAATTTTCATTGGTGTATAGTTAATGTTTCGAAATGTGTGTTATACTAGATAGTCGACGAATCTTAACACACAATGATCGGAACACTCAGTCGACTAATTACGATCGCGTGCGGCTCAGTTATTAGAGGAGATCCTAACAGAAACGGCGTGCCATTACTAATGATTGTGTTCGTTATTCAAGTACCAATTGCTAATGGACCCACTTAATCAGTAGCGCTCCAAAACCACCTCTCTCTCTCTCTCTCTCTCTCTCTCTCTCTCTCTTCACTAATAAACTAACAGATTCCTAAATACGGAAGCAAGCTTTTCGTATGCACCAATAACATTAAAGGGTGTTGAAAAGGCTTAGTATTCCTAAGGGAAAGATTTCTTGTCATCCTGATTTATACAGTCCGATATAAAAGATATAAAAGTTAACCAGAACGAAAAAAAAAAAACAACCCCAGAGATCTTCCAAATGAAGCGAAAGGCGAGTGTAAAAAAATGTGGAGTGAGCTGAGATATCATTTCAACGTTTTTCGCATCGCATCAATTCTACGCTCTTCCCGCACGAATGCCCTGGCACAGCCTTGTGTATAACCCTCGGCTTTGGACATTCCTTTGTACGGAACACGACTACCGTCCGCCAGACCTTGCTTTATGAAAGCAGGTGCGCGTACTGTAACTTGACCTAGTTACCGCTTTTCCTCCATTTATTTTTGAACTTACACATGTACTCCCTCTCTCTCTCTCTCTTCATGCCATTGGCTTACACCCCCGCTCTCTTTGGATGCGCACACCTTTCTCTCTCTTTCGTTTTGTGTGAATGTTGGAGTGCACACACCTTATACGAGGACGAAGAATCACACAATAGAGCTTGAAAAACGTCCGGCGTTATTTATTGAGAAGGGTGAAGAGAGTTTACTGTACTCTGAAAATCTTGTTTTTCAACAAATCTGAACGTTCTATGAAACTCCATCACCTTTTAATCAATCTTTTAATAAATTACGTAATATTATCGAACTCACATATATATATATATATATATATATATATATGTATATGTATCATTGTTGGGTTATGTTAACCCTGTTACGTCTACGATATAACTTTCCTGTTACACGTTGCTTGAAGCGCGAGTACCGGCGGGTTTTGCGTGGTAATCGATATCTCGTCCCAACGTGTACTCGTGCAATTAACGCAGCCGCCTCCACAACACACACACCGACAACACTATGGCGTTCTGCCCTTATGAACAAGGTGTACGCTTTAATGCACAAGCAGTGAATAATAAGTGTGGAACAGAGTTTGCCGAGTAATTTAATTGAATCTCTGAAGTGGCCCCGCAAACAGTGTGTACATATATGTGTGTGTAACGCGAAATTAATAGAAGGAAACACGTGTAAGACAGATTGAAAAGTAAGGGTTGAAAAATTCGTAAAAAGAGGGTTGCATGGTGGGTAAAAAAAAAAGTAGTATAAGTGAATGAGATCTTTACGGTAATTCCTGGGTATATTTCTCTTAGGGAGGCCGCGGGAAAAGCGCAGGTGCGAGTCAATGGCATGTAATCAGAAGTAATTAATGATAGCGCGAGTAGAAAGAGGGGCGGGGGGGGGGTGGGCGGCACACTCTGTTAGTGATAGTGGTGGTGGCAGTGGTTGGTGATGGTAGTGGTGAGTGTCGAGGGTAAGCTCGGAATCGTTGTGCATCGAGTGCACGTACCCGGCATTAGTACCTTCTGCTTCTACCCTTCCTTCTAGCCCAACTTTCTTTCTCACTCGCATCTCTTCACCACCACCCCTCCCCCCCTTTTTTTCTCTCCCCGCCCCCCAACCCTTTGCTTTTCTACTTTTTACCGGAGCCGGTACTACCAGCTTAATTTCTTACTGCAGAGGACCGGCTGCAAATAGGTTCCTGTGATTAACGATCCAGACTGCCGGACTTTCCCCTCTGTTGGCCACAACCCCCTTTCGCCAGAAGCCCTTCTCTGCCAACCCTTGGCTCAACTCATTAATTCAAATTTTTCCTCTTTTATTTATTGTCCAATCCTTCCCAAATAAAAGAGAGAGGGTTGAAACTGTGTCGAATAAACTTCGCCGGGAATACTTGCTGATTGAAATGTTGAAAGGGATTCGGCCAACTGTATACTTCAGTCAGCCTATCCGAAATAATACTGTTTTTTTATGGTAATATCACTCTCGACGACATGTACGACAAAAGCACGGGCGTCGCCCGTGAGGATCCCATGAAAGAATGCTTGGCCACGGAGCACTGGATGCTCATGAATAGATGAGAGGGAGATAGAATTGAGAAGTTTGGCGAGTGCTACCTCCACTCTGGTTGAAGCTGGTAAGTCGCCACTTTTACCATGCTGGACTGCGTCCTCGACGCACTAACCTTACTTTCTATCTCTCTCTCTCTCTCTCTCTCTTTCTCGGATTATAGCACCAACATTCATGCAACCGTCTCACATTCAAAGTGGCAAAAACTAAGCCCTCTTTTCGTTGAGAGGGAAAAGCCGTCCTCAAAGTATCAGCTTTTCCTTACTCACGAAATGGTTCCTCTTTCAAGTAGATCTAGTTTCTTTCTAGTAATGGATCTGTTTCTACTTGTCTTCCTTTAGGCAACCATCACCTAGTTCAGCAACCACAGCGACGTCTACTGTCTCGTCCAGTGTGCCTGAAGCCGAGTCTAATCAAGGGATTGGAATCTATGCAGTTGGAAATCCAAGCGGAAGTAACAATGACCCATCTACCGGAACACCGAATAATAATACAACACCGGCTACATTGCCGAATACAGGATCAGCTAGTGGAAGTAACAATCTTCCTGGAAATAACATTAATAGAAATGTATCTGCGCCGAGTAACCAACGTCCGGTGGTCCAGGTGACGAACACCTCGAATACACCAGCAACGACTAATCAAAGACCAAGAGCAAAAAGAAGCTCAAGTCGTAGTGAAGCAATCCGGAAGTAAGATCTCTTTAAACTTAATTATACAATTATTCATTCTATAATGATACGAGTTCATTTGTACTCTCAATCGCAGAATATCTATTCTTCCTTTTAGCTACATTCGAAGAGAAACAGCACAGTTCTTCGGTGTCGATGAAGAATCGGAGACTGTCGAGAAACAAAGATGGCTGGACCGACGAAGGAGGATGGCATCGAGGAAATACGGTGCTCTTCTACCAGAACATCGACCGCCGGACCCAGACATCACCAGGGATGTACCAGATACAACAACGGACGCATCCTCCGTAAATATAACAGATTTCATTGATCTTAATTCTTCACTGTATAAATGAAGATCTTTATCAATAATGATGATTGATTTTAGGGTGTCACATTACGAAGATGGCAGCAGCCAGTGCGTAGGAAAGAGTCCGTTGCTAGGATGACCCTTTCCGGTCTTCATTACGTCGTCGAGGTAAGTTTTCCTCTGGTAAATTCAATTTCCAAGCGAATATTCGATCATCGTTCATCTTTCGTATATTGCATTTCCATTGGAAATTGAAATCAAAAGCAATATTCCGAAGTCGTCTTAGTTAATCAGTGTTTCATTATCAACCGATGCTATATTCAAGATAGATACGAGTCGACGCGACGTTGAAGGCTACCAAGTTTCCTTGAACTTAAGTTATATCCATCCGGGGCGGAGGCTATGCGATCATTAAGCTAACGAGCTTGCGGTAAACACCATCCGGTTTTCCAGGATAGAACGGAGCTTTGATATCCAGTGCGGAAAGCAGCCAACTCCTCTTCCTCCGGCTAAACTTGCTAATTTCGGACGTGCGTTAATTACAGGATTGCCGATCTCGGTGTACATCATTTGCCGATCTGTCCAATCTCTAGCAATGGTGTCCCTGTCGTTGAATAATCAATGCCTGCTTCCTATAAATGTCCTTCTGATCAGAGGCTGGTGTGACGTGTATCTCTCCCCTTGAATTTTCCTTCGATTATACGTCTTCCGTTTAATTAAGAGCCTCGTGTTTCCAATCTGCCGAGAGTGTCGGATAGTCACGGAATTTCCTCGTCAGAATCTATAGCGTTTGGGAGTTTACGTCATCCATTATGTAATAAATAGGAATGATGAAATATTTTCGATATCGATTGAAAAAATATTTCATTTAAGAAACTTTGATACATTCCATTTTATACTTAGGAGTTAATAAAAGTTTAATATCATCGTTTTGTTCACTTTTTATCACAGACTTTAACTGGACAACGCAGAAGGGAACGATCGCGTGGGAAGCCAGAATCTCGAAGTTTTCCACCGAGTGTCATTGCATACCTGTCGAGAACAGAGGCGGTTTCATCCCCGGAAACTGGTCAGGAAGAGGAGGAGTCCTTCTTCGACAGACCACCGCCACCCCCACCGCCTCTACCCTCGTCCTCGACGACACAACAACAGGCGCAGAGTCAGATCGATCAGGGCCGAACTGGATTGGTCAAGGATGAAGAGGGAAATGTTGCGGATATGCATGACAATGCGGGTGAACGCGACACTTCCGATGAATTGATCAGGCAAGTCAAATCAGATGGAATATATTGGATATTTGTAGCTTTCAATATAAATATCTTGAAAAATTCAGTGATCAGGAAATATTAATTTATAAATCAATTTTCATTCGTAATAGATTCGCACAGCAAAAAGAAGAAAGGTCAATGACCGAAGGACCAGTCAGAAGACCGCGTCAGATCACGAGGGACCATTACACGTCAAGGTAATCATATATTTTCTCTTTTTTTTAATATTCCTTTAAATATTGAATATAGTATTTCGACGTTGAAATTGTATTATTGCTATTTACAATTCCGACGTCGAACTATTCGATACAATGATCTCAAAACGGGAAAGGTATCACAGAAAAACAAGTTGGAGCAGGTCGAGGTACGACAGTCCGTTGAGTGAAGCGACGAGGGTGCAACAGGACGAAAGTGTCACTCTGAGGAGAGAAGTTACGGGTGGGACGAGGATCTCCCCGAGCACCATCGATCGTATCTTCGACAATAGCAACAGGCGGCAATACGGCATGGGAATTGTTGGCAGATTTTTTGGGTAATTTATACAAGAATAATATAAACAATATTTCATAATTATAGATTATATAAATGATTCATTTTGATTAGAAGTTCATTTCGGAAAAGCGTCGCGCATAAAACGGATACGAAGAAGCACGTGGATGATTTTGAAGATCATCGACCGTACTTTACTTATTGGATCACAACAGTTCAAGTTCTTATATTAATAATATCTCTGGCGTGCTATGGGTTTGGACCCGTTGGCATGGATCTTCATCCTCGATCAGCAAAGGTATATCTTTCTCTTTTATACAAAATATATAAAATTATATAAAAAAAAGGGGTGAAATAAATTTAATGATATTTTTTAATCTGTCTTATCGTAGTTGCTCGTTACGAGTCTGTCAGAGAAGCAAGTGGACTATGAAGAACCTGCGAATTTCTGGTTCGGCCCAAAAGCCGCTGATTTGATTCACCTGGGTGCGAAATTTGCGCCTTGTATGCGGCGAGACATTAAAATTCTCAAAGAAATCGATGTCTGGCGAGAAAGAGAACGTGATACAGCTTGCTGCATAAGAAACGATGATTCTGGTTGCGTTCAATCGAGTAAAGCTGATTGTTCGGTAAGTTATAGCCATTTGAAATAATTTGATTTATAATAAGTTCCAAATGATTATGTTCATTCTGACCAACAGCAAGTACGAGGTCTTCGCTCCACTGCAACGGTGAGTACAAATGATAATTACTAATGACACTTTATTACTATTTGTGGTTCGATGCCTGCTTATAGCGGGAAATCTTGCAGAATTCGATATCAACATGGAAGAAATGGGGACGCGGTGATAGTGGACCAGGTGGAAGAATCAGTGGATCAGTATGCGGATTGGACCCCGAATTCTGTGATGCTCCAGCTAGCATAGCACCATACGAATGGCCGGATGATATCACCAAATGGCCCATTTGCCGCAAGACCAATCCTTTCAATCAACGCTTCAGGTAAATAAGAAATATCTCGTTTAAAATCATTTAAAATTCACGACAGAACTTAAAAATACTTTCTCTCAAAAATAGTAAAAACGCTAATCAACGTGGGAACGTCAACTTTCCCGTGGATCGATACAAAGATAAAATGGCAGAGCATATGGTCTGCGAGGTGATTGGACATCCTTGCTGCATTGGAATTTACGGGATGTGCAGAATCACGACGAAAGAATATTGCGATTTCGTCGGTGGTTATTTCCATGAAGAAGCTTCCCTATGTTCTCAAGTGGAATGCTTGCATGATGTTTGCGGCATGATTCCTTTCCTTCATCCCGAGTGGCCTGACCAATTCTACCGATTATTCACCACTATATTTCTTCATGCCGGGTAAAAAGATCATCACTTTCACAATAATATTTCACTATTTTTTATATTACACGAAATTAATAAAAATTCTATCTATTTTACAGGATTCTTCATTTAATCGTCACTCTGCTGATTCAATATTTCCTCATGCGAGATTTGGAGAAGTTAACAGGCTCTTTACGAATTGCTCTGATCTATTTCGTCGGTGCCCTGGCTGGTAATTTGGCGAGTGCTATCTTCGTTCCGTATCGAGCAGAGGTATGTAATCGAACTGTAGATCGTAATGATTGGGAATTCCTGATTTCTACGAACGATGTACTTGTCATTACAGGTGGGTCCAGCAGGTGCCCACTTCGCAGTCCTCGCCACTTTAGTAGTCGAAGTACTTCATTGTTGGCCAATGTTGAAGCATCCTCGTCGTGCTCTCTCCAAGTTGATCTTCATTCTACTAGGATTGATGCTTCTCGGAATTCTACCATGGATCGACAATTACGCTCATCTATTTGGCTTCATCTTTGGCTTCCTCGCTGCTTATGCCCTGATGCCTTTCATCTCATTCGGACATTATGATCGACGTCGAAAAATCCTACTCATCTGGATTTGCCTGATTCTAATCGTCGGCCTTTTCACACTTCTCCTCGCTCTCTTCTACAATGTGCCCGTTTATGAGTGCGAGGTTTGCAAACTATTCAATTGCATACCATTCACAAGGAAATTCTGTGCTTCGCAGAACATCAACTTCATGCGCGAAGAGTCCGTATGACACACGAGACACCGACTTCAGTGGCGATATTTAAGGTTATTCGACCTTGACATTCTCGGTAGCCTCATTGTCCTTACGTGTCTCTCTCGGCTGAATTGAGAAATGAATACATACGATTCTGATCTTAAAATCAGATGTCACAGAGTGATGAACACTTATAATGACCGAGAAACAGGCCGAGGAAAGATATTCGTCGACATTTGGTCATCGAATGTGTGGATGAACGACGCGTCACTGCAACAGCGACGAACGACACTGCCTTAAACTTAACAAAAATTGAGAGCCCCCTTGAAGTCTGGGGTAATATGATATCTTCTCTTCAACGTGGAGAAAGCCGACGTGGAAATCAGTGAGATGTAAATATGTGTGGATGCACAAAAGCACCGAAGGATTGACTGACTAGGATGCTCTCTCTCTCTCTCTCGCTTTCTCTTTCTCTCTTTTTCTCTGACAGAGAGGGGGAAAGTTTATGAGGAGCAAAGGAAGTGCTTTCGCATTGGCCTTTCGAGATGAAGAGGGTGAGCAAGTGCGTTGAAGAATGATGGAAAAGAAATGAAAAGGGGGCGACGGAGACAGGCAACTTGTAAATAGAGCGATGGATACTTGTTACATATACATATGCATATACAGATATAAATAATTATACATACGATACTTTATCGCTAAGGAAACGAACTCTTGGTCGGTAAGTTAATTTTAGAGGAACCTTGAAAGTGCGCACGTCTTTCGTCTACCGTACGCGACGTTTAGCACCACGTTATAAAACGAGAAGGAAGCAAGGGGCAACAAACAAAAACAAAAAACATGTACCTCCGATGAGAAGACCGGCAACTGTCTGTGATGGGGGGACGCGCGGTTGTCTTCGGATGATGACGATCACGATGACACCACCGATCACAAAATTATCATGGTGATTAATTATTTTTCATAGCCACGCGCAAGATTGATTCGGAAGAAGGATGAATGGACCATTCCATTCGGGACGGAGAGAGAGAGACAACCAACAACACCAGAATCGAACGAGCTTATTCTTGAAAGGGACAACGCAAGTCGCGAGGAAAGTGTTAACAATAAGTCTCCGGCGAATCCATTTTTTATAAATCGAACATACGAGAGAGAAAGAGAGAGAGAGAGAGCGAGAGAGCGAGAGAGCGAGTGATGAAAGAAATGCGCCGCAATAATTACGGGAAGAGGATGGTACATTTCTCGTTTGTTGAATCTTTTCAATGGGAAAGAGTCGAACTATTGAAATGAAGTTTAGTTTTACTGTGTTGTAATTAGTATTGGCTGTCATTGGAATTTACTTACATGTTATCGGTTTTGTTAGATCCTTTTGTTAATAGTGGCTGTACATGTAAATCGATCACCCTCTTCTCGTGGATAGATTTTCGAAATTGTATATAACCATAAGGCAGAGCATTAAAAGGGAGACGACAAATTGTAAGGTGGTCACAAAGTAGAAGGGGAAACGAAAAAAAAAACAGACACAAACCCGGTGCATCTGACTTAACATTAACAAGCGACATTGTGAGTAAGTACGAGTATTTTGTTATAACGGGTACGTAAATGTGAATAGGAAGGAAAAGACAGGCTGGAAGCTGTGGGATGAAAGAGTAGCTGATACACATAGACACAGGTAATATTCGCTGGGAAGCAAATCATTGGCTTCACTTATCTAAAATCATCGAGTGACAAACAATGTTTCCATTTGCAAATGTAGCAATATATTGTGGAAGGTGTGTGCCACAAAAGTGGATCGGTTGCCACATGCGAGAACAATTCTGTTTCACATTCGCAAAAACCAATCGCTCGCAAAATACTGCAAATTACACATTGACTTCTTTCAGTTAAATAATTCAAACTGAGCATTTTTTTCTGAATGCTCCGAATTCTTCTTGGAATTTCTGGGATGATGGACCTCGAAATTTAACCTCACTCTCGTGGTACTTACAGATGATTTTATTCTTAATATTTCTTCTCCTCAAAATTCGCTAATGTACCAGCTCGCAAATAGTATACTTATAGTGCAATAACGCCCAATTGTTAGGGAGTAAGATGTATTATTACCGAGGCACAAGGATGCAATTGTAAGTCGTCCAAATCTACTCGCACAATTCACGCGTCACCCTGTTGTCACAGAGCACGTACAAAAATGATTTTAAATATTCTAGACTTCCTCTGATTTTTTGTAATTCGTATTTGGAGCATCACGAGACGCGAGGGATTTTTTTTCAGATTTTTATTGAGGTCAGAAAATGAAGGAGGTCCCTTTAAAGTCATCCCAGATTAGTGAGAAAGGTTTATCGACAAATTATCGCAACCTCGATGGTTTCCATTGTTCTTCCAGGTTAACAGAGAGAGAGAGAGTGAGACAGACACACACATTTGAAAGCATGGTTTTCTATCGTAAATGTCGATACGCCACACGCCGATTGATAAAAGGGATTGAAAAGGTGGAAGGATTCATAGGAAAGAAAGATTTATAATACAAGAAAATCGGTAGCAATATTAAAGTTAGTTCTCATCTCTCACGAAGTATACCTAGTCGACTATCGTAGTGGATTATTAAATTACTTCCACTTAACGAGGAAGCCTATAATTATAATCACACGAAGGCCGAGAAATATAAAGATTATTTCACAACAAAGATAAACTGATGAATTCATTGACTCGTTCATTGCGCACGATCCCAGATATTACCCCAATTTTTAAGCCCTCGTGGAATTAACTTCTACTCTTTATTCGATTGCTCGATGAACTAGATTCTAATTAATGATTTAGCCATTTTATCGCTTGGCTTATCAAGAAATCTATAAATCTCAACAGGCTATTCTCTCCTCGCTTGTATCTTTCGCGACTTATGAAATAACTTACGCGAATTTTCGTCAATGATAACAGTTTTAGTTGTTGGTGAATTAGATTATTAATCATGTGCGACAAATGCGATTATTGAAAACCATGCTTCGTACACTGATTACGCCTATTCTTCTCGACAACTAGAGTAGACGCACAATACCTTTTTTCTACGTGTCTCAATGACTATAATTTCCGAGACTATTTCCACAGAACACTCTGTCTTGGTACAGTAAATCCTGTACACAACACTAAGCCAAGGGTATTGCATATAATCCTGGCTATTATTAAAATTACAATAAATTATTATCATTAAATAATGAAGAGGGAGATGAAACTTGAAATAATAACTTTGCATGGAAAGACACGAATCCGAAACCTTGTGATAACCGATTAGGGAAAAAAACCGCCGAGAAAGAATGATTTAAAGCATTGAATTTCATGGCAAATGTTACACACCTTATCACTGCAAACAATCACAAAGAAACTCTAGCACGAACACAAAAAACAGAGAAGGGGGGAGGGAAAAAAAAAGAGAGAACGGATGTAGGAGCAGGATGTGTCGTGTGTTTCCTCCCGGAGGACGACAATCGGAGAGAAATAAGTAGAGCAGCTTGACCACGTACGAAGTTCCACGACTGGAATACTTGAGCGAGAGCTACCTGATTAATCGTCGAACCCGAATCAAACGTGTTCATCGCAGAGAAAAAGGTTCTCACCGAATGGTAAGTGTGTATCCTTTCACGCGCAAAAGCGGCACAGTCGTCTGGCCGATGAATCGAGAACGGAGGGAGAAAGAGGAACGATATATATCCAGAATGCAACTGGCCGATCTATCCCTTTGCCCTTTCCAAGTCTACCACGACACAGAGCCCCTGCGAGTATTGAGTCTGTCGAGAGAGACAAAGGAGAAGAAGAAGAAAAAGAATCAGCGATAAGCATGGTACGATCGAGGAACACATAGAGAGGGAATCTTTTGTCAAAGATTCACTCTGCATTCACCAGGGACAGGAGGCAATCGGGGAAGGATGAAAGGGAGAGAGAGAGTCTGTAACTTGTAAATAAAAAAAGAAACAAAAGACAAACTGTACGCGTCGAAAATGGACCAAGGATCTACTAGTGCAGCACTTGTAAAATTGATAGGTCGTGGAGAAAGGTAGAAGAGGAAGGGGGCGAGGCTCTGGCGTATGCACGACTCGACAGAGGGGAGCACTCTCATCTGGTAGGATCGTAAGTAAAGTCTCACACACTCTATCCTAACGTTACGTACCCAGAAACCGAGTGAGAGAAAAAAGAGTGCGATCGAGATGATTATGTTGTTCTAACATAAAACGTCTCTGGATCGTCCTCTGAAGAAGTTCGGTTCAAGGGTGACGAAGGGGGACAAGGAAAACCACCTGTGTTTCGTTTTCAGCCTTACTTTGACGACGAAAACGATGTGATTCGTGTGTGTTCTCGGTGTGTACGGGAAAGGGAGAGAAAGAAAGGGATAGAAAGAGCCTTAGGCTGCCGCTTTTCCATCCACGGGAAGATAGAGCAAATATTCGCGAGCGAACGAAAGAGAGAAAGAGAGAGAGTGAGAGAGAGAGAGAGAGAGAGAGAGAGAGCGAGAGAGAGGAAGAAAGAAATTTGCACTTCATCCCCCAAGTGACAGTCCTCGATCCCCTTTTATATATATACATACATAATAACGATGACAGTAATAATAATAACGATATCTTTAAGAAGATTCCACCACAGCCGCGCGGTATTATTTTTCTGTATCCCTGTATCTATAAATGAGAGAGAAACGAGCGAGAGTGAGAGAGAGAGAGAGAGAAAGTGCGCGAGAGCATGAGAGTGTGATCGTGACGTGACGACGACGACGACGATGATGATATATAAATATATATATAAATATATACATATAAGCACTAAAGAAGAATGGACTAAGGGAGTTACGAGTAATACGACTGTACTATTAACGATTAATTATGATTACTTCGCCAATCCTTTGATTTCCGAACTAGTAACCGTTAAGGGGTTTTTCGATTACAATTATTATTACTGATCATAAACGAAATGCATTGTAATTGTCGCTGTTATATACATACATAAACATTAAACATAACATAAAACGCAATATACATGTAATATGTGTATATGTACGCGCATATGTATACACATATCTGTGTATATATCGATCTTGAGCAACATATTAATTTAATAACAATAAAGAAAACGTCAAAATAATGAGAGTTTTTTAATCGATCGAAATCCACTTACTTGGTAATGGCGGCCATCAGCTCTTGTGGGAGGCAATTGAAGAAATGAGATTTGGCCATAATTGTTTAAATCCACCGGTTTTAATCCTTGCAACTGCACTAACCCGAAAACACTTCCAATTTCGAATTCGAGCCGGGAATTTCATCGTAAAGTACGTATTACAAAGTTTGTTATATATTTTCTAAAATATTTCAACGCGTTTTCAACCGACAACGTACCAAACCACTTGTTGGATGTTCACCAAGATGAGTATACGAAAAAATAACCGACGCGAACACGCAGTTTAGATGCTCCGCATAAAGTACTTTGCTTTTGTGCAAGTTTAGCGAAAACTACGTTGTTTTTCCCGATGAAATTAAAGATTGATTGCAAACTTACAAGATCCGCGTCGATGATCCAGCAAAGTTATCGGCAAACTAGAAATAATCGATATGGCTACTCGTTGGGTCGATTGAAACAATCGATAATCGATATAGACATCCCCCGCAGGCTATCTAGCGGGCACTCTCAAAAAGAGGAGACGTGCTTGCTGCCATTTTCACCCGGTACGGTGCTCCATACGCGTAGCGTAGAGGTTTCCAAAATGGCGAAGAAAACGTTGGCGGATAAAACGTCCCAGAACGAAGATGCCGTAAAAAATAACGATGATACGATGAACGACGACGACGAGCCAAACTTTAGTGATCCTGAAGGATTCGTCGACGACATCTCTGACGAAGGTGAGCACCAACTTCTCCATGTGACATCGGCTCCCACTGTGCTCCCGATACAGCTGCCGAAGGCATGGCTGCGTGTGCCCGCAAATGTGGCATGAATACCTAACCGCAATGATTTCGAATATTCTCATCGATTTCTCATCTGCCAACCCTGGCGGGAGAAGAAACCCTTTGTAAAATAACAGATCCAAAAACCAATGTTGTCCCAAACATCGCATGATGTTGTTAGCCTTTTATTATGATGGAATCCTAGTAAATATGCTGTGTGACTGACTGGGCTTCAAACACACATGCCTTTAAATGTTTGAAGAAAGGTCAGGCTTGAGTATTAGTTTTGATAGAGTTACATGCAACAAAGTGTCAATGTTTGTCTCCTAAAATCTTTAGCCACCTGTTCGCTGTAGTTTAATATTTCATTTAAGTAAGCCTGATACTTGTAATTATAAGCCTGTGGTTTCCTTGAATGTTGCAGAACTTCTTGGCGACATTATCAAACAAAAGCCATCTGAGACTGATGGTGTGGAGTCGATGATTGTTGTTGATGGTGCTCCCCAAGTCGAGCCTGAGAGATTGGAAAAGCTTCAATCTGTCATTAGCAAAGTACTAGGAAAGTTTGGTACCATAGTGAATTCGCATTACCCTAAAAATGAGAATGGACATACCAAGGGGTTTGTGTTGATTGCATATATGTTTCTTTGTGGAATTTATATATTAACATAAACACTGATTTAATAATCTTGTTCCTTTGTTCTCACAGATATATCTTCTTGGAATATAATAATCCGATCAATGCAGTGGCAGCTGCACAATCTGTAAATAACTATAAGATTGATAAGCAGCATACATTCAAAGTGAATTTGTTCACCGAATTCAAGAAATTTGAAGAAATCCCTGACGAATGGGAACCACCAAAACCACAACCATTCAAAGCTGCAAGTGACTTGCATTATTACCTGTTGGATCCAGATGCTTATGATCAGTTCTGTGTCCTTTATGGCAATGGTGGAGCTGTAACAGTTCAAATATGGCAGAATGCTGCACCAGAGCCAACATTGGTTGAAGAGAGATCCGTAAGTTTAGTTTGAAACAATTGTCATATGTTAAAACTATGATTAATAAAATAATGTGGAAATAAAATTAATTTCCAGCGCTGGAGTGAGACATATGTTAAATGGTCTCCTTTGGGAACATACCTTTCTACTTTCCACAAACAAGGTGTTGCATTATGGGGTGGACCAGAATTTTTGCAACAAGCAAAGTTCAGCCAAAGGGCTGTTGAATGCATTGACTTCTCTCCTGGTGAACGATATCTTGTATCTTATACACCAAGGAGTGATGTTGGACCTGATCAAAAACGTCTTGTAATTTGGGATATCCTTACAAGCCAGGAAAAACGTTCCTTCTATGCTGATGGCTCGTCAGTTTGGCCGATTTTCCGTTGGTCGCACGATGATAAATACTTAGCTCGAATGGGCGATGATGTTCTCAGTGTTTATGAAACACCCGTAAGTTTCATTTCGATCGAGCGTATTTAAGGAAGTTTCAACTTAACAATAAATTTCTAATTATGTTGCAGTCGTTTGGGTTGTTGGACAAGAAGAGTATAAAGATCCCAGGTATCAAGGACTTCAGTTGGTCTCCTACAGATAATATTCTTGCATATTGGGTACCAGAAGATAAAGATGTTCCCGCAAGAGTAACGTTGCTCGAGATTCCAAAGTGAGTACTTTTGTACAAGATCGACTCACGAATTAATACAATTCGGATAAAACATTTAATTTGTATAATTATTCACTTTTTAGCCGCAACGAAATCCGTAACAAGAACTTGTTCAATGTAGCCGACTGTAAAATATACTGGCAAAAATCGGGAGACTATCTCTGCGTAAAAGTAAATCGTTTTGCCAAACGCAAGGAAAAAACCGAACAGAAATACACAGTGAGTACCAAGTCCTAGTTAAATTAGAAATATCTTAAGACATTTCTAATATACCAATTCTTTTTTAATAGGGAATGTCATACAACTTCGAGATTTTCCACATGAGGGAGAAACAAATTCCAGTTGACAGTGTAGAAATAAAGGAACCAATCCACGCATTCGCTTGGGAACCCGTAGGTTGCAAATTCGCAATTATTCACGGTGAAATTCCAAGTGTGAATGTCAGTTTCTACGAAGTACGCTGTGGACATCAACCAGCTTTACTAAGTAAGTGTTTTATAAATATTGTTTGTTATTGATTCACCTGTTCAATCCTCTACAACATTGCACTGTTTAAATTACAGAGAAACTCGAAAAGAAAGCGTGCAATCATCTATTCTGGTCACCAGCTGGTCAATTCATTGTGCTTGCTGGTTTGACCACAATGTCAGGAGCTTTAGAATTCATTGACACCAATGACTTTACGATTATGAACTCGACTGACCACTACCAGACTTCCGATGTCGAATGGGATCCAACTGGACGGTAAGCAGTACAATTTTTTAGTCACTTCATGTTATTATTAACTTGTGGCTGAGTGTTTTTTATATATCTATGTATTTTATTACAGATATGTCATAACAGCAGTATCGAGCTGGAAGACAAACGTCGACCATGGATACTGGCTCTGGACGTTCCAAGGTCGTATCTTAAAGAGAGTTAATCTTAACGCATTTAATCAACTCTTGTGGCGACCAAGACCACCAACACTCCTCACACCAGAACAAATAAAGGAGATTAAGAAGAACTTGAAGAAATACTCTGCCCAATTTGAGAGCAAGGATCGCTTGCGTTTGACACGAGCATCGAAGGAGCTGATCGAGAAACGATGCACCGCAATGAAAGCATTCGAACAATACCGTTCGAAACGCCTGGAAGAATGGAACGGTCAAAAGAAACGTCGTCTGGAATTACGCAGTAGTAAGTACCGACTGTTAGACAAATATTTGGAAAGTAACATTGTATTAACACCTTTAAAAATTGCAGATATCGATACAGATGAATTAGACTCTGATTCAAAGAATGTTGAGGAGGAAGTCATTGAATTTTTCGTCAAAGAGGAAACTTTCGTTATTGAGAGCAGCTACAAGTAAGGTTTTGTGGTCGAGGAGTTGCGCCCCTGCCAATTTTGGAAATCTCTAGTGCAAAAGCAGTTGCATCAGATTGTGCACAGTGTCATCGACATAATAATCTTCCAGAGTCGCGTGACTGCGTGACTCGACCTGTAGTGGACAATGACTGTTTTGCATGGTGCTGAACAATTTGTTTTGTATCATTTCTGCACTAAAGTTGGAATTGGTTTTGTATTCCCGGCGTTTCGTATAAAACGCCGCAAACATAGTACCATAAAGTTTTACCACGTTCCATACAGGATACTTGTCAGCCAGCCAATAATTAATGCCGGTATAAACACATATGACGTATTTTTTCATTTGTCGGTCCCATCATGGAGTCAGGAGTATTTATTAATGCAAATAAAGATACGACTCTTTATTTATAGATTTGTATTGTAATGCCGTCACAAAACAAGCAATAACAGTATATAAATACTTTTGGAAAGTATCCAGTTTAAGTCCATTGTTCAACAAATATGTGTTTGTGTATGTGGGGTGTGTATGCGTGGGCTGAAAGATTTTTGTACGGTTTTTCGCATGGAATTCAGGTAGATGTATATAATATTCAACAAGATCTAGTTTCACATTTAACAAAAGTTCAGAAGTAATACCGGAACAATGCAACCACAGCACAGACCCAAGCCGGTGGTATTCTGTCCGGTTTCGCAAAGGTTTCTCTCGACACAGGATGTGCACGTGAGAATAATCGCTTATGCTCCTTTTCAAGAGCATCTTGCAATCCCTTATTTTTCGTTACAATGGCAAGCTGGGTCTCCAAATCTCTGATTACTGATCTATATCCTGTATAAATCAAGAATCTTGTGGTTTGTTATCCCAATATTATAAAATGTATTCATAACTTACCGAAATTTGGAGATCCTATCAGTGTAAGCGAAGGTTTTTCTTGGCCGGGTAGAGTGTACCATAATCCTTTGGCGTGATAAGTCCAGCCAGTCTTGGCGAACTCCCACATAGTCACCCGATTTTCTTGGCCCAACTTCTCACATCGTTTACAAAATGTATCTTCTATCTTTGTATAAGCAGCTGGAATACCACCGGCTACTCCTTTGGCACCTGATGAAAGTTGGTGTTTCAAGTTACTAATTAACCTGAATTAAAACGTATCTAGTCATTCCTCTTTCAAGTTCTTCGAGACATGGAACACTTACCGAAAAATCCATTAGCTGTCGGATGTGCAGTTAGGAATTGACAAGTAGCACGACAACGTTTAAGTACAGCATTCACATAATCTGGTGTCAGATTGAAATAACCAGTGGCCAATCTCAGAGTTGAATCTTCTGGTGCAGTTTCTAATAATTTTAATGTGACCAGGCTATCATGTTGAATATTTAACTGGCCCATTTCTATTAATGGAAATACCCACGTGTCGGCTCCCGATTTCTCTTGAAATAATATTATAAATGAAAGAACAGACTTTATTGAAATAATTCGCACTGTGCAAATGGTATACCTTTTTTACTATCATCTTTACGTTTCTCTATTTCGGCTTCGAATAGTGAACGTATACTAGTTGCTGCTTTATCGACAAATTTTTGTCGAGTATCTTTTATAGGATCGAGACCTTTTGCAGAACTGACCGTGCTACCGTCGGGTCGCAACGAAAAGCTGAATTCTCCGACACGTTCAACCAAATTGTTATAGAAATCACATAATTCTTTACAGTCTTCTATTAACACATAGCGATCTTGCCGATTTGTAAAATAATCGTTACTAAGGTTCGCACTGTCGGGAGAAGAAGATTGAACATACATGTAGATCGTGCATATTTGTACATGGAGAAAGAATACTGTGGCCACTCACCCACTAATAATAATATCATCATCAATCATATACAATTTCATATGCTGAAGACCTATTAATTCATTGAAACGATCAGGCATTATTGCCTTCAGGAATCCTCGAAGTTTTGGCGTATGATACAGAAAGACTTGGCAACTGTTACTGTGTTTCCCATTCAATAAGGGACTTAACATTTTCCTAGAGTTTAATTTTCCTCTTGAACCTCTCATAAAGTCCAACAAGATTTTCACTTGCACACTACCATTACTTATATTTACTGCCTGTTCTATTGCTTTTACCTAAACAGTGCAATAGCATCATAAACAGTCTCATTGCACAAGTGCAGAATAACAGTATAACATTAAACAAATGCACTTACTAATTCAGTTTCTAAGTTACCAGTTCCTAAGTAAAGTGAAGCTAGAGTTATTCTTTTCCTGGCTGACCTGCATTTTTCCAGGAGTGTAGAATAAAATACATTCGGTTCATAAATTACTTTGACCTACAAGATACAAGTGAATATAATAATTATGCAAATCTGATGACTAGTTGAATGAACACTGTCATACTTTTGTTCCATTAACAGGAAAACCTGGAGCGACTGTATGGAGCCAAGATAGTGTTTGTTGCTTCGAATGCATCGTGTCTATACAATGATATTTCTCTTCGTCCAATACCACAGCCTGAATTCTACATCTCGCTCGATACAAGCTTATGCTTCGTGATCCACTGTCAGCCTGATTGCTCAGCAACAGTTTGACAGAGTAACTGAAAGACAATCATCCCGAAAGTTCGTAAGAATCGAACGTCAAACGTAACTTGTTAGGTTAACAATTGTTTCAACAGAGAAATTTATCAAAGATCATCGTGACATGCTGTGACATTGTTTTCTATTGCTGTTACTTACCGCCGCGCAGCTCTTAGCGGCAAGTTGTGCATTGGTAGTTCTTTGGAAACAGGTGTACATTAATAAATAAAATATTGAGACAGAGTGAGGTAGGATACCTTTTATATATAGTTATGAATAATATATCTATAGTAAGTGGGCTTGAAAAACGATGACGAGTTTCTAATCTAGGTTCTACTAGTTCGATGAATCTTTAACTAATGTTAAGCTGTAGTACGGTCTGAAGTTAGCTACACGTGGTGTTTGAAATATTACCGCCATGCGATTTATCGCAGCACTAATTAAAATTCCCTAGATTTCCCTCAGCGCCATCTAAACTTGAAATAATAGAATGACTTACGTTTCAAATGGCGCGAAAATTGAAATTTGATGTTTGACAATTTCGATAAGTGAGGCCATTGACTAGTCAACATATGTTGTAATCGTGACAATGTGGGGTATTTGTTTACTAACTGGAATACTTTTGTTACTCATTCTAATTCGTTCATTCTACATTGCAAAACGTAAACTTCGAAAGAATGTGACGATATTGGTGCTCGGTGATGTGGGTAGAAGTCCAAGAATGCAATATCATGCATTGTCATTCTTGAAAAAAGATTTTACAGTCGATATTGTGGGTTACCCTGGTTCCGCACCATTGAAGAAATTAAGGCAGAATGATCGTTTACGCATTTTCTACATGCAACCACCACCTTCCTTAGAAGATCGTACGGAATAAATATTTCTACGAGTTTAACTTGTAGCAGTTAACTTTGAGTCGTACATAAATATATTCATGTTCTGTAATGTTTCAGATCTTCCTCGTACATTATGCTATATAATAAAAACATTCTGGCAATGTTTCACATTAACGAAAGTATTATACGCGAAGAACATTCCGAGCTTTGTTCTCGTCCAAAATCCTCCTGCTATACCTACTTTACCTATCTGCTGGTTCTATTGTACCCTGATGGACTCAGAATTCGTTATAGATTGGCATAATTATGCTTATACTATTATGGCTTTAAATTCTAGCAAAGATCACTATTTAGTAAGATTCGCCAAGAATATTGAAATATATTTTGGACGCAGATCTAGTATCAATTTTTGTGTGTCAAAAGCAATGAAAGAAGATTTAAAACTAAAGTGGAATATACAGTATGTTAAACATCTAGTAATTATGTAGTACACTCTGTCTTGGTTTAGCTAATATAATTGTTCTTGACTCTTGAAGGGCACAAGTGTTATATGATAAGCCTGCTGCTGAGTTTCATCCAATAACAATAGAAGAAAAACACAAGTTTCTATTAAAATTGGCTCAACAATATAAAGAGTTTAAAGGGTCAACACAAAATGCAACTGCTTTGACAGAATTTCTATCAAATGGAACATATAGATACCTTAATCATAGACCCGGATTGCTAATATCCAGTAGTAGCTGGACCGAGGATGAAGATTTTTCAATTTTATTGACTGCTCTTGAAGGTACATCCATGCAGTTCTTGCTAATAATGCGTTAAGTTTCAAAATACTTTTATTTGACAAAAGCAAACTTATCTAACAGAATACGAAGACGCTGTTGAGGAAGGTGAACTTGAATTACCAGATCTGATTTGTGCTATAACTGGAAAAGGACCTTTAAAAGAATTTTATATGGCAATTATTAAGTTAAAGAAGTTTAAACACATAAAAATAATTACACCTTGGTTAGAGATCGAAGACTATCCCAAAATATTAGGTGACCAAATATTATTATAGAAATAGATGTAATGTCTATAAAAATGATGACTATCGTTTTCTTGCTTTCACAGCTTGTGCAGATTTGGGAGTATGTCTTCATACATCATCTAGTGGATTAGATTTGCCAATGAAAGTTGTTGATATGTTTGGCTGCGAACTGCCAGTATGTGCATATAATTTTAATTGGTGAGTGAAGAAATATTTCTTCTTTGATACTTCAAATCTATTAGATCTATTATATCTATAAAGTAGCTATACATGTGATGGTACTAACTTTCAGCTTGCACGAACTGGTGAAGCATAACGAAAATAGTTTTGTGTTTTCGAATACTATGGAACTGGCAGCACAATTAAAATCATGCTTTGCTAAGTTCGGAAATAATCCATATCAACAACGGTTGCGGGAAAAGTTCAAAAAACATTTACATGAATATCAAGAGAATCGATGGCATGGTAATTGGATTTGTAATGTGCTACCTTATTTCAATGAATAATTTCTCCTACATTTCATTTTTCATCCTCCCTTTACAAGTTTTCCTTCCATACTCACTGTCCAATTATTTTTTTATTATTTGTTTCTAATATATACAATGTTGTTTACATTCCATTTTATGCCTTAGTTATCCTTTACCTTTTATTGCTGTATTTAGATAAAGCAAAATGCTACTGTACGTACAATTTAGTATGCAGCATTGCAGTATGATATAAATTTATTATGTTTCTTAAGAAATCCTGTTACATTTTATAACTATTTGCCAATGATTCTACAGCAGATTTGATTTCTTGAACTTTGGCTGAAAAGCATACAACTCCCTTTTTTATTGACAGTACAGTAACATTTGGTTTGTCGCAGCAAGCTTCTATTAGTTCTTTTTCCGTGAGAACATAGACGTAAGGTATGTTGACATTAGTAGCCATGCGTGTAAGGCATGAAAAAAAGTCCAAAGGAAGCATGCAGTTTTTTGCATCAGCTGCAAGTATTATTAAATCCGCAAGCATTTCTTCAATTGAAGTCTTCACATCTAGTATGCCAAAGCATAATTCATTCTTCTGTCTTCTATATATCTTCTTTATAAGAAGGAGTATTTTATCTCTTAGTTCACCCAAAGCCAAAGGTCTTGCTTTCAGTACAAGTGATAACATCTACATTGAAAAGGATTTTTATGTATACTTGTATGTAATCTGTTACTATTTGGTCAAGTAGGATTATTAGTCATTTTAATTATATTTTGTTTATTGGTGTAAATGATGGAACCAATTAATCCTGTGCGTACAATTTGTATGTGCGTCAAATATGAATGTAATGTAGTACTATCGATTATATGGAAATAATCACATTTTAACTGGATGTAGAAAATGGTGTAATCTATAATTGTCAAGCTTCGCATACAAAAAATTCAGGTACACTGTACTTAAACTAAGAGACGTTCGATTTCTTGTTGTATCGCTTGTATTTGCGGCTTCAACTGCGATCCCTCGTTCACTGTCACAGAACAAGCAACAACGGGTCTTGAGACACCACAAGCACGACCCAACGCCTGCTTGCTTCTGACAAAAACGTATGGTACGTTTTTGTCCTCGCATAGCAATGGTAAATGCAATAAAATTTCTAAAGGCTCGGCGTCCGCTGCCATCACAATAAATTCGGAGAGGCCACGATTTAGTGTCTTTGTAGCTTCGTTTGCTCCTTTCCGTAACTGCTTATAGTTCATTGCTTGCTGAACTAAATTCAAAATCTTAGCAGTTAGTGTGGCATCTGCCATTGGATATGCCTTTGGATTAACTTGATCTGCCTAAAAAAAACATTAATACTTGAGTGATTTAAATAGCACTCCGGTGACTTTTCGGAGTCCCACGTGGCCAATCTAACCCTTGCTGTGTCATAATAATGTGATTGTAATGAATGGCAATTGTGTTGTCATACTTACCATTTTTGCTGATTTAACTTCGTTTAGGAATTCTTGAGTAATATCAAATTGATCTGTAATTGATACTGCACAACCTCTCGGCGATTATTCTAATAAATCGCTTCACTGAGGAGTAGTAAATACACGTGGTACGATTGAACGCTCAGAATACGATGGACAAACGCAACAGTACTACGTCGCTACGCGTCTTCCCGGCTTTCATGGATCGGCGCGCAAATCTTGGCGCCAAATCCCCGTCGTTTAAATATATAGAATTCATCGAATGTTAAATAAATAGTACCTCGAATTTCGACAAGTCGTATACGCTTCCAAGTTTGCGAACTTGAAAGGTCGAACTTGATTTCGGAGCATCCTCTTTAATAGTGTTTCCACATACAGACCAATCTTCGCTACTGCATTGATTATAATGATTTTATATTTAACTCTATTCTTTAATAAAAGTTCCTTTAAAGAGTTAAAAGTCCACGTTACGTACTCTGTTGAAAAATCTTCCAAGGATTCTTCGGAAGATTCGTCTATAACTGGTCCGTACTGTTCTATTTCCCGATAAATCTCTGGAATGTAAAATAGCATTCATCGATCATGTATCTCTAATTATACTATAACACCTGGATAAGAGAAATCATTTTACTTTGAAACACTGTCTCAACCGAAGACTTAATCTGCTCCAATAAATGTATGTTATAGGTGTCGTGTGTTTTATCAATCACTGAACTTGTTGATAACAAATCACTAGTAATGGAATTACTATCTTCGCTGTATTGTTTGTCTGAAATACACTCATTCGAAATGATTTCAAGTGATGAATCCGATCTATTGTACGAGGACCTTATTTTCCCATCGGATAGCACTCCAACGACAATATTTTCTAAATACGGACAAGTAGTATTGTCACAGTCCGACGAGAATATCAAAAGTTTCTATTCAATGAAGAGATATAGATAATCTATTAATATTTTACAATTAAAATTGGAGAAATATCACTTTGATATCTCACCACCTGCTTCCCCGCACATGGAGCATGACTTTTACTTGATTGTTTAAGCATCTTATCATCTGTAACACTACAAGGTGTAATAAAACTTGTAATTTCCCATCTAACGAATCACTCAAACACATATTCAAATAATGAACATTACTGCAAGTCGTATCTATATCGATATCCAATTTATAGCAAACGTCATCATGCTGCATTGTCGACTGAACTTTGCCCATACGCGTCCCTACTGATCGAGGACATTCACCTTGAAGATTTGATCGACAATATCGAAACACTTATACTCGTGCGCGGATGATTGTGATCGTGATAGAGTCTATATAATTGAATTAAGATACCGATTACTACTGGCTGATAGAGTATTCCCGCAGTGATGGTTCAGTTGAATTCAAACAGTTCGAATTTACGGAGTCGCATATGCAACTCGCGAATTCTCATAATTTCCGGGATGGCTCTTATCGCAACGTCAATTTCCATTGTTTGCGTGTCCATTATCTTTTTTTCGTGTCTCACCGTTTCAACAGAATCTTTATTTTTAGATGACGAATCTGGGACGAGTAATAATCGACCTATAATCGGTAAGTATAAGCTCCAGATTATAATGCCATCTTTTGTATTCTATTGCCGAGCGTATTCATTTCATATCCGAGGGGAATATCGTTGATTATGTAATAATTAATTCTACTCGATTTTATAGGCGTTTTAACTCAAGAGATCAGTTATCATTTGAATAATAAATATCCTGGACAGTATTATAGTTACATCGCTGCGTCTTATGTGAAATTCATAGAAGGAGCGGGAGCTAGAGTTGTTCCAATTTGGTAAACATTGTACCTTCTATTATTATGTATAAATCATTTTACGCCTATCTTTCAAAATCTACTTCTTTCAAACAGGATTGGAAAAAATGAATCGTACTATGAAGACATTATGACTAAAATAAACGGGTAAATATAACAAACATACAATAGTCTAGGCATTTGTTACTGTATTATTTTAACACAGTTTTGTTGCCTTGATTTTTATGCAGAGTCCTGTGGCCTGGTGGTTCTACATTTTTTAATCAGAGCAATGGGTACGCGGATGCCGGAGACAGAATCTTTAAGTATGAATAATTTAAAAAAATGCCACTTTACTCGTAAGAATCTTATCTTAATAAATGAATAATGTTACAGGATTGCGGAACAGTTAAATGACCGAGGTGATTATTTTCCAATCTTGGGGATTTGTTTAGGGTTTGAGCTATTAACATACGTAGCGGCAAATCGCGTAGAACATAGAATAGATTGTAATAGCTCGAATCAAGCATTACCTTTGGAATTCATGCCAGGTGAGTTACAGAGACTTACGAGTGAACAATATTTCTGTTAATTCCTTACGTTTTAAATCTGAACTTCTAGATTTTCAAAAGAATAAGATGTTCGAAGATGCACCGAATAATATTATTCAAATACTACAAGAAACGAACGTTACAGCAAACTACCATCGGTATTGTGTTACCAAAGAAGTAAGTTCTTCTGTTGGATATACATATCGAATCTTCACTGATAACGCGTAACATTTGCGATGTATTACAGGGTTTGGCAAAGGTCAATCTAGCTGACAAATTTCATATCCTGTCGTTGAATTACGACTTCAATAATGTACAGTTCATCTCCAGTTTGGAGCACACTACTTATCCCTTTTACGGAGTACAGTTTCATCCAGAAAAGAATATTTATGAATGGGTGAAAGGGAAAAGAATACCGCATGGACAACGAGCTACTACTGTGGCGCAATACTTCGCAGACTTCTTTGTAAATGAAGGTATAAACTTTCAATTATAGTGGGAATATTAAATCACTGCTCCTCGAATTAATTTATACTTGTGATCGATAATTTTTTATGAATGACTTTTCAGCGAGGAAGAATCAACACAGTTTTAAGTCTGCTAAGGAGGAAGCCATGAGTTTGATTTACAACTATCCAATAACTTATACTGGCTTAAAGAATTCTGCTTTTGTGCAATGTTACATGTTTAAGGAAGAGGATCAAGTCATACACGGGGACTAATGAACCGTGATCTGTAGTGTTCTTGAATAATGAGATCGAAGTCTGACTAGTGTTTAAAATATACGCGATGAAATAGTATGTAGGAGGCCGCCAGGTTTGCAGTGAGACGCGAGAGTATAAAGCGCGTGATTCACATTTAACATAACACCAGTGTATATTGTGTCACAACTGGGATACATAATATTACAATGGTGCATAATAAAATTCTATACATATTTCGATCTATCTAAAGTAAATCATATTTTGTATCCTCTCCTTCACCATCAAAAATCACTCTCAGCTGAAGCGGATGGGGTTCCACATAGACCTTTTCAGGACGAAAACTATGCAAGCATGCTTAATGCAATCCGACATTTGTCCATGTAAGTTAGCTATGCTTTATTTCAAATCGCTTCAGCTTAGAGAGAAGTATTGTGCCTGATATTTGCTTGCCATTTCTTTCTGTTTCAAAACAAGCACGAAACTAAACCTCTTAAAAGCATGTTTCAACTCTTAGTTTTATTCTCGTAACATATGATAATATTATTAATCATAATAATTCATATAAACATTATCTCTATTTATTCCATGTTACATTTTCTTAGCAAATTGCAGGGGTGATGCCACGTAAGATGCAGAGAAAATCTTTACACGTATCATCGGAAATCTGGTCTGTTCCGCATGTACCTATTGTGGGCATCACTTTTACTTTTTTTCTTTTCTCTCTGTCATACAGTATATATACATAATGTATATAAGCATGAGCAATATATATATTATACATATATATTTGCCTGTCTTCCATAGATGTAGTTTTTCACAGACATCGTGTATTTCTTCTCATCATTTTTTTACGAATATAATGCAAATTTTACGCTCTGTATGATACAGGTATTCCCATCACTTCTAAAGTGACCCTGCTGAATAACCATCTCTTCCCATCTCCCCCACTCCCACTATCTTTGTTAAATAGTACGTGATATCTAACTGCTCGAACATACGTAATTATATTTATTATAATATATTATATCTAAACTTCTACGGAGCGTCGAATATTTCTGCACACGACCTCCATATGATGGATACACGCTCGTTAATAAATTTTTCATCCTCTTTAAATCTACGCGGTAGTTACTATTATTATACATAATTGTAATTAACGTAAACGCTGCCGTGCGACATATATACCCAATCCCAAGTTCGCGATATACATTAGATGATCTCTCCAATATTATTTACTAGCTGCGGGCGCTGGCGGTGCTGTTGTATCCCATAGCATACAGCCTGGTGTTTCATGCCTATGTTTACACCGAGTAATACGACCATTGTCGCATTCTTGGTATTGTAATGCTAACTCTCTCGCGCACAGCTTCGTTTACGATGTTATTTTCGTCTTAATTCTAAATACGAAATACATGGCCTTACAATCATTACTAATTTTAAAGGTTTCTTGTTGAATGGGATGATATACAAAGATGGTTAAAGTTTAAAAACAAAATTTTTTTTTAATAATAGGCGGTTGTTTAGAACATAGAATAGGATATAGATCTATTTAGTACACATAAACGCATTGAATTGCTATCCCTCGCCCATTCTTGGATATCTCAGGCCCGTTATTAGTGGTACCTGTTGTAGTAGTGCTTTAAGCAAAAGCAACAAGAATTATATTGCACTCAATCGTACAGTTTGCGAATTATATCTGTGCCAAGCAAAGTTCATTAATTTTATTTCAAAATGCAGGCGATTTTCGAAAATAAAAGTAAAACGATGCAAATCATTGGCACAAACATAACACGAGTATTGCAATAGCTAAGACTAAATGGAAATTATTTCGCTATATACATCAGACATTGTAATTATGTTCCAATTTGTTGAAACAACATGATTACCTACAAGAGTTTAGAAGCCAGGATTCTTTAAGATTACAATATTTATTATTAATCAATTTAAATTTAGGAAAATAATAGATTCTTCTTTACCGTTACAAATGCCCAATGTGCATTTAATTGTATACGAAACTAATTTCTTTTTCTAAACTCAGCCTACACTTGAAATGGGTCTGATCCAACTGATGTTCCATAGAACCATTATGCTGCAGAACTCTCGCGAAAGTACGAATGAACTGATACGATTAACAGAATCGTAAACCCCACCGTGGATCTAATGGAACCATACAACTTTTGGGACAGATAGCATAAGGCATAAGGTATTCTTGATATAAAAAGTAGTAGTGTAGAAATCAATGATCGTGCCAATCAATGATGGGCACAATTACTCTTTTCAAGTTAAAACTTGATACATTGGAACATATTTCGAAATTGTAATCATTACTCAATTCAGTGATTCATTAATATGTCGCCATCATTGAATGGCACTGACTCCGCACTGATCCTGCATGGAAAGTGGAACGTGAAAACATTGAAAAGACATTCCTCTTGGAAGCCATCTACTAAGATATCGTACAAAGAGAAACAAACAAACACAAACTTTGGATAATACGCTGCCCGTTAATACCGGCAGCTAGAAGTTTAACCAACGTTCACGATGACAAAGAACCGCTGCAATTGCTATCCCGGATTATTCTCACTGTGGATATTGTAATAACTTCGACAATGCAGAATGATGTAGTAGCTTTCCTAGATTCACAGCTTTCACAGCGATGTTGCGATCCGTTAGTAACAACAAAAATAACACTGTGGAAAAACTTTTCACCAAGTTGATTGCCAAATCATCTCATGATTTGAGAGGGCCAGTAGTAGTCCACGTAAACTGCTCAACACTGCCATTCATTCAGTAATTCACTCACTGTTGCAACGTATCAAATGCGGTCTGATCTATTAGGAGATCTTAAGATTTGGCTCAGTAAGAGGTCAGCACACCTGGCGGAGTTGGCACAACAACTGTATGTTGTGGTACAACGGGTGGCGCCGGTGGTGCTAGGGGATGACCGACTAGAACCGCTGCTGCGGGTATCGGTAACACACCAGACTGAGGAATGGCCGATGGCGTACTGACTTGGGTCGGTGGCCCTTCAGCCGCATGCTTTCTCAAGTGTCTCAGCATATTGCCTTTCTCAACAAAGGTTTTACCACAGTCCGGGCAGCTGTGTGGTCGTTCGTCCGAGTGCGAACGTCTGTGCGACACCAAGTGTCCTTTGCACATGAAGTCCTTTGGACACAAATCACAGCGGAAAGGTCTCTCCGCGTTGCTTCCTTTATTGTGCGATCGCATGTGGAATAACAGGTTACCCTTGAGTGGGAAACTCTTACCACATTCTGTGCATACAAACGGGCGTTCACCAGTATGACAACGCATATGATTTACAAGATGTTCCTGTACCGCAAAGACAAATTTTTTATTAACATGCATTCCAGTAAATAATTAAATTACATACTCGATGAAATTGATTAAATCCAAGAGTGAGAGAAACGAAGGACTTACCTTTCTTGTAAATGGTTTCGAACACACATTGCAACAATGTGAGGAATCTCCGCTGTGCTGACGGAGATGATTATTGAGGTGTTCTTTCCTAGTGAACGTCCTTTGGCAAAACTCACACTTGTGCGGAGATTCGCCGGTATGGATTCGCACGTGATTCGTCAAATGCTCCTTACGTGTAAACGATTTAGAGCAGAAGTGACATCGGTGTGGCGATTCGCCTGTATGTTGACGCACGTGATTTGTCAAATGTTCCTTCCTCGTGAAGGATTTGGTGCAATACTGGCACTTGTGCGGTGACTCACCCGTGTGCTGTCTGACGTGGTTCACCAAATGGTCCTTCCGCGTAAATGCTTTAGGGCAATATTGACAGCGGAAGGGTGTCTCGCCTATAATAAACCATTGTCTTCTGTAAGCCCTCGCTTCAAATAAACAATGAACTAGAAAAGGTCTGAACAGTTCTTACCTGTATGTTGACGTATATGATTCACGAGATGCTCCTTTCTGGTGAATGATTTCGAACAGAAACCGCAACGGTGAGGCGATTCACCCGTATGCTGACGCACGTGATTGAGAAGATGCTCCTTCCGCGTAAACGTCTTCGAGCAAAAGTCACATCGATGCGGTGTTTCTCCCGTATGCCACATTATATGGTTCGTAAAGTGTTCCTTTCGTGTGAAAGACTTGCCTGTGCATTGATAAAATCAAAATAAATCAAGGTTTACATTTCGAACAATACAATTCCTGTAAATGATATTGCAATACAATGACTCACCGCATATTTCACAACGGAAAGGTGTATCATTGGTATGTGAGCGCATATGGTTTGCAAGATGCTCTTTACGCGTGTACTTCTTGCCGCAAGCTTGGCAATGATGAGGCGTTTCTCCTGTGTGCCACATGACGTGGTTCATAAAGTGCTCTTTACGTGTAAAACTTTTCTTGCAGATATCGCATCGATGTGGAGTTTCACCGGTGTGTTTGCGTACATGATTTACCATGTGTTCTTTGCGTGTGAATGTCTTAGAACAGTACTGACATCTGGGGTGTAATTAGATGTCAGTTAAAGTTGTTTCTACGCCAGTTGTTGGAAAGTAGTAAATGTTTTTCATTTAACGCTACCTGTACGGTGTTTCCCCAGTATGACAGCGTGTATGATTGTCCAGATGTTCCTTCCTTGCGAAACTCTTACCGCACACCGTGCAGTTATAAGGCTTGTCGGTTGCATGCCTTTTCATATGACGTTCCAGCGAGGGTGCATTTGCAAATACATGAAAGCACACTGTACATGTAAACATGGATCCACCCAAGTGACACTTTCCATGACGGGTCAAGTCATTGGCATTTAAAAACGCTTTACCGCACACCTATAAAGTTGGACAAAATCGTGATCGTCTTAGAATATGATATGTGCTGCATAAAAAAGGAATCAAGATTAGTATCAGTATACATTCTGACTACTATTGCTTTAATTCTAATGAGACGATTTTACTTAAAGATGCCCCATTATGCAGACACAGAACATACCTGGCAGGTAAATGGCTTCCTTTCTATATGATACCTTCGGTGTACGATAAGCTGGTAACGAAATTGAAAGATCTTCCCACATATCTCGCATGCGTGGCTCCCCACTGATACCGGCGATGCACTTGGTCCTGGAGTAGCTTCCCCATCACTTGTTTTGATATCGAACTTATTTAATTGAACTTGCTGCACGATTGGTGTCCCGTTCTGTATAGTGGTAACTGTCTGTGTAGGAACTGTACTCCCAACCAAGGTAGTACCAGCCGCGATTTCACTTTGCAACTTCCCGAAAACTTCATGATACGCCAACAGTTGATTGATGTCTTCGACGTTTACCTATATAAATTCGTTGATATTAGTAGCTTCTATATTTTTATAATAGAACACCAACTACCATGTGCAATAGAACTAGTACCTTGTACATGTTTTGAACCATTTCAACTCCAAGAGTTTTAGCTAGATCCTGTTCATTTCCAGCACTAATTTTAACAACGGAACCATCAGCCGTTCGCACGTCCATCATATGACCGCCAGGTTTTAAGTCTGGTACTTGAAATCTGTTGACCAATTGCAGTACTCTTAGTTTTGTGGTGCAAGTGATTGTTATGAAACAGACTATGTAAACCATTCTCACTTACTGTGTCATATTCAGCTGGCGAAGTTCTTTTTCCTTCTCCGGTTTTTCGGAAGAGTTTTGATTCCCACCTTCCGTGGATGAACTCGCACTTATATTGACGCCAATCTGTTGCTGCTGCTGTTGTTGCTGCATGAGGCTTTGTTGAAGATCCTGTGTTGGTTGCAGTTGTAAATCACATTGAACTTGGCAATGTACTTGATTATCGCTACAACGTTCTGTTGTACAACTTCCGTTTTCATCCTTTACTTTATTATCGTCTCGCTGTGCGTTTTGATTATGCGCGCTTGGTCCATTATTCTGAGCATTCTGATGATTTTGCATCTGATGATGGGACTGCTGTTGCTGTTGCTGCTGGGGTTGCTGCTGCTGCTGCTGCTGCTGCTGTTGCTGCTGGTGCAGCTGTTGCTGTTGTGCTTGCATTTGTTGTTGCATTTGTGCATGTGCTGCTTGTATGTGACTAACACTCGCTGGTATATGTGCACCGTCTAAAGTGAGACCCGGGAGAGAAACTGGAATCTATGAACATGAAAAAGATACAAAATATATCATTACTTTTTATGGGCATTAGTCCATTGGTGAAAAGTTTACATTGGAAAAGACATGTTAGTCGGTTCGAAATAGTCCTATTCCTATATATATAAAGTAGTACACAAAAAAGAGAAAGAATGTAATACAGTTTCATACCACAATATAGTTAAAAGTATTTATCCAAATATTTATCAAGCACTCCACAAACAGGACGTAATACATATATATATATATATATAGTTTATCTACTCACACATCCATAACATTACACATTGTTTACTATACTACCATGACGCCTTTCGAGAACGCATAAAAAACGGGAATGGTATCCTTCCGCAGCCCGAATTCGCTATACAACGGATACCTATACATTAACAAACCTGTGCATTTGGCTGTAACGTGGTATGATGGCTGTTGCTGCTAACCGCAGATTGATGATGATGATGATGCGAAGTAGCTGACTGATGATGTGAACTGGTAGTCAACGCCATATCCTGATTCAATGAAGAGGCCGATTCTTTGGAAGATGCCTCTCCACCTCCACCACTCCTATGCGAGGAGTTGTGAGAATGGTGATAGACCGAGACCTGAGGTAGCGGTCCGGGAAACAGATTGGTGAGGACCCAATACTTAGCTACCGAGGAGGCTAACGCTACAGCTGTACCTACACGCAGGTCCGCGGATGAATGCGGGGTATTTCCTACATTGCCGAGACTGGTCGCGGTAGCCAAACCACCTGGGTATGAAGGACGACCACTTTGACCCGCGTTTACATCCTATTGATATACATTCAAACATTTATACAACATTGATGCAGCATGCACCAGCATGCACCAGGCTCCATTCCAATCGACAAATGCGCTACTTTCTGACTTCATCTTGTCATGCCGAAGAGCTATGGCTCTGGCATCGTTGATGTCGACCAAATGGAGGTCAATCATGGTGTTTCAACTCTATGTACAGAATATGTGCTGCAAGATACAACAAACCTATATACACCATTGCTAGTCCAAAGAGTTCATTATTACTTTATGCGAAGGATACACGCTGTGCAAAGAGAATCAACATACAGAAGAATTCGATTCTTACAGAGATATTACACAAGATATGATTATCATGCAAAATAAATATTCAAGCGGGCTGCAGGAATACAAGAGATTCAAGCAGAAGCCATTTCAATCATATATATATATATATACGCTACAGGCATAAACTATACAACAGAAGACTTGATACTTTTTACAAGTATAACTTAAATGAACACCACCCAATATTACATTTTACAGAAATAAGGAAACTAAAATCTTGATTAATATTACACAGGAACAACAAGGAGTTCTAAGATCTCTGGCCTCGTGAGTATACAAATACATTTACACATACACTGAGCCGATAGTGCTAACTTGACTACCAACATGTAAATTGCGCATTTGTAGTTTGGTAGATAGCCTGGCCATAAAATAATTGCAATTACCTCTTGTTGTGCCTGCGTTGTAGCTGGCAATGCATGTTGCTCACTATTCATTTTTGTTCACTGAAGAGTCCTTAATAATTGCCTACGATACACTTCATTTCTCATCCTGGGAACAACAAGACAGTACTGGATTAGTTTACAATCCTAATATCGACCATGAATTGCCAATACGCTCTTCGAGCCTCACACGATTCTAAATTAGGGGATCGCCATTCACTGCGAGCACTTCCCGTTAACTACGTATAATATTTAAGGTCATGCAAATTGCTGGTTTTAACGTGTCCGAAGCAAGCATTAATAAAATGATGGCTACTAAAGTTGGAAGGCTTGAATGTAACCTAGAGTGGAATGTGCTTGGTCGGCAGCGCGTATCGGCTGGGTATTGCGAGAAAAAGGCTTGATAATGATTCAGGTGGGCAGTTATCATTATATAATAAGCACGGAACGGGAGAATATTCCGGGAACTGGTAAAGGGGAATCGCGGTAGCAAGGCGTTTATTTAACCTCGTGAATATAAAGGGTTTCGTCGCATGAGCGGGAAAGAGTGACTCATCCGAAAGAAGCTCTTCAAGGCGTCAAAGACTATCTGGAAAAGGGGAAACGGTAGGACGTGGCGGAGGTTGTTGCGTGCATGTAACGAGGCGTGCAAGCGTTCGCCAGGATTGCTGGTGGAAGTTGTTGCGCCCGAAGGAGGATTCACGGGCACCATCTTCTGGTGCCTGGGACATATGACGCGTCAATTATTGGGGCTGGTAGAACGGGGACAAGGGGCCACAAGATGGTGGTTCCTCGGGTTCGTCGGGGCAAGGGGATCGAGAGAAAGGGTTCGTCGGAGGCGAGGGCTGGCCGGGCAAGAAGCGAGAAAGGTCGGAGGGTGGACTCACGTGATGTACGGTAACGTCGGCGGTTCTGGCATATCGTACGCTTGACCCTAGGCCGTCTCGTGCACGGTGAGACGCGCATCCCGACGCAGGGGGGGACGCCTTTAGCCGCCTCTCGACGTCTCACCTCGCCACGAGTACCCACAAGCAAATCCTCGATAATGGCCACGCGCGCTCGCTCTCCGACACCACAATTGCCGAGCCGGCAAGCTGACCAGCCTCCGAAGTCGGGGCTGCTGATTTTGGGCCCGACGCGCGCCAAGTTGCACCAGAAATTCACCGAAACGTTGGGGAGAGCTTACATGCTCGCGGTTAACAGAAAATACGACGACTGTCATGGCGTCCCTCGCCCACCCCGCAGGAACTTACGCGCTTCGGCCATCCTCCGAATGGCCATTCACTAATCACTCCCCTATGCAAAAAAGATCGGGCGAATGAAGCTGCCTCATGAAAAAATCGATTTTTTTTATGATTCCGACCGAATAAACCGAGACTTCCCAGCCTGTCGAATTTGAAATCCCTTAAGTGCCCTTTGTTGGTCCGTTTGCAATGCGCGCGCAGCATCCGGCTGCGCGCGCCGTCTACGAACTTCCTGTAATTAGTTGCCCGGGAAATTATGATTTTTTTTAAATCGAGCATCCACTCCTACACTCGCTATCATTCCGTTAAATCCTAGCTAATCATTTAGGAAAGTGAATTCTAACTACTTTATTCAATTTTTATAAGTGGGTTGCAATGATGTAGGCTGGAAAAGAAATAAAAACGTCTGGGATAACGATTTTCGGTTGTCTTGTAATATATATATATTATATTTGACGTTTCATTATTTCTAAAATATGAATATCTATTTACAAGGATTTATACAAGCGTCTGTGGAGGTCGTAATATGTGTAACAATACTAGATCTTATGTGTACCTTGGCTTCGGGTTAAAAATTAGATATAAAATTCGTGTTATGTATCATACATTTTGTGTCATTCCAAGTTCCTCGATTATTCTAAGAATTAATGGAGTCAAGTGGTGCCCAATATCGCACGGTGTACTTCTAAACGAGAGTAATATTGACTAGTCTTTTAGAATATACAATAATGTCTTTAGGTGTGTAGCATAAAATTAAATAAAAAAATCGTTATCTATACAAAATTCTTAGAATTATTTGGTATCATCGTAGCTATCCTCTATGGTAGAATGTACTTGGATATGTTTTGATGGGGTGGCTTATATAACGATACAAAAGTTCCATAATGTTTTCTTTGCGTGACCGATATCCACTTGAGGGGCGTACTACTCCATTTCCCCCTCATAATTCAGTAGTGATTTCGTCCTGTGGCCTAAAGCCAAGGATCGTGAAGTCGTCGATGAGGTAATCTCCGGAAGGCGACCAGTCTGAGAGAATAGTATAATTAGCAGCCTCCACAGTGCTACTTTGGAATTCCCATTGTGGGTTCAAATCTGGATCGAGACCGCTTGTCTCGCACTCGTCTATTACGCGATTAGTATCTGGCAGTGTGGAGCCAGTAGTAAAGGTATGATTGAAGGTAGAAATGCCAAGCTCTTGGAAATGTGGTCCTGGCAGCTTCAATCGTGCTTGATTCGCAAAGACTAATGGCGTCGTTTGACCGATTGTCGATCCATTTGGACTAAGTTTCTCATTGTACATCCCTGAATTAGTTTGACCCAGGCTCGAACTAATTGGACTGTCTTTCGCGTATCCTAAGCTGGAACTGGCAGGGCTGATACTGGATTTATCGCTCGCTTGGAATGTTGTTAGCGGCACGTTTGCTTGGAACGTGGTGAGATTCGTTGGTGTACTCCTCGATTCATATGGCTGCGACGGTTGCACAATTGTCACCTGCTGCGGCGTGTTCATTTGGACGGATGCCGCTGGTTGTTGTAGGAATGTCACCAGCTGAGCCACCTTAAAATGCAAGATCAGGAAACCTTAGAACATATCTTTTCATTATCAACAAGCCATTCACGAGGAATTCTTTTGTTGCTCTACAAGGGACAAATATATACAAGAGCGGATTCTTTTTTTTATACAGTCGTAAGTGGTAACTAACATTCAACGATCATTATGAATGCTTCATAGCATTTCACTCACCGAACTGTTTTGTGGACTTGCGTGAAAAAAATGCAAGTTTAGACCAAGATCTCTTAACATCGCTTATAACACAAAGGATTCGTGCGAATCGAGAACCTACCTCGGGTGAACTGTGTCTCTTGTATCGCCTTAACAATCTCTCAGCCCAGGAAAGCAGTCTTTGCCAATCTTCCGGAGGCATCGGTATCTCATCGTCTCTTCGATTCACTAGTACAAGTATCCTTGCTAAATCACGTAGGACTGGTCTATAAACAATAATCCAATTAATAATCTTATTTTACACTTCCTTTTTAAAATATCTTATCTTACCTATACGCTTGTATCCCAACCGCACCATCCCCATTATTTCCCGAGTAATACAATTCTCGAACTTGTCGTCTAGTGTCATTGAGCATCGCTAGGAAGGTGCTACCTTCACCCCTGAGTGTTCCAAGATGCTTGAGAAACTCCCTTCGTTCCGTACTGCGTAACAGAATAAAGAACACATGTAGCAACTTGAACATTACCGCCTCTTCCTGAGGCATTGCAATTACCTACGAGTACTGCAATGTATACCTGTCTTCAAATTGCTGGATGATCTTGGCAGCCTTCTTCTTTCTCCTATGAACGATAATCGCACCGCAGATGATGATGAAGATGCAGATAGTAGCACCGGACACGACCCCGACGAGTATTGCGACCTGGCTGCCTGTGAGACCAAACATGTACCCGGTCTCTTTACAAATTCTGCCCATGTACTCATCTCTCGTGGACCAATCTGCTATGTGACCAGGTGGGCATGTATCCACGCAGCTTCCTTGATGTAATAAGACCGCGCATCTGGCGCACGTTCCGTCTCGGCACCTTTTGCATCCCCCTTCACCTTCCACGCATTCTGTAAGCAAAAGGTAATTTCTTTTATCTTAGTTCTTTATGACAATCGGTACTAGTAAATCAAGTCACAAGGTATGCTTTGCTCTAGTCTTTCTCTTTCTCGTATCAAGCTTGATGGTCATCAGTGTTACCCTAGGTTTTATCAAAGGTCACTAGACTCTACTTTCACGACTGAGAACTATGCTTTTACAGGAAGAGTTATTGTTCGAGTGAAACAGTAATAATACTTGCCAAGTTATCATTTTTGTAGTAATCATATCTTTTGAGTTTACGCGCTATGAATAGATGTGTACTAACGCATCATAGTCATTTCTTATTACGTTGACCTGACAGTGTCTGCGGTTTACAAAAGGAAGAGCGGGGGGGGGGGGGAATAAGACGTAGAAGAAAAGTGGGATATTCTTGAAGCTGGCAGCCCTCTGAACTTGCCAGTATGGCCATTAGTACGTGTATGAGGAATGCGGTTACTAGTTCCTCGATTATATCGGTCTGCACGCTACGCGCACTCTCCAACGTCTCGTAGAATCTGATATGCTTATACAATTTAACATTACTACACCCACTTATAAATGAATAATACAAACTCGTCTGCCATATGAGTATAATTCTATATCTTATCATCAATGAAAAAGACAGACCGAATTATTAGAGTTTCAATGATTCGGGAAATACAGAATTCCAAAAATTTAGCGGTGATCCGTTTGATTAGCGAGAAGGAATCTAGCAAGTGCGAACAGGTCGTACCGTTAGCATCCAAGGACTTTCGATGTCCCGTTTTCTTCTCTTGTTCGATCGAAGGAACATCATTGAATGCTCTTGATTACTTAGCTCAAGTTTCTGATAATCCAGGCCATGTTAATGCATGGGACACAGTGTATAAGTAGGCAGGAGACAGACAAGTATAGTGCAACAGGGCCAGGAGAATTCACATTCACCAAGTTGAGAACACCAGGTAGTACAAGAAGGCTGTTCATTCCTGGTATGCTTTGAACTTTAAGGTCGAGGTATTCGTTTGATCCGCGGCATATTATGTTGAAGACGACACATCTCAACGGTGACATTGAACGCACATACTGGATGATTGAACCGATGCAGTCAAACAGATTGGCCTGACGCATGTCGCCGGTCAAGGGTTGCACTTCGGTCTTATCTTATCTGACCTTTTGTAATTGATCCCAAGTAAGAGATGCACTTGTATTTTTCCTGTCACTTCCTCTCGGACACTTGTGAAAATTCATTAGGAAAATGTCATTGTAATATTACAAATGAAAGTTGTGTATTTGATTGAATTAGTTTTAAAGTCGTAAAGTTTTTTTTGGGATATTTTATATAGATGTTATGTTTTCATTGGTCTATGATAAATGTATCGATGTGTGTATAGTCGCGTATCTCGCGTGTGTTTCGCTGTGCACCGTTAGTTGCGTCGGTGGCCAGGATATAACAAAACCTTTGAAAGCCGTAGCACATTTATACTAGTTTCCAGTTGCGAGGCGCGTACCACGCGGCCGCATGAGACATATCGGTGCGTGCAGCGTATGCCGGAATAAGGCTTATGGGCCGAGAACGCTCGGCTTGTAACGTGGTTACAGTTACCTTTGTCGCAATGCACGTGCACCCGGTGGTACACAACGCTATCATCACTACCTCCTTCCTCTAAAGAATCCCATGACCTGACTTTCTTCCGTCTCTCTTTCTCCAATAGTTTCTCATTGACTTTCGTGTGTCCGCGAAATCCCAAAACCTGAATATTTCAGGTGTTTCTTTTTCTTTCTCGCAAATTCTTTCTTTTTTCATTCAAGTACTCTTATTTATTCTGTCTATTTCCTGTACTAGTTTTATTAGTACATAAAGAATTGATTTCCCGATTCAAAGAACGCCGAAGAGAAGTCATACGACTTTAATGAATGTCCTTTAACCATTTTGGAATCCCAGGCACACACAACGCTTGGAAAAGAAGCTCCAAAAGTATTCCAGTATTTCCAGTTCCAGCAGTGGCGAGTGCCACGTTCCTGGAAGCCGACACCACGCGCGGCATAGTGATTGGCACGAAATAAAAGCGCACCGAATGGAAAAACATGTTCGATCGAAACTCGATCAGAAAGCTTTTAGCTTGCACTTTCGCTGAATTTTCATATTAAAACCACTTGCTAAATGGTAAGTTCGTTGCTAGTTTAATAAGTCAAGCTAACAGCTGTCTATCAGGAAGTGACTTTTGTATGCCAGTTGAAACTTTTTAATCATTCACCACCCTCATAATAATTGTACCACCAAGAGTACCAACAACCAATTTGCGTCGGAGGAACTTTATGCATGGGACTTAATTAAAAGATTCACTTAATAACGATGATTATCTGTTATTAGTCATAGCGCATTAAGCAGAGGCCACGATGACTCTGCGTTGCTAACGAAAGTTCATTCTGACGTAACGAACGTCATATCTTGGTAGTTATTGTTGGTGGAAGTTTCGATGCGTAGTTAGATTTTAATAGAGGGAGAAGTCGTGTATGGAGTGACTATTTAGCCACTCCTACTCTTAAATGGACCACTCGCTACTTTCTAATCATAATGAGCACTCGATCTTAATGTCCGATAAGAGCCGCGTTGAGTATATGTGTGCCTTGCACCGAGACCAATGACTTTCTAAAGTTTAGCAGAGCTCGCCTCAGAAGAGGCGCAATAATCAAATGCGGAGCTCCGAAGCGAAGAATTACTTTCGAGAGATGAAAGAGAGCAGTGCTCTTAGAGGAATGAAACAGATGGTTGGAATCTTTCGTGGAAGATTAATTGGTTAATAGATTAGTTATAATTCGAGACGACTGTAAGGTGGTATGGTTGAGGGCCACTGCAAGGCCGTCGGGAGGCCGATAAGTCGCTTGCGGTGACAACGACTCTATCTCGCAACGTGGTAAATTCCATCGTGCAAAACTGGCCAACCTGTGCGTACCGCATTGTTTTGCTCGATGAATTTCTAGACGAGTATTGCTTGCAACAATCACTTAAACCCTTCGAAGATAATGAAAAATTCATCTATAATGGAATGAAACCTTTTGATTTCGTAGGTTTTTTCTAGTTTTTTTAGACTTCCTGACTCTTTCTGCGGCTGAAATTTGATGGGGAATGTTTTCTTGTATCATGGAAGAAGTGATATAAATTTCAGAGCCGTAGCTCAAAATTCATTTTTTCGCAAATTTTTGTGAGTATACCCCTTGAAAAATTTTCGATTTTTCGAAGGTTCTGGGACTTTGACGAATGCTTGATATTTCGATTGTTTGAGTATCAAAATGGATAGAAAACATGAAACCAGTGGCAGAAATGCCGGAATTGTACCGAAAACACATGGAAAACCGGTCCAGAATAATTCATTTTCGTCTAATTCTGACGGTTTTTTCCATGTTTTCCATACTTCTCGACATTTCCCGGGGCTGAAATTTGGTGGGGAATGTTTTCTTGTATCATGGAAGAAGTGATATAAATTTCAGAGCCGTAGCTCAAAATTCATTTTTTCGCAAATTTTTCTGGGTATACCCCTTGACGAATTTTTCGGCCAAAAAATGAACTTTGACCTGGGGTTCTGGAATTTATACCACTGTTTCCTAGCTAAATACTGAATCACTACCTGAAATACCAGACCCTGAAACGGTCGGGAAGTGTGTTTCAAAAATTTTAGATTTTTCCAAGGTTTTCGGACTTTGACGAACACTTGATAAATCAATTCTTTGAGTATCAAAACCGATAGAAAACATAGAACAACTGGCAGAAATATCGAAATTGTACCAAAAACATAAGGAAAGGTCTTCTTGATGAGTGAATTTGATCTGATTTAGACGGTCACATCAACGAAACGAACAGAACCGTGTGACCATTCCTCTTCAAACATTTCGTGTCGGATCACCGGTAATCTCGATGCACTTTGCATACTCGTCCAATGATTATGCTTGCTCGAGGGAATTAGAAAGCCATCGTGGAGTCACGCGACACAAACTCTCAGGTCGTCGCAGGATAAATGCATGGTTCACAGGTTTGTCCAAGTGCTTTCAAAATTTCATGTTGCATTACGCAAGTCTGTTCTGTCTAATAAGAAAAGCATGGAAATGTTAGAGTACAAACGCGTGTGTTAGAACAGGCTTGGACAACTCTTGACTCCTGAACTTTCTTGTCGGTGATACAAACACACAAATAGAACACGCACTGTTTCTATAGAAATGTGTGTGTGCTGTGTTTGCTTGGTGATTTCAAAGTTTGTTCTTGATAACCAGCGACATAACGCGCACTGGGTTAACAGGCTTTTCCGGTGAGGTAACTTTTCGCGTCGACAACGTCGAATGACTGCTCGTTACTCAATTATAACGACTCGAGTAACATCGGCTTCTTTTTTGGCAATTGTCCGGTGCGCCGCTCAAAATTCATTAAGTCGACCAATTAACGCCAAGGAACACAACGTCGTGGGATTAACAAGACCAATTGGCGGGTTGGCCGGATGGCCAGCAGATGCTTCTGACTTCGTTGCTATTACACATGTGCACTTGCACGTGCCAGCTTTGAGTTGTCTTCAAATACTGACCCGCATTTTCAAAATTCACTCATTGCAAATTGCTGTCACTCATCATGAATCTCTTTTTTTTAATAATATAACATAATAAAATACACAGTATTTAATATAATAAAATAAAATAATAATATAATAATAAAATACACAGTATTTAATTATATTACTTTTAATAATTCAAATAAAGATTTAATACGTTCTTCAATTTAGTCAATGATTTTTGACATTATTTCGGACACTTTTATAATAGTGCAACACCCTTTAACTTCATCAGAGTTTCTCCAACTAAATGTCAAAGCCTCTTACGCGCGTCTGGTTGACATCACACGAGTAATTTCAGAATGCTGAGCGCTCGGTGTAGATACATTACGTCACTAATGCGAGTTGCCTTTGTTCAGTGATCAGAGAGCAGCTGCGCTTGCACCCGCAATCGAAAGAGGATGCGCGCTAGGGAAAACCTGGAATTATACTCATCCAACAATAACTCACAGGCTTTTCTCAACAGATCTCTATTTCATTGAGATTGTGTTAGGCTGAACACAGAGGAACTTGTAATACTTGCTCTCCAATATCCAATCCTGATCCAGCACAGTAAACATTAAGAGAAAGTGCACGATCACCTTTTGCATTTCAGTGAGTTCGTAGAACTTTATTCCACGATTTTCCTCTTGGCGAAATAGTCAGTGCTTCGTCCTTTTAGTCGAGTCCCATGATTATTCGCAATCCAAAGGAGAAATCCAAGTATTGCATATTACTTGATGACTTGATGATCAGACTTTTTTTTCCCCCTCAAGTCTTCAATTTCTATTTCATTTGATTAATAAATTAGTTCTAAATTACTATGAAATATTAGAATATATAAATGATTAAATTGTAATATTTATTTCAAGGGAATGTTATCATAGATCATCATCATCGATTATGATTCGTGGGAGTAAAGTCGAGCGGGGGACACTTTCGTGTGAGAGCGAGCCATCTATTTTCGGTTCCACGCACCTCCGCGTATTATGTAACATCATTTTTGCAGTCATCAGCGTACTACACGATGGGTGAAAGAGGACGGTACACGCTTTAACGAGGTGCACGAGAGCCTTTCCACATGTACCCACAGCCAATTGAAGCGAATCTGGAACGGCAATCGTTGGCATTTGCCAAAGTAGGAACCGAGTTCTCGACACTTAAACGCTTCCTCTTTGTCGAACGGCCCCGTTTCCCGGTAAAGTGGACGGCTTCATAGTTCCTCTCCTCTTCTCCTCCAACAATGCAAACTCTAAGTGGCTGAGACCATTCAGAATGATCGAATCCATCACACCTTCGACCACCTCTTCACTGCCAATAAGAAAGAGAATCCACTAGCAAAAGGAAATCCTCGAGTTTCAAGAAAAGGAGGAGCTCCACTTTAATTGGGACACTCGAGCAAAACGAAACGAGGCCAAGAACAGTCCGAGTAAATTGAAAGTGACGAGAGAATTAATTCGTCCCTGTGACTGAATAACAACAGATTCAATTTTATTGTGAATACTAATCATAAGTCTGTTATTGTAATTCTAATATAATTATCTTATTCAAAATTCAAAGAACAAATATAAAAACCGACAATACGAAATTTACCATTTACCGGTGATTTGCCAGCATACGCTAAAATCATGATAAATCCCATTGCAGTTACCAACTACTAACATTTGCAACGCCAGCATTATTGCATTCGAGCTGAACTTCTTGAATAATGCAGGCCTTTAAAAAAAACAACAACAAATGCCTGGCTGAAAACTTTCCCCATAGTGAGTAGCACGGATCCTTTTGAAGGATGAGAGGCGCGGTTTAGTGAAACTAGCCTGAGGGTGTTTCTACTCTTCTCTTTTCTGACGAACGAAGCGTCTCGAGTGAAACGTACAAAAAAAAATGACTCTCAATTAAACGGCACCTCATCCAAGCGAAAGGAAAGACTATCAAACGGATAAGTCTGCGCTTATCTCAACGTATAAAAGCTTTTGTGTCTTTTTCGCTAGCATTAGTGTTTCACAATGAAGTAACTGTATTCCCAGTATAGAATCCAAGAAGAGTGTTTCAATGCGTCTAATGCGTTGCTCGGGATTGCCTTATTACGGCTTGATTCATTGCAACATTTCGTTTCTACGATTTCCAGTCGGACTCCTAATCGTCCCTTCCGTTTCCCTTAGTACTTGGTGCGTGAGAGAGACTATCACCCAAGTGCATCCTGCTTCCCTATACCCGGATGCCGGGCCAAGTGAGTCCAATGGCTTATGAAACTTACTTCCTTCGTATATCCGAACCATTAATCCTTCTGTCAACTAACTTATTCAATTAAAATGAAATACTACTAAAAAGTAATAAATAATTCGAAGATCAAATAATATAATATCTTTTATCTAAAAATTAGATACATCATTTAATTCATTTAATGTCCTCAATAAAAGACGAATGACATTCCGTGTTGACTCATCGAATCACGCACGTGTTCTTTAAACTCTCCAGGAATGACTCTCGCATTTCTTTCTCACTCTTTTCTTAGACGACGACGACGACGACGACGCGTCGCTCGAGTTTCACAGGAGCTCTTCTACAAATAAGTAACTGTATCTGCCGCGATTTACTCTCGGAGAGAGCTGGCATGAAAAGAGAGAGGTAGAGGGGCGTGATTGGAGGATTCGTTCTCCTAGAGAACCAGTCATTATGTAAGTTAGTTAATACCAAGCTTGATTCTTAGCACCCTGTGAATCTACAGTTAGTGCGCGGGTGTATGAATAGAGAAGAAGCTCGTGTGTATGAATAAAATCAACGAGCAGCTTCTCTTGATACACGACGCATCACGTGCATCCTTGCATTGTTCGAGTATACTGATGAGCGAGTAACCACTTGGAGCGCGGAACTCGAGCTTGCCTTTTCTTTTATAATAGCTATCGTTTCAATAATCACTGGGATACAAACATATTATTGATTATAATCTATACTACTGCCTTTGTTATTATTTTATATAATATAAAAGTTGAATCCTATGATTTATAATAGCTATTTATGATCAGTAAATAAATATAGTAATAAATTATTACAGACATACTTTTTACAGGATTTAATTTTAATTGTATATTATGGTTAATTTTAATGATGTATTGACTGTGATATTTTTTCTGATACATGCTTTGCCTTTGTTATTATTTTATATAATATAAAAGTTGAATCCTATGATTTATAATAGCTATTTATGATTAGTAAATAAATATAGTAATAAATTATTACAGACATACTTTTATCAGGGTGCAATTTTAATTATGTATTGACTATGATTTTTTTTCTGATTCATTCATCATAAGCTTTCATTAGTCATCCTAACTCGCGGACGAGTTCCTGTCACAGTGATAAGGGAGAGCTGATTTCGCGAACCTTGGCATACCGTTCCGGCATCAGGAAACACATCAGGCGCGCGCTCGTCCGTGGATTTCGAATTCTCTGGAGGCACGATAACCAGATAATGACAAGAACCGCAAGACTGGTCACGCTGCGACAGAGAGACACACACACACACATACACACGTTCAAGCATAGACGTGACGAGAAAACTATGCGGTCACCGTCCGCGCGCGCGTGTGCGCACGCCTTCGAACCCACCCACGCCCCCTCGCTCCTGAATTTCATTTCAGTCTTAAGAAAATAAATAATCGTATTTAATAATAATTAGATTAGTGGAGTGAAAATTTAAAATTTATTTATTTCAGTGGTTTTTAATAAATTGATTTTATTGTAATTTAAAAAATGATGGGATTTTAAAATTTGAATTGAAATTGCTTGTCTGACGCTTCTTACTTTTTTGCTTCGTTCACATTATTCGATCGCACGCGTATTGTGTTTCGAATTAAAGTCCTTTATCACAGGTAACGAGATAGCCAACGAAAGGATGGCAGAAGGGGACGAGAAGGATGCAGATGTTTCAACGGAGAGTTACCGGAGCCAAGGCGGAAGTTGTTGGGCCGGATGACGATAGGAAGAGTGGGCTCTCTTGGGACCTTGTAAAAACATACGTTTACTCAATTAACCTGCTGTTTCTCTTAGATATCATTTTCAACGATTAATCTTTTTCATAGAATTTAACTCAATCATCTTTTTTTTCTTTGGTTTGTTCACTGTGAATTTTATCTGCGTTTTCTATTAAATCGATAATACTTCGACTTCCTTGAGAAGTGAAGCAAATAGCACGTGGAAGTGAAAGCTTTAGTTTCAGACGCACTCAACTTCCTTTTTCGACTAACTAGGAATCCGGTCACGTTGCTGTTGTACGCACTTCGAGACGTAACATGTCTGTATTGTTCTCTCTTTTTCTCTGACAGACTGTTTTTCTTCTTTGCCATGAGAATGATGTTGCAACGAGTTTTAATTTGTCAGCCTTTTAACCAGGACACTCTAAAGGGTTTCGTGTTTGTTAGAGCTTGCTTGTGGATCGTTGAATTGATGAGTTTTTCTCGGTGCCCTTTGTTGGGACAAGAACGAGCCTAAAACAGTTTTAAGTGGGTCACACAGGATAATGAACGCGTTTGAGACCCTCTCTTATACTTAACACCTGCGTCTTCACCTGTTTTTCAATATCCAACATACTACTTTAAAATAAAACCAGATATTCATCACATATTCTAACAATTAAATAAAATCATTTAAAATATTTTAATATAATTCTATTCTCACCAATAAGAAGAGTGAAACTGACTTTCATAATACTGCTCCAATTACAAGTATTCAAAGAGAGAAAGAGAATCGAGTGTTCCAAGTCTTCAGATTCCAAGGGAGAGATATATTCAACGGGACAGCTTTAATTAACGTTGCGCCCATTGTGCCGTGCGAGTCGCATTGCACCATGGTAATTGTTCTTTCGAGTTGCGATCGAGTTAGTATATCAATGGCGAACGTGTGCCACACTGTGCGAGTCTGTGATTACATGAAACCAAGCGTGAATGGACCAAAACTGTTTAGAAGTCTTTAGAGAGAAAAGGAAGAGAAGGAAGAAAAAGAGACGGAAGAACGGATGATTTAGTTGGTGCGGGAGAGTTCGCACGCCACCGAATGCAGAGAAGGCAGCCGTGAAACCCGATAAACGACCTAGCCTGGAAGTCGTTCATCCTCTTCGCTAAGAGTACACACACTTTGCTTCTGTGAGAGTGAATCGTGTGTGGCTGCTGGGATAGAAAAGAGAAAAGGATGCGCATTGTATTCGAGGGTTGGTAGTATGAACAGGGAAAATGCGGGCTCCCAAGGTGCGAAGGGTTCGATTCAACAGTCTTTCAAAGACTTTTATACTTCGGTGGAATGTCTGGGAAAAAGTATATCATCGTAAATCGAATCCTTTTAATTTAATCCTAAGTATTTACTTTAGTCGAATTTTGAATAGTCTGTGATAAGTTACTTTGAAAGACTTTTAAACTTCGGTGGAATGTCTGGGAAAAAGTATATCATCGTAAATCGAATCCTTTTAATTCAATTCTAATTATTTACTTTAGTCGAATTTTAAATAGTCTGTGATAAGTTACTTTGAACGACTTTTATACTTCGGTGGAATGTCTGGGAAGAAGTATATCATCGTAAATCGAATCCTTTTAATTCAATTCTAATTATTTACTTTAGTCGAATTTTGAATAGTCTGTGATAAGTTACTTTGAACGACTTTTATACTTCGGTGGAATGTCTGGGAAAAAGTATATCATCGTAAATCGAATCCTTTCAATTCAATTCCAAGTATTTACTTTAGTCGAATTTTGAATAGTTTGTGATAAGTTACTTTGAACGACTTTTACACTTCGGTGGAATGTCTGGGAAAAAGTATATCATCGTAAATCGAATCCTTTCAATTCAATTCTATGTATTTACTTTAGTCGAATTTTGAATAGTTTGTGATAAGTTACACATTGGAATGATTAAGTCCGCTATTTGACATGTGGAAAGTTCTACTAGCCAATTCGAAGAGACGGTCGAAGCGATGTTCGTAGAAGAAAACGGTACCATGGAAAATCAAAGAGGAGTCAGGCGAAGCTACCGTTTCTTGCTTCCCTTTCTGCTAGACGTACAACGCTCTAGAAGAGATGGTACAGTAGATTGAAAAACTCGGTATTCCGCTTACCTCCAACTGCTTTCAAGATCCAGTATGCTACTGGATAAGTACATACTGCCTCTGCACTTGACCTTTACTGACCCGGCTTCGCATTGCCATGCCAACAATTGATTTAACATCTTAGCCAAGTGCCAATTCAAACTCTCTCTTTGCAAAGCAATATCTGATTCTATTAACGCGCAGGTGTTGCAGATAATTTACTTAAAATTTCATATATTCTAATAAAATAAAAGCTATCTTTCTTTCAATAAACAAGTAGTTTCTTTTATGTAAATCATTCTAAGTGGAATCTGGCATTGTCCTGTTCGCCGAATGACGTAGTTTATAATGGAAGGAAAGAAATTGACTTGTAAGTGAAACCCAGCAGGCTCATCCGGGTGGAGAAGGCCACTCTAATGCGGGATTCCTGGTTAGCTGGGCGAAATCAAGGGAAATTACTTCTGCGGGAAAAAGGCCAATTATCGAGAAGCAACCCGTGGCTTTCAGTATCCTTTAATTTTATGATGATAAGACTAGCTACGTCAAATTACTACCACTCACTGAGAAAGACCAGTTTCAAGAGAAGGAAGAAGCATAAGAGAAACAAGCAAAGAAAAATCACACTTCAATAAGAAGAATTCTCCAACCTGTATTCCTTCAACGATTTATGTCTGTGAGATTAATCGATGAACTCGCATTGAAAACTATCATTAATTTCTGCTTCGATTCCGGCTTTATCTTCGACCCACTGACACACTGACATTTACATTATCTGTCGTCGAATATCAAACAACTTACGAGCAAATTCTCATTGGAATCTGTCGTCTTTGCGGTTATACAGAAACGTTGCAATCAGAGCGTAGCGCGCGCGCGTGGTAGCAATGGAATTTTCGATACAAGACGGACCACCGAGTCGAATCTAATAGGATAGATACTCGAATGGAATGGTTGAAAGAGGAGCAATCCCGTTATACAATATGCTGGGATATACCAAAATCAATACTCCCAGCTACTAATTAGTATTGGAAGGCATTGCCCTGTATAGATATATTGCTCAAGAATGAATGAATTAGATCGATTGCGAATTATGTTAATTAGCTGATGCAAAATTTTAGATTCAATCTTACTATGTTAGAAAGGTATTATTATTATTCAAAGAGATAGAAAGTGAGGACTCTCGTCGAGACGGATGATGTATACGAAACAATAAGCGAGAGGACGAAGATTAATTAAAAAAGCTGCTGGGCCAATCTTTCCATCTAAGTGATAGTTATGGAAGTACATTGAGCACGTTGCTCACAGGATGCTACCGCTTATCAGGCTATCAGTGACGCGTTCTTGGCACGTGTGTATATTCTCTCTCTCTCTCTCTCTTTCTCTTTTACTCTCTGAATTGTAAATGTATGTGTGATGCGAAACTCACGGATATGCTCGACGGACTCGCCCCGGGAGAGTAATCTCGCAATGAGTGTGGATTGGCCTGCTATATGCGGAAAAGCGTGTCCGCTCGTCATGCAAGCGGAAACACTAAGAAACTCGGTGAACTCTTTTTCGAAACTTTTGGTGACCAGGAAAGTTTTGGCATCGACACAAGGAAATCCCACTTTTAACTTGTGCCAAACGACGAATGAATCGCTCGCTTTCTACAAGAGTAATGCGTCATGAAAACACTTCGTCATTCAGTCGAAGAATTGCTTGAAGAAAGAAAGAAAAAGAAAGAAAGAAAAAAACGGTCGAGCATAAAATTGATTTTAAAAAGTAGAAAAATGTAGGAATAATACAGTTAAGAGTACTGAAGTGGAGTGTTAAGTGGATAAAAATATAGATACAGTTTAATTGTAAGAAGTACCAGAGCAGATCGCACGCCAGGAAGCATCCCGTAATCGCGAAGGAAGCAAAAAGAATGTACACGTATGTACGTTGAGGAAAGACAGAGTTTCTTGTGAAATCCGAATCTATTTAACACATTTCACCTTTAAAGTTTCCAAACCAGTAATGAACTTGGCAGGCGATACTAAGATTTATTCGCGTGGGTGAAAGAATGTAATTCAGTGCACTATGTGTTAATAAAAGTATCAATTCTCACGTGTAACATCATCGTTCGATTTAATCCAAGCGAAGAGTTACAACGAAATTTCGTGGCTATCGCATTACCGATCAGCAGTCAAAAAATCGAAGCCTATCCGATTGGGTTCTGTGATGTGCTAGATCAGCTTTCGCGAAAGTCACTTTCATCCTGGTATTTTTATTTGTTAAAACACCTGCAACATTCTGCTATCGAATTCTAGGGGAAAATGTTTGAGCGCCGGCTACCGTAAATCACACGGGTAACAAGCGATCGAGAGAAGTGCGAGATGCGTGCCAGTCGAGATCCCTGTGATCCTGGCGGTGGCGCGTTCTCTCAACTATCTACTGGGTGTACTGTATCGATTGATAATCATTTTAAATTATAATCATCGATTTCCTATGATTTATTAAATACTACAATTAATAAATATACTTCTAATTGTAATAAAATTAATTCCAACTCAATTTATGAATATACAACATTTGTAAATACTTTGAAAGAGCTTATATTTGTACTTTCAAGTGTATGAAAATGATTAAATATCATTTTCAAGGGTTACTTTCGAGATTTGTGGTTTTAAGTGGATGAGTATGATTAGAGAGAGTGTTTATACATTGTGGAATGGGGAATTGCAGGTTTCCTTTGTGTATACGGCCCTGCCCCGTGGTGGTCCCTGCCGGTCAGGGCCGGTGAGCACCTCTCTGAAGGCAGAGTGCTCGTGGCGCATATAGGCTTGCTCGGCCGAACGTAAAAACGGACCTCGTCTCCTTTCACTTCCACAAACAAGATAGACAGATCGACCTAATCGCCTCTGCGAGCCGATCGTTCTACGCTCTCCCACTGATTTCCACTGGAATTCTTCCACCTGACTCTCAACAATTCGGCAAAACCCTTTTTCACTCATTTAAAAGATAAGATTCTTCAAGTAACTTCCTTGACACTTAACTATTTCCTGCGTCTGTTTTTGCTCCCACGCTAAGTAGACTGATAAACGAGCATTTCCTTGGAGAATCAAGTTAAGAGCTATTCAATTGATTCATTCAAGATTTTCCAAGAGTTAGAGGTCAGCAATGTGATTCCTCCCATTGGGGCTTTCCATGATGCGCCGGCGTGCCGACACGATATACCTGGCCTGAAACTGAATCACCCTTTCTAGGCGGTAGAAATTTCAGGACATTCCTTCCTTCTCACCGATCGATGCCCCGGCACCTGTAGACTTCGAGAAACCTCACATTTCCTTCCGCATTAACTTCCAACGCGATACGAATGAATGTTTCTTGGTACCAGTTGGAAAAATTGTATGTCATAGAGAGAGTATTAATATCATCTGATAAATCGGACACCCGAAGGCATTTACTTTCGAGAGACTTGGCGAAAGGCTACCTTCAATGAAATCGAATAGTAATGCGAGACCTCTTTTCAGTTCGTTAAGCGAGATATATGAATACGCTCTTACTTAGAACGCTGTAGGAACTATCCCTGGTTGCGGCCGAGGATTTCTGGTGCAATGCACTTGCGAACCTTGCGAGCATTGTGCAACAATTAAGTCGGAGAGACCAAGTGACTGCTGTTGCATTCAGGGAAGCCTAGCAGTGAGGGTAGCGTGCACGAAAGTGTTTCTTGCAAACGCAAACCCTCACCTGCACCAAGCAAATCTATAAGTTACTATTTTCCTTAGGTCGAATCTTGTAGAAAAAAAAAGCCTGCTAGCCTGTTATTTTCGATTCGTTAATAATTATCGTGCAAATCTTAGTGAGAGCGTAGTTCCTACGTACAAGCATCGTAAATGGCTTGCTTTTATAATTTATGCATTCACGGATTACGGGAACTGTAATGGGTAGTGGTTGCGAGTCTTCCTGCGGTCGCACGATCGAAACTACGCGAGTGTAATGGATGCAAGAACGCATGGTGTTTTAGTAGCGTGTTACGATCTTGTACTATAAGCGGGACAGACTCATCAAGCTAAAAATATTAATCGTGATAGAGGAAGATGTAACGAGGAGATTGACGCACGGAAACACATGTGCAATGAGTACACTGGCAACTAGAACTGGCAACTCGAAATTGCCGTGTATTCTATAAATGCGAGTCCACCTGATGCGCCTGCTTTCATCGAATCTTTAGAACCTAAGAACTTGTCATGTTCAGTCAAGATATATTAAGTCGAGATAGGTCTCAATGATATGGCCGGTAATCGCGTTGTAAATTTGCATGGGATCCGCATAAAAAAAAAGAGTACTGCTGACCGACCGGCATAATCTTGATAATCACATTTGAGATGGAAATACCGTTTCGCATGCTCTTCAATAAGATCGAAATACCGTTTCGCGCGAGACGGTGCTACTTCGCTCGAATTAAAAGCAAGCTTACACTCAGCGCGGCTTAAATTGAGTGCTCGCGCGTAATCGAACACGGATCTAATTCCTGACCTGGAAATATTAAACTTGAGCAATGAACCAAGTGAAACCACCGCGCGCATTTCCTTCACGATTATTCTCACATTGAACGTGAGTTCGATGATGACATATATCTATTGTAAGAGGTAGTAAGGAATGGCTCGTCAAAATTGCATGGACTCGATCGAAGGTGAGGCTAGTATTCCGGCACGACGCCACAAAAAAACAAGGTTTCTAGAAGCAGAAACGGTTAGTTATGTGGCACAAGAAAGCAAACGGCTACGCACGGTAACCCACGTGTGTTTGACAAGCAGGGCATCAGGTGGACTAGTAAAAACATACTCTTGGAAGTTCGCTCACCCTGAGCCACAGTTTCGGCCAAGACGTAATCCATAAGGCAGAAGAGCAGTGCCGCACTCAACTTCACTAGCGTGGATGGATTACCCATTTCGACGCGACATAATTCGGGTGTTGTGACGGCGCGAGAATCACGGCACCTTTCGAAAACTTGCAATCATTGCGGGAACACCACTCTCTTCAAGACGCAACCACTCTCAACGACAGCCACGGCCAGACTAAACAGCGCCCTGGTAGGGATGCACCGCGTACCTATGGCAACCAATGTTGCCTGGGTTCTGATTGGTCCAGCCAGTATCGCGCCTTCATAACTCTGTTTTGAATGGCACTTTTATGATGGTTTCTTAGAACTATTGTTGTTTATATAGTACACTGTACGACTAAATGAAATCAGCCAGAATTACATTCGACTTGCGACTTATACCATGTTTTATTATTCATCATATTTATATTACACAAAGATGTATACTTATTTGTATTATTGTGTCGACTTCAAATACAGTCCGCGGATTTTCTCTACCATTCCGTATTATTAAGTAGCGTGAAAACCGATGTCCTCCTTATTCATGATTAACATTAAACCAGGTCACAAAAATGCGTACGCCTAATGAATTCGTGAGGAGAAGAAAGCCGAAGAGAAAGGTGAGGCGATGTAATTACAAGAAAGAAGTCGCGGCTGAAGTGGAATAGAACCGATGAGATAACAGTTTCTAAGTTTCGGTGAAGAATTGTGACGCTAAGCGGGTAGAAAGGAGGAAGAGCGAAAAGTAATTCTAAAACGAATTAGACAAATAACCAGCTACGCAAAGGCAAGGAATTAAAATACCTATTAGTTTTGTTTTTAGCAGTACACAATTGTTTTTACTGCCCTCAGCTGGCAGCCTCATTCAACCGCACCCCGCTCACCACATATCACGACGCGACGAATTTTATTGTACAGATTTATATTTTATACAAATTACTTAGGCATTGTGATATTCAGGTTTCTTTGCGCTTAATTATCATTTCGATTCCCTTAAACTAGCTCCTTGCAATTTACAATGCCAAATATGTTCCATTTATACAATTTGAATTATGGTGCATTTTTCTTCTTAACATTCACTTTCAAAAGGTCATCAAACATTCGTAAACCATGCGTACAAAGAGAATCCTAGTTCCTAGAATTTTGGTATAGAATAAGTGTCTGGAATTGAATTCTTGACACGAGTGGTCTAAGTGTTATGTATACAACATTGTACTGACTTACTAAAAGATCGAACTGTACAGCAAGTTGTAAGAAACGCTCTATGTACGCAGGGTTACATACAACGGAAGAATATGCCGGAACTGTGTAGTTTACGCTTCTCTCTATTCAGAAGATCCTTTTGTATCACAAGTATTAATTAATAGTACAGTTTACTCCTTCGAGATAAAATTTTGTTTCCCTTTCATACATAGTTGTAGATTATAAGCGTTTCGTTTAAAACTCAGAGTTCTCAATCTTTTTCTCACTCTCATGCTCTCTTGTTCTCTCTATCATTATACCTAACCAGTACTTTTTGGGTGCACTTGTTCTTTTCATACAGAAACTGTGTTTGACATAGGAGCACTGAATCACGTATCCCAAGCGAAATCCGAAGCTACACCTTCGGATGCTAACAGTTATTTGTTCCTATGTTAAAACAGACATGATACACCTCTAAACAAACTGCCCTATCGCTTCCCGTCGTTAATTTTTACACGATAGTTCCTATTACATTTGGTAGTCATATATACAAAGAATTCTTTTATTCATGGCGATTGCGACGCTGTCTAGGTAGATAGTATTTAAAAATGATTATTCTTAATTTATCGTATCCTGTGCTCTGGGAGGAAGAGTGGCAACATTTTTAGTACATATTTTAGTGTAATGATGTGTATTCACGTGTGAATGTTCATACATTGCATATATGTATATGGTACTTGTCTACGGAAATCTGTAATATGTACATTTTTACTTTATATAGCATTATTTTTATACAATTTTCCTGATTTTTGCTATTTCTCCCTGATACACCAAGAGAATCGCTTATCAATGTCATTACAATTCTCATAGCAAAAAAAGAACTTGCCTCTTTCATGCTCTTAAAAAATCTAGTGATGATAGTGATAATAATGATGGCGGGCGTGGCTAAAATAATAATGTTACGAAATTAACATAAATCATTAATAATTAATATAAAGTTTGTAATAATAAGTCGCCGTTAATTCGTCATTAATCGCTAAATTATACACATATTTTGTCAAACACGATCACTGGTCTCCTCTATAGATCTTTTGCCTCTCGAACTTTGAAAATTGCGGTCTGGCAATAGTACTCATTCAAGAATAGAAACGATTTCATACAAGAATATGATAAATAAATCTGTCACAAGTGTTCTCTCATTAAATAAAAGATTTGAACACATTCTCTTGAAATGTGAGAGTACCTAAGTAACTTCAATTCATATAGTTATAAGGCAGAGAAGGTTAAAGAACAAGCAGAAACGTTGTAAGTGCGAAAGACTATTTATTTACATCTACAAGAGTTTTGTATCATAAATGACTTTCGAAAAAATTAATATAAAGCTACAGCATACTTTAAGTATTCAACAGTAAATATCCTCTCGCACTAGGAAGAAAAGAAAACTATGCATGCATACCGAAGTAGTATGACTGAGAAATTCAAAAGGGAAGTCAAGATTTCGAGAGAATTCCGGACAATTTAATACTTTCGCGCATGAGCCTCTGCTTATATACAAACAATTACTTACACACGTTGGAGAACACTTGTCGATACCTTTTGCTTGTGCATTATAAAAAGAAAGGTTCACGAACATTCGATTTCTCAGCCTTTCAACTGATTAATATTAATTTTTATGTACACAATCATATTACCAATCACGGTCATTAAATTTTTTCGGTACAATATGCCCCATGCAGTATTCCCGCGTACGTGATGTTTCTCGGGGATAGATTACATTCTCAGAATTTCATAAATATGCATAAAAAAGCAAATATTACTTTTGATTAGCGTTGTTCTTTAGAAACCACCCGTCTAATCTAGAGGTTATAAATAAAAAAAATTTGCTTTCACATTAAGTCGAAAAGGCCACTATTCAAGGCCACAGGCCAAGAAAACTAATAAAATTTAATTACCTAGAAAAAAGATTGATCGATCTTTCATTTCTATAAATTTGTGTGTAATAATCCTTGAGGATAAGAATTGCGTTCCTACTTGAACATCTTGTACATTGGAAAGTCTCTCGATCGAGCATATTGGTACTGGAAATAGTGTTTACAAATTCGTGCGTATCTCGCAGTTGTAGTTTCACACCTCAAACATGCTGCTGCATTAAATAATGCAAAGCGCAATTTCAAAACGCTCTGGGTCTACTGACATCCACGAAATACATTAAATAATAATTGGACATTCCTAACAAAGACTTTGACGCCCCTCTCTCCTTGAACAAAAATATTCACGAGAATACACCATGAACGAAGTATGAAATATTAACATACACATCACTCGTAACATGTACGTGAAGAAGTTCCGCATTCCACTTTGTCAATTTGAAATGTACCTTACCAACTAGTAAGGCTATCTTCAGTCAAACAATTTATTAATGTTTAGTCTCTTATAGTTACTGTCCATTATTCGGTGCACCAGTTAAACCCGAATTTTCATCATGGTACAACGAAGATAATTCTTTTTATGTTAGTCTGTATTCACGAACTCACCGAAGTTTCACGTAACTCGGTGTTGGTTGCACTTAGGTATATACTGATTCGAGTCCAAATGCCAACCTTTTGTTAATGCACAGGGATAATGAGTAACAGCTTTACAACCGCGTCTCACACAACCGATATTTGCTCCGGTAAGTCCACAAGAGTCACATAACGACCTCGCCGCGTCCCACACCGCTTCTTGCAATCCCGTTACCCTACCCCCTAAAATATTCATGTGTCGTATAACTCTTCTTGAAAAAAGAAAGTTATAACTCATTTTATTTAGATCCTACTTACCAGCCATATATACTCCAGCTGCCCAGACAGCACACTGTTCATGGAGCCAAACTTCCCAACGTTGCTCCTCACCAGGTAGAACAGTCATCCCCGTGAACATAGCATTAGTATTATTTTCGACGGAATTCCGCTTCTTCTTGCCCATCTTTGCGCTGAATTGATCAGCCAATCCAGCATACCTTAGACTTCGTTTGTTCTTTCCACCTTTCTTTTGCTCAGTTGTGATTTCTTGCTCATCCGCGGAAAGAATCCCATCTTCTAACCGTTCCTTTCCAATTAAATACGGACCAAACAAGTCACTCAGCACGCCGGCTGGAACCTGTAGAAAGAATAACTTCAGTTCCAAAGCAACCACCTTCCTCTGCATAATAATATTATAATCAAATCATAATTAATCGTACGGTATATGTTCCTGGGGCAATGTGAGGACCAGCTAAGTTAGGGTGCGGCCTGGAGGGGTCACCAGGAACAACTGAATGTGGACCTTGTTTACAAAATACACAGACCCAAGTTGAGTCTGTTGTATGTGCATCATATCGGGATGATAATGTCGAACTGAAGAGACCGGCTCTACTGACTTTACCTAAAGAAATAGTAGTACATGTAACAACATATGTTCAGTTACAATTTTATATTCATTGTAAAAATAAATGTTCATTTACCCCTATAGTCCAAATCGTTTTGATGGCTGAGCCTCTTGCTTCTTCCTGCATTACCGTTCCCAATACTCTTCCGCTTTTCTTTACTTTTCTCCTCCTCATCTTCCCGTGGTGCATTGACAACTTGTATACTGAGAGGACTGTCTCTTGGACCCTCGACATGCACCACAGGACCACGCGATCTAATAGAACTAGCGTTTGATCCAGAATCATATGTCATTTCTCTTAATCCATCCATCTTTGTGTTCCTCTTTGCCTTCTTCGAGAAATCTTGTTTCTTTGAAATTTTCGACACTCTTCTCTTCTTCGCGTCCTTCTGAGGCATTTCACCACTCACAGAACCAAATATGTTCTCCGAAGATCTCGATATTTTTCGTTTACTAGCTTGGGCCCGTGCCTTTTTATTTTTTTTACTAGGCCCTTTCAAATCTATACTGGATGATACATCCACGGCAGGATTATTACCACTATGTTCATCTTTCGTATGTAATAAATTGTCCTCAATATTTTCAATTTTGGGAATTGGTTCCCCTTGAATGTCTGATGGCGTAAGTTCGGGTTTTGATTCTTCATTTTTCACATCACTTTCTGTTTCCACGATACCGGCAAACATCTTTTCGAGCTCTGATTCAACTTCGTTAAATGGGTTAGTATTATTCACTGTTTTTGGGCTCGTAACTTTTGCGAACTCAGACGCATCATCACTTGATTTTCTTCTTATCCTCTGATTCGTCGGAGTTGAACTTGGAGCTGTACTTTCACTACTTCTCCGCCTTCTGATAGGCTGGTTCTCCTCATTCCTTTCCTCTAGATTCTCTTCAGGTTTTTCAGACGTTCTCTGTTCTGCTGTATCAGTACATTGTTCCGCTTTAACACCCGGCGTCGTACTGGCAATAGGTCGTTCTTCGGGGACTGCTTCACTTGTTCTAGGTTCGGATGGCTCAGTGGGCTCTAATTCCATATCCTCCACCTCCGTTTTCGAATCTTTACTAAGCCTTACAGGCTTTTCCAATTTTCTTTTCCTACGTTGTTTGGTATTATCGTTAGAGTCATCGTTACTAAATGCCGGCGATACAACATCGTCTTCCCTATTGGGTGATTTCGACTTTTGTCTCTCAGGCGACATACTTTTGACACTGGAGGTATCTTTTTCTTCGACAGGCATTACGATAACTGAACCAATGTTCTCCGTGCTGCCGAGTTTTTTATTGCCACCCTCTAATTTTTCTAGGAGGGAGTCAACACCTTTCTTACCTCTCTTTGGTAAGTTTTTGGGTGATCTCACACTTGTTTCTTCTGCCTTTCTATCTCTCTCAGAAGACGATTCCCGTTTCGGACTATCCGTGATATCCTTATCCATTTTAGATGTGAGATTTACAATTACAGGTAAAACATTCCTTGGCACTTGTGCAATAACACTTAACGAGTCCTTACTTTTCGTAACTTCATGCCCCTTTTTTTCTGTAACTATCCTTTCGATCGTTACACTGGGAGGTAAATTAATAACTTTTTGAGTAAAATTATCTACTATCAGTTCCTTAGTCTTATCGTGCAGATTCGCTACACCCTTCAGATTACTTTCAAAATTCTTTACTGTTATCTTGGGGGTTGTAATTTCCTTGGTCGAAAGAGATACCGGTTCACTGACGGAGTTTGGTGTCGGAACTGACGAGCTAATACCACTGTCCGACGATGTCTCTCCATTCAGAGGAATCGGCGGTGATATGATGTTACCATTTCGACTTCCTTTATCCACGTTCCTTGCTGTTAAACTTATGGGAATATCTTGAGGTAACCGAGAGTAGTTTTCAGCAGCAATATCGGACGTGGAGGATAAATCCAATGTGTTCTGCGAGCCCGGAGAATTTCTGTATTGACTCTGATTCTGCCTATTGTCAACTAACATTTGTAAACTGAATAGTGGATTCCCTGGTGCATTGGCTGGCGTAACACTTTTTGATGGTACAGTTGGTGTATGCCATGTTGGCGGTGCTTGTGTATGTGCAAGTTGTGGAGTAAGTTGTGATGTTAAATGTGATGCTCTTGCCATTGATGGATGTGTGTAAAATCCAGCCGAACTTAATGCAGCACCAGACAGTGCAGTTGGATGAATATTAAGACCTGAAACTAACGAAAAATATCTCGTAATTATAATCGCCATTTCATTGTTCAAACTAGTACAGAGTTTACTATAAATCTCTCTGTATTACCTTGTCCTTGTGTCATTGTGAGATGATTCCAGACTGTTTGTGGTGGAGGTGTGCCAACCGGTGGTCGGCTATGACCCGGATATTGTCCGGACATTTCGAAATCCTCCCAATTACTTAATGTTGATTTACACGCAGTCGGATAATCGCTATTTTCCGATTTATTTACAATTTCTTCTGTCAAACACTCTTTTTTGATACTACTGTGTTTCACATTCAATGAAGGCTGTGGCCAAATATTATCTTTGTCTTTCTTTTCACACCTAAGTAAATTTTTGTCATTGAGGTATTTACTAGCTGCAAGACTACTTTCTTGCTCTGGATATGCCTTCACAATATATTCTGAATTTGCATTGAAATTTTTACACAACTTGTCTTTAGAAGATTTAAGTGATGCTTTGCCCCCTTTCAAATTAGTAGATAAATTGTCTAGGTCTGACACTTTTAATAAACCATAATCTAATTCCTTGTACTTTGCATAATAGTAATTTCCTATATTACAGGAATGATTTCTTCTTGTCGAAATGGCACAATCTTGCTTAGGTGCCTCTTTCTTCTCACCCTCCTTCAGGCTTGTTATTAAATTAAGTGGTTTATCATCCTCTTTAGAAGAACATAAGAGATTAAAGGAATTTTCATATTGCTCAAGAATGTTGGATAATGATTTATATTGTGCGATGTTTTGTGTAATGTCTGGATATTTGGATGAACAACAAGGACAGCTTATTAATTGGTCCGGTTGACAACCTTCCTTTTCTGTATCTGGCACTGCTCCGTTCCTGTCCTTACAAAATTCACATGCGCCTGATGCTTTCTTGACAAGGGACTCCACTTTTCTATCAATGTTTGTGTCGCAGGTACTATAACTTTCCTTGGAACTGTTAAGCACAGTCTCTGACAACTCTTGTTGCGGTGGATCTAGCTTTTCCTTCTGAATATCCGAACTTATCTTGTTGTCATTGGACAATTGCAAATAGTTTATGAACTGGTTAACATATGCAGAGCTCACGTCTGTCACATCTATAGCATTCTCTGCTTTCTGACACAAACCACCGTATATGTTCGACACGCTACTATGTGCTACCAATTCTTGCAGGTAATTCCACTGCATGAAATTGTCCGATAGCGCCCATTTTGGCGCAACTCCAAGTATATATGGCCCTGGAAATGAAAATCTCTATTGAAGCCGGTGGTGCTACAGCTGTGCAAGATACACCTGGCTCCGAAACCAAAATGTATATTCCACTGAGAAGGTGAGAAAACTACTCTTGTGCCACTAAGCACTACTCCCAATTGACCAAGCGACGATACATCATTCTAACGGAAAGACACGAATCACGGAACTAACATCGTGGTCGCCGGGGTGTTAATGTTGCGGCCAGTTTCGCGATAGCACTCACAGTTTCAATAGCACACTACGTCACAGTTGCTCGTCCGGGGGCGAGGACGTCCGCACGTAGAGAAATCGGGAGAACACCAAGACGAATGATAACACGCAGAATTGGAAGAGCAAGGCGCGTAAAGTTTGAAACGTTCTATTATGTCGCGATGGATGATCCGTAGTGGGCATTGGGCACGAGGGAACAACTGGCATGTGGATGCTAGTACACAGCCCGGTTTACTCCAAAAAGTGATACGCCAGGAGCGTAGACAACCAGATTCACGTGCACGTGCACTGGGGCTTGGAAAATCTCGGAATACCTGGGCCAGAGTCTAGCAGCTTCGGTGCAGCAGGTAGGAGGCGGATTTAGGCAGGCAGAGAGAAACACGCAGGGAAATGCGAGGGGGCACATTAGCCCGCGCATGTACACCCATGGAAAACAGCGAGTGGCGCGCACACACACGTCCAAAGGAGGCTGCTGTGCGTTCGCGCGTGTACACGCCTTTGCACAGACACAGGACGTGCAAAGCGTGGCTGGTCGACGCGGGGTTTAACCCCGTGTCACCTGTGCGAGCGCGAAATCATGTAGATAAGCTTGGAGAAGGAGCTGCCGAGGACGACGTGTCCTGGGGAGTAGGCAGGAAGGAGCCGCTGGACTTTCCGCGTACACCCTGACACGCGGAGACGTGCATACGTTCGCACGGGAAGTCACGGGAACATATCGGTGGATTCGCCGGAGGATTCCCGCTGGTTGGGAGGACGACGACGTCGTTCTCGGGTTGACGAGCGACCGGTTGATGGTCCCCGGTTTACGCCGGACGGCAGGATCTAGGATCCACGTATTGCATGGTGCGCGAAAGAGACGCGTCCCATCGTACCGGCACGCATGCACGCACGTACCGTGCACAATTCGGGCAGCGCACACAACACCAACACCCCGACAGGACGTGCAACACAGACATGGGTGCCTCTTTCTTTCGCGTAAATCGATGGGCACACTCGATTTCACTGGGTTTTCCCCGGTCGCTCCTGGAATTGCGCACCGCCAGCCAAAGAGCCTCGCCACCCTCTCACCACACCTCGAGCCTTCTCCCGGGATACACACCTTCCGCTCAGGGCCCTTGCCAGGGGCTGGCGAATTTACGATTTTCGGCCAAAAAATCGTCGGGGCATCAACCAAAGCAGAATTTCAACAATGGTGGCCGCTACCGAGCCAGCCGCATGCGATGCTGACACCTCGCGGTGGCGGCGCCGTTTCGCCCTTCCTCTCTTTCTTACTCTTTTCCCTACAGCCGCGCGACTCTCGCCAATCTTCTCTCTTACATTTCCGCGAGCTCTCTATACCCCACGATTTTCCGAAGCTTACCTTTCCCAATTCCTACTGGCCGAGCCTCTAACTTTCCAGCAGCCCTCTATTCCCCTCATATCGCATTTCCCGGGCTACGCTCTCACACTCAGCCAAGAAAAAATTATTCATAATATCTACGTGTCTGTACTCATTGCCGCAACGATTGCAACTTATGAGTCCGGCATATCGCATTCATCATTAGTTCGAGCATTCACTAATATACCGAAACATTTCGTTCTTTGCAGAGTCATCTGACCACTCTCATTACTATACATCCGTTTGTCCAGACTTGGCGTAAAAAGGAAATGATCGTATATGGAAACCAACATTGTTGTGAATATATGGACACTGATGGATTTACAATACGCGACTATTTGAGAGAACATTGCGAACTATGTGGCATCGAAGAAATTCGACAGTTAATATTTTTATGTGTCGAATTATACCAGACAGAAGTCGCCATCCTGTATTTTACCCGCGCATTTATTACATCATATGGGCGACGCACATATGTCTAACTTTACAAATGCAAATAATCAGTGGTTATTACCATTCATAATATGTCATGTAACATCACAGTTGACGCTCCCTAGTTCGATTATCTACAAAGTGTGTTGCTTCGACTTCCAGAATGCGCACACACGTCTTCCGAGGTCCGATCCGCAACTTTATGTACCGTCGCTTTGCTCATGTATATGCACCGAAGGATTTATTCTTCAGTTCGGAGTACCGATGACCCAATTCTACTCCCGACATTGTTTACGATGTAATCGATTGGCGAAAATGAAACGCCTCTCATTTCTACGTGAGACTCAATGAAGAAGCTCGCATTAGAATTAAACAATAATATATACACCAGAAATATTAAGCCTGAAAACGTGGGTTTGCACATGTAAACAAAACGTGACAGAGTTGGATTGCGGAGACTGACAGTAACTACGAATAAGAGGACACTAATGTCTTCTGAGTAGATGCAAATGTCGTACTCAATATTCCACTAAAAATACCTTCTCAGTTGAATATGAGCGATTGACGTTAATATGTTGGAAATGATGTGCTGTTGCTGACGATACTCACCACTTTGTGGCATTTCTTTTATTACCGAACCCGGTGTATGCCGCGATGATTCGACGTTTCCCAACCTACTGCGCTCTTGCTAATTCACAATAAATCGTACGGACATGACACAGCCTTCGTCGTACGTATTCCTTGGGGACGAGGCGTTGTAACACGACTCGAAAAACGGGCAGAAGCCCTCTGTAAAACTTTGGCTGTGTAAATATATGCAGGTGGGTTAGACCCTACACGCGTGTACTACAGGATCTCTGCGCCTTTCTGGAATCTTCCTCGATAAGGGCATAAATATGTGTACTATCGTATGCCAAGCGAAATGTCATCGCCAGTTCTCAATGTATATTCCATCATGCGTGTGGCCCTGAGCCCGGTGGATTTGCTAGATGAAGTAAACTGATATTCTTTGGCAAAACGAAGGAAGCCCCGACGAGAAACGACGAGCGTGTTCCCGTGGACGAGGCGGATAGGCGCGCGCCTGTTGCGCGATTTTGCGTGGAGCAGGGGCCGATTAAGTTGTCGCTGGGTGTTATATCATATAGCGCGTTTACAATCGTATTTCTCTCGCGCGATGCACTTATCGTCGGCGTAAACAAACATTGAAGTGACGCAATCGGCTAAACGGCACTGGCCAGCGGAGGTATGTGCATGCGGCAGCGAGCGTGTACGAAATCCATTGCGTCACGACCAGTCACGACTGCCCCTGAAACACACACAACATGGCATGCGTCGGACGTCGTCTGCTCCCGTTGACAGTTGCATCTCCCTTATCGGATGCACGTGACCCTGTCATTGATCTATAATGATCCCAGGCCGCATTTTCCTATCGGCATTATTATTGCATGCCCGTGACAGTATGCGGGTATGTGCCTGGTGGTTTCGGTGGATGAAACCGTCCAGTTTACAGGGCCGAGCAGGAGCGACGGCTGCGCAAGTACTGCGACCAGCGCCTGGCCGATGAATGAGCCCTGGTGAACGGCTAGTTGACAGTTGCATCGCGATAAGATTGACTTATCAGTGAAAGATTAATTAAAATGTGCTCAGCCAGCGTTCACCGACACGCTGAAATGCATGAACCGTCGTCTATTATCCTGTTGCCTTAAGGATGGAGGCGGAAGTACGGGTTCCTCGTCGTTTTTCTGCTATTTCGAACCGCGATGCAGTTTGTTATGGATTTTCGTGCGAATGACGTGTCAATGCATCGGCAATGTGAGAGGCAAAGTCAAGGCGAATTTCGCAATACCGGAACAAAGTGCACGCGCTTTTAATCGAAACACAACCAACTGGCACGCATCTCACACCTGGGAGATATAAGTTGCGTTCCGATACAGCACGGCGACACACACCGAGCAATGTAGTTTTACTTGGAGGGAGAGACAGGAATTGTGCTGTGCGCGTATTTTTATGAAAGGCTGGTGGGGGAATCTCAGTCCAATACTTGTATTAGATGTTGTTAGACTTATTTATATCTCAAGTGCAATTATTTGCTACAAATGTACTTACTGCACACTTGTCTTTTAAATGGAGATTCACCGTTACAGTATTGTTATAAAAGACCATTGCTATAAGGAAGCATGACTGTTGGCAAGACAGAACGTCTTGCAATGCTATTCTAGTCTATACTCTATGATAAGACAACACTGGCTCGATAACATAATGAATGTTTAATGGTATAGAGAACAAAAAATTATCTATGTTTGTTAGAACAATGGATATTAGCTTAAGATAATTGAACGAACAAAGGCATACTGTGTTCACATCATTGACTGCAAGTATTATGGAGCAGAAGGACAGTAATGATATTGCCAGTATGTCTCACACAGCTAAGCCGGAAGTTTCCCCAAAGACTAAGCAAAAGAAGAAGTCCCTCTGTCGTGTGTTAATGACAAAAAAGACCAAGATTGGTTGCTTGGAAACTTCATACAAAGATGGAGATTCCCATAAGAATTCCAAAATGGATAGTTCTCAGCATGGTTCTGACACAAGCACTAAGTTATCCTTATGCTGCGCAATGACAGAGCGTAGCAGAACACCCCCACAGAGTCTGACTGTTAGTCGATTATCCCCTAATACATTGAGCCGTACATCCATTAAATCTGAGGTGGCATCTGTTAATGGGAATTACCAGGCAGATCCTGTGGTCAGAAAAGAAGAGGTACATGTAGCAGGTGTTGTACACAATTCCCACGAGGGTGTTACAGAAAAGAATAGCACTTTGATGGAGAAGGAACAACGTCATAGTACTTATACCGAAGGTAATAATCTATTATCTGATTTTATCACTCAATTGGGTAATCCCTGATAAGTGATATGCTTATGAAATTGATACTGTTGTCCTTGTAAGCTTAAGTGGTAGGTGAAAGCATTCAGATATCAGTGATAGGAAAAAGTATCCCAGTTATACCCTCAATATAGTTAATTAAAAATATAAAAAAACCTTTTAAAGTAGATTATAATATTATTGACACTAGCAATAGCTCCTGCTAGCAATAGATGGCACATGTATTAGACCATACCTTTTTCCATCAGTCTTGTAACCTGGTTGAGTAAGGTAACAACCTTGCGGATCCCCCACCATGCGGCATACCAAGACAGTGTAGGAGGAAGACACAAATTCCTTTCACTGTATTGGTGAATAGTAGACAGTATTGTCTGACTGGTCATAAGGCTTAGTGATCATCATCTCTTGGGTAGTCCAGTGATTGTGGAGAGTTCTTGAGTAGACATGGGCTTGTAGTTAAGTTTGTAATAACGAAAATGTCTGATCCAGATAAAAAGAAAAGAAAAAAGTCCTTCCTCCAGAAGTTGAAACGTGCATTTAAAGTAAAGAAACGAATCAAATCTACAGAAGATACTCCCAAATGTTCAAAATGTGAAACTCAGTTTGATGTGTGTGAAAAATATTCAGCAGCTAAAGAATTTGATCCCCCTGAGAATAAGGAAAGTGCATTGGAGGTTCATAGAAATTGTGATAGTTGCTGTGACTTGCAATTTTGTAATGATGATCACAATCAAAATAGGAAGAACAGCTTGGGTGTGAACAATATTGAATGTGATAATGTGTCTAATAGGAGTCTGCAAATATATAGCATAAGTAGTAAAAGCACAACAGCTGTAGGTGTAGAAAGAATGATGGAAGGACAAGTAGAAGCATCTAAACCTGGTTCAGACAGAAATTTGAATATGAAAATATTGTTTTTACAAGACAAACAAGTCCAAGAGCAAGTAAAAAGTATACCCCAGGCTAAGACCATAAAAAATACTGATTCCATTAGTGGCAAATCAAACTGTGATTGTAGTAGTATTAAAAACAAAAAACGAAAGCTTCTAGTAAAAGAAAAGAAAAAAGTATCTGATGACAGTAGTTCAGATAGTGACTTCTCTGCAGACTCCACAGAAGGATCACTGCAAGAATCCTCAGACGATGAAAATGACTCTTTTATTGGTTATGAAAAACATGAGAGGAAGTTAAAGGATGAGTACTTTACAACAGGGAAATATATTACATATTTCTTCCTGGAAATGGAAAGGCAATTCTACAATCCTTCTGAAGTATACACTATGATTCACTACCATGATTCTAACACTTGCGAAAAGCCAAAGAAAGAAGGTATAACAAAATATCTGAAATGTATATTCCTGCTTAAAGTTTTATTATTGTGCTTTTGCTAGTATTTTTTGTTTCATTGTTATAAGGTGTTAAGTGGGTCATCATACTTTATTGTATATGAAATATTCCCATGTCACTATATTAAACAATGCAATTAAAAGTGTATCCTAGAAAAAGGGATATGTGCCTTTGGGGTATCAAGAGCGTAGAAAGAGAACTATTCTTATCCATTAACTGATGGTGATGGTCTCATCTAATTGGGACATGCAATTTGCAGGATGTGTAGGCTGATCACTTTTGAGGAGCGTTTATGATAGTGTTAGGTGTATAATAGGATTCAATTGAACCTACTTGATCTTATTACAGATGAATGCTGCATCATCATTAATATCATTTCTGATGCTAAAATCTGTTCTTTCAAGAACTTATTTTACGAGCACCTGTGTATAATTTAATGTTAGTGTGTAGCATATCTTATTTTCATGCGCCTAAATTTGGTATCATTAAATGTTTCAGGTGAAAACTCCTCATCAGGGTCGGTATCCCCAAGCATTCCCATACCTATACGGCGTAGGCTACTTCATCGGCGATCAGTAGATAATTTAGTAGTTAATTCTCCGACAAATTCTATACGACATTCTAGTCCTGAGTCTGTGAAAAGTGCACCAGTGCAATTGAAACCTCGCTCGACATCTCACGATGCTCTGGCCAAGAAAAAGGAACGTCCGCACTCACAATCGGGTGCATCTATGGATAGTTTGGCAAAGCAAGCTTTATTAGCGGCTCAAGTACTTAATTTAATTCCTACGCAAAAAGCACGCGAGAGGTACAATTATTCTATGAATTCATTTTATTACATCCTAGGAATCCTTAAAAATTAATAGGATTATTTGGAATAGGAATTTCCTCCATGGGAGAATCGCTGCGAATTCTCTACTTGGACCAGTGGAACTTGAGAAAGTACTGCCAAATCGTGAATTAAAGATATTTATTGGAACTTGGAATATGAATGGACAAAATCCGCCAAAAGAGTTAAATGATTTTATGCTTCCATCGGATATAGAAACTGTTCCTGATATACTAGCAATTGGAACTCAAGAATCGTGTTCCGAACGCAATGAATGGGAAGCAGCTTTGCAAGAGACTCTTGGTCCATCTCATGTATTACTGACCAGTACTGGTCTGGGAACGTTACATCTCGCTCTTTTTATTAGAAGAGATTTAATCTGGTTTTGTTCAGTTGCCGAAGATGCTAATTTCTCAACAAGAACTGGCACAGCATTCCGCACAAAGGGAGCCGTAGCATTAGCTCTCATGCTGTTTGGTACAAGTTTCCTTTTCGTTACCGCACATTTAACAGCGCACCAAGAAAAAGTTAAAGAACGTGTGAACGACATAAAGAGAATCGTCAGGAATCTCGATCTTCCCAAGGATTTACCCACGAGGCACAAGAGCCGAGGTATTACCTTCTCAAACATATACTTTACTTTAAAAAAATGTATTAAAACAAACATAAAACATGATTTCTTTTACAATAGACGTCACTCAGAACTTCGATTGTGTGTTCTGGTGCGGTGATTTAAATTTTCGACTGGCTCAACCGCGCGAAGAAGTGATTCAATGGGTTACCGATACATGTTTTCCTCAACAATCACCGATCAATTTACACAAAGATCAATTAAGAACAATCCTCAATGAGGGTGCCGTATTACGTGGCTTTGAGGAAGGTGCGATAACTTTTCCTCCGACGTACAAATACGATCCAGGAACCCAAAACTTTGACTCAAGCAGCAAACAACGCACACCGGCATATACCGACAGGATCCTTTTCAAAGGAAAAGGACATCCAAGGGGATACATTCGAAGAGTTAGTCATGAAAGTGGTAATTCTCATCGAGATGGTATTATAGAATGTTTAGTGTACGATTCTGTACCAAGCATTTGTACATCCGATCACAAACCGGTATGGGGTGTGTTTAAGACAACCGTGCGCCCAGGGATTGACACGTAAGTTCACATGCAAATAGTTATAAACAAAAATATAGGAAGAAACTGGATAAATTTACATTCGTTACAGAATTCCTTTGGGAGCTGGAATGTTTAATCGAGAAGTATACCTGGAAGGCATAAAACGGCGTGCCGCGGCCATGGACGATTCTCACGGAAATCCGAAAGTATGTTCAATTCAATAATGAGGTAATGTTAATACGGCAAAAGCATAATATTGTGCTGGTAAGTGTAATTCCAATATTACGTGTACATATATATATTCTTTTACACATGCACTTTAAACTACGAATCAGGTACAAACGATTGTTCACTGAACCACGTCGACTCAAACATTTGTGTTTTATACGTTCCGTGCGCGTGTAAACTCTCAAGCTATTCGTAAGTTTTTTACAGACAAGACGGTGAACACTTTTCTAACCAGATTTGTATAACTGGCTATTATGATACCCATTTCCAATGAATCTAGTCAAGTGCAAGAAGCACAAAAAAACCTGCACTAAAAGTTGATGTTTTGTGACAGTCTCTCGCAATAATTGTACCACTCTGAATAGTGGTCGCCACTTAACAAACAAAGTATTGTTGTTGTAGATTAAGTACTAGAGTTCTTTCCCCTGATGCTTGACTTATTTGGGACCACCCACTTGGAGATCAATAATAGGTGTCAATTTTCTTATGAGTTCGATGAAGTAGCCCAAGTATATCTTACCACTGAACAATACTGATAGAATTAAAAGTATGTAATGATGTATACACTGTTCTAGAAACTGATAATAACTAGCCTGTAAGACCCCCAAGTACACAATATTGTTGTATCGCATTATACAAATGTGCGTATTCCATTACCACGTGATGTTGCTATAACTTGGAAAATAACAATTATATACTATATTTGATTTCATTCGTAATTCACCCTCAACGAGAACTGGAATACTGAATCTGGGTGCTAAAAAAATCTTCTATGCTAGCTCATTCCTTCAACAAGATCATTGTTCCTCTCAATAAAATAGAAATAAATATATTTGATGTAACAACTTGAATTGACTATTACAATATTATGTATGTAGGGGTAATTTGTTGTCATGTTAGCTATATCTTGTTCATTGTATAGTATGTTGGGATTCAAGACAATGAACCTACAAGGGACTATGAGATTTTAGATCTATTGCATAATGTTCAAGCTGTCCAAAGGAAAGTAAAATTGAGAATGTATTTAAATAACTGATGTTTGAATCTATTGAGCTGCTTGCCTTAACTATTGCCTTACGGTATTAATTGCATATGTAAGGATTAGCCTTTTATTCCTGTCAATATATTGAAGTTTTCTATTAGTGTCTATGTTACATAACTATTATTAACGATTTGAAAGGAGAATCACAGTTTAATGTACCTTATTTGTACGATAAGTGATTCAATTTGCACGCAGATGTAAACTAAACACTGTATTGTTATTTTTTAGCTTGAAAGTCTGCTAAATGATAAAAAGAAAAGCCAAAGAGTATTTAAATTCTTATAGTTTACTATATCATCTGTTCCATCTTAGAAGTTCCATCTAATCCTGTGATAAACTTCTCGATATGTACAATAATCCTGTTGTCAATGAAGACCAGGCGGCACTATTAGTAAAATACAGAAAAATTCAGCATGCACATGCACACGTACTTTCATGCAGCAAGCACAAAATAGACATAAACGGTACAACGGTAGATAAAATATAGCCATGTGTTGTAAGTGACATTGAACTTCTAAGTTTTTGTATCCAATGATATTTTTCTTTCGTAAATATCGAACCCGCCAACAAAGAAACAATAATACAAAACCGACGAACAACTGACATTTGCTTATTTGTTTCAATAAAAAAAATGATTGCATTATCCCTTGTTGTTGTTATTTAATTATAATTACCCAATATTTCTGCTAGGCAACACCCCCATTTATTCAATTGAATTTGATTACTAATAATTGATGCACGTGTATATCGGTAGAAAAAATAACTCACGAGCGACTTGTGGATATTCCATTTCTTCGAAGTCGAAGTTAATCAACTGGCATCGGAAAATATAATTCACAAATGAATACACAAAAGAATGTTATTGCAAAATTGCCTTCAGATAATTCGTTTGTTGCATTTTACCGGAACCCGATTGCCGCCCTCTGAACGGTCTGAAGATGCCAACAATCCATAGTGCAGTCAGGCTTGCACCACAATTCCCTAGTAATCTAATATCCACAATTGCATTTCTTTTGAAGTAAAATTAATTAAGTACCAACGATTCATAATTTATTAATACTTTTTTGAATTGTACTTCTAATTTAGTATTTATTCTGAACAAAATATAATTGATATAAGTTTTGCCTTAGAAACTTTCTTGTATGAATGGTGCAGGACTGACGCGACATTCCGGTATAAAAGCAAACCGCTGATGCTGCTTCCTCCATTTTCTTCGGGTGCAGCATCATGGTGAGTACTGTGTTAATTTCGGATCCAAGTCGTTCTTTTGCATCTTTCCCCCCCAAAATAAATAAAGCTGATCATGAGATTAGCGAGTGCATCTTCCACAAACTGCAATGATTATTTTTGCTGATTTAATGCTATGCACAAATATTAGAGATTGATAAATTCCACGCGTCCATGCGTCTTGTATCACATACTTGATCACTCAAGCCACGTGTTGGTTTTATTTCCCCCTTATAGAATGATGATTTAGATATTAAATTTTATGGTTTGAAACTGAATAACCATGAAGAAAGTATTCTAGGGCGGTCTGACGATATTTTGCTTCATTGCGACGCCATATTTCCGGATGTACAACGTGTAACCGAGTATTTCTGTTTGTAGTCACACAGGAAATTCAGTGCACCCCGTCATGGGTCTATGGGATTCTACCCCAAGAAGAGATCACGCAGACATCGTGGCAAAGTAAAGGCATTCCCTAACGATGATGCTACCAAGCCTGTGCATCTTACTGCTTTCATCGGCTACAAAGCTGGTATGACCCATGTGGTCCGAGAAGCCGATCGTCCCGGATCAAGTAAGTTTCCCCAGCTTGGCTTAAGATCAATTAATTTATATCGACGTCTGTACCATAGTTCGATAGATACTTTAGTGTCGGTCGACTATGGTCGCGGCCTAAGAGCTGTTTGATATTGTGCAGTATAGTCTAAGCTGCGACGTCGAAGAACAACTCTGTGCACTGCTCACGCAGAAAGCATGGAAGCATGGCATATTCCATAAACTCGTTGTAGTCCATTGGGCAATAACCATTGAGATAAACCATGTCAAGCACAGTTCTATATTAAAATTACTGCTGCATGAGAACATGTGGATGTAACTTTATTAATTCGAATCTACGAATGTTTTAGAGGTGAACAAGAAGGAGATCGTCGAGGCCGTTACGATTCTCGAAACACCACCAATGATGGTGGTCGGTGTAGTCGGATACATCGAAACCCCACATGGTCTCCGTGCTCTTACCACTGTTTGGGCCGAGCATTTGTCGGAAGACTGCCGCAGACGATTCTACAAGAACTGGTAAGTTAATTGAAGATTTTTGAAAATCATTTAGAGCATCACAAAGTGATTGCGGCAACGATTGTTTACGACCATTTATTGAAGTCCATACTAAACAATTACTATACAGCTCTCCGCTCATTATGACGAGAGCAATAACTTGGATATAGCCCTAGAGCAATTTGGCTTTTTACAAGGCGAACCCAAGAAATGTGTCCAGTCTCCGCTCATTACGATGAGACTGGCACGTTGCAGATTGCCGCGACGTGTGTATGTACAAAGAAAGACGGGAATTGCAATTGATTTTCTATAGGTATAAGAGCAAAAAGAAGGCTTTCACAAAGGCGTCCAAGAAATGGCAAGACGATCTCGGCCGCAAATCGATCGAAAGTGACCTTAAGAAAATCATTAAGTACTGCAAAGTTGTCAGAGTTATTGCTCACACACAGGTAATTAATGATTGCACTATTATGGAAGTAATAATCTAAATTCGATCTCCTATATTAATACAATTCATTATTCAATTAGATGAAGTTGTTGAGACAACGTCAAAAGAAGGCACACATTATGGAAATCCAACTGAATGGTGGTACCATTGAACAGAAAGTACAATGGGCGAGAGAACACCTTGAGAAGTCCATTCCTGTCAACAATGTGTTTGCATCTGATGAGATGATTGATCTCATTGGTGTAACCAAAGGAAAGGGATACAAGGGTATGTATTTTGATAATTCATATGCTCTCACTGGAGTGTGCACATCCCCTAGAAATCATGTCTTGGACTGCATGATGAAAAAGCATGATGTGCCTGTCTGATAATTTTGACGATATATTCATGCTGCCTTCCTACTGAAGTCCTCAAGCATGACTTTACTAACATGTTTGCCCCCCAAAGTACACCAATTGCACTTATATACAGGATTGGCGAGATACTTAGAATTATATTAAATATTACAGGTGTGACTTCCCGTTGGCACACGAAGAAACTGCCACGTAAGACACACAAGGGTCTGAGGAAAGTCGCTTGTATTGGAGCGTGGCATCCTAGCCGTGTGTCCTTCACTGTTGCTCGTGCCGGTCAGAAGGGCTACCATCATCGTACGGAGATGAATAAGAAGATTTACAGAATCGGACAAGGCATCCACACCAAGGACGGAAAGGTAAACATAATATTTGATTGGTACAAACTAGGGCCCCTCCCCTTAGTCGTTGTGATCTTTGTTAATTTCGACTTTCCTAATAGGGGCCCAATAGTAATTGCTTGTACATAGTACCCTGAAGTAGTATCAGTATCTCTTTGGGGTCTCCATTCGAGGGACATTTCTATTTTAGTCACTAACATGGATCATACCGGATATAATTCTGGTAGACATTAATATCGATCTCTAAATGGGTTTCTAAATGTTTTTCAATCTTCCCGACATTTTCCGGGGCTGAAATTTGGTGGAGAATAGTTTCTTGTATCAAGGAAGAAGTGATATAAATTGCAGAGCCCTAGTACAAAATTCATTTTTTCGCACATTTTTGTGGGTATACCCCTTCAAAAATTTTCGATTTTTCGAAGGTTCTGGGACTTCGACGAATACTTGATAATTCGATTGTTTGAGTATCAAAACGGATAGAAAACATAAAACCAGTAGCAAAAATGCCAAAATTCTATCGAAAACACATGGAAAACCGGTCCTGAATAATTCATTTTCGTCTAATTCTGATGGTTTTCCCTATGTTTTCCATACTTCTCGACATTTTCCGGGACTGAAATTTGGTGGGGAATGTTTTCTTACATCAAGGAAGAAGTGATATAAATTGCAGAGCCCTAGCTCAAAATTCATTTTTTCGCAAATTTTTCTGGGTATACCCCTTGACGAATTTTTCGGCCAAAAAATGAACTTTGACCTGGGGTTCTGGAATTTATATCACTGTTTCCTAGTTAAATACTGAATCTCTGCCTGAAATACCAGACCCTGAAACGGTCGGGAAGGGTGGTTCAAAAATTTCCGATTTTTCCAAGGTTTTCGGACTTTGGCAAACGCTTCATAAATCGATTATTTAAGTATCAAAACGGATAGAAAAGAGGTATTTAATTGGTGTTTCGTCGTTTCAGGTCATTAAGAACAATGCCTCAACTGCTTACGATTTGACTGAGAAGACCATTACCCCCATGGGTGGATTCCCCCACTATGGTGAAGTTAATAATGACTTCATTATGATTAAGGGATGTTGCATTGGACCAAAGAAGCGTGTTATTACCCTTCGCAAGGTAAGATGCTGACAATATCAAAAATATATTTTATACTTCGTTCACAGTGATGATATTCTAGAGCCTATATCTGTATGATATGTATATATGATATTTAATGATAGGACTGAGCCTTCCGAGAACATTAGAAACTTAGTATTGTTTAGGATTACTCTTAACATTATCTATTTCTTTTTAGTCGCTTCTGGTACACACCAAGCGTTCCGCTTTGGAGAAAATCAACCTCAAGTTCATCGATACAAGCTCCAAATTCGGACACGGTCGGTTCCAGACTGCTGCAGACAAGGCCTCGTTCATGGGTCAACTCAAGAAAGATCGTATTCGCGAGGAGCAAGCACAGTTTACTGCTGCTGCTCCCACAACAGCGGCTGCACAGTGATTATTTACTGTACATTCGTTGGACAATAAAAACTAAAACCTGAAGCCCTTGTTTTACTGTTTTCTATATTGTAGAACCTAATTCATACCTTAATTTTACTCACTCAAGTAAATCGACGAATATTATTCAGGGGATTAAAGAAATTTTTATTTTATAAAGAAAACGATAGTAGTTTATTTATCTATAAACCATAGCTTAAGTAATCAAACAGATGCGAAATCATCTCGATCACTCATTTGTGCTGATATGCTAAATGCAGTATCAGTACTCGCTTCACTATTCAGACTTTCATTAAAAGCAGGTTTACTATTCGAAGGATCATTCATCTCTCGCATTAAACCGGCCATGTCATCGTCAGGATCTATTTCCTGTATTTCACCAACCACATCGATCTCCATCGATTGACTATCTGGCAATGGAAGATGTCGAACTTCTGGCTTTGGCTCCTTGAACTATATACAAAACACGTTAATAAATAAAGTCTGAATGGAAAATAGATATAAAACAAAATGTGGTAACGCACTTTCATTGATTCCAACTTGCACTGTGGTGGCAAGTTCATGTGGAATACACAGTTGATGTCAAAAATCGCAGGAACAGGTTCATGACATTCGATGTCAGCTCGAACTGCTCCACATGCTTTGAAGAGAACTTGGTTTTGATCCTACATCCAAGAAGAATATTCAGGATCAAATACAAATTAATTATATTGTATAATTTCATATAAAACACATACTATTGTATGTGGAACTACCTTAAGAATGTGCTTTCGGCAATGTTTAGCCGAGGGTAATGTTCTGTCTCCGCATTTCACACCGCCTTCGGTGAAGATACATTTCGAAATACTTGGAGGTTTCTGTGCTGGGCCTTCCGTAGCTTGAGCTCGACGTTCCAGTGATTTTCGATAGAGAATTGCTTCAACACCACTCCTTCTATGATAGCGATTTAATGCCTTCAATTTTTCATAGATTTTCTTCTCTCTAGGCGAATCTTTGGGTTGGTCGTGAATGCTACACAACGTTTCTTTCTCCTTCTTAAGTGCGTGTAAGTATTTTCGCCGTTTCTCCCGCAATGTGTATTGTAATCTTCGATACTGATCGATGTAAAGAGACTGAAGTTTGATGAGCTTTTCGCGAGCTATATAAATCACTTCTTCTGCAGTGAAAATTCCAGCATGCCTTAAAAAATTGATACTATTTAATCGAATTGTAGATAATGTCCTATTCTTGCACTAAGCAACTACACGAATTTCTAATTGCTATCTTCTGAAATTTCTGTTGGTTCATCCAAAGTATGCACACAAGCCAAAGCATTCTAGCATGCTCTACTAAATAATAAGGAAGTATAATCTCATGTGAATCTTACTTTAATGGATCATCTTGCGTGCTACACAAGCTTTCATTGTCACTGTCATCTAGTATTCCTCCTCTATGGCTGTCGCTTAATACTGTAGGCTCTATATCGCTATCCGAAGAACTTGCATAGTCCAAGATATCACAACCACTCGCATTCACTTTCGCTGCATCAACTTCAGCTAAAACAGATAGAATCATTCATTTTGAAATTAAATTCATTGGCAGGCTGGTCTTTGTCCAACATGATACTAACCAAAAGGATCTAAAGCTTTGACTTTGCCTTCATCATCTTCTGTATCTTCCGCGCTTGAGTCTGTTGGTTTCACATAATGACTTAAATTGAGGAGTAACATCTCTGGCGAATGAGGCAACGAATGTCTCGAGGTAGATTTTATTCTGGCAACTTGGGCCATCCTTGTATGCTCCGTGCAATATGAGACATCTCTCCTGTCCAGTTTTGGTGCTGGATTCTGACATTTTCTGCCATTTGTATTATACACGAAAGCACATTGTTTGAAAGGCGCATTTGTATCCTCCAGAATATGTCTGTTACAATAGGTATATCCTTCGAGGCAAGGTTGCGTACACTCGTACGATGCATAAACGCATTTATTAGGGAAGCATTGCTTGGACTTCTTCGTAATAGCTGTAGTTGCAGGCATTATGTTCGTGGGGACTCGAAACATTACTTGTTTATGAACCAATTAGAATACCACCGATCTCAATAATCACGTAAGAGAAACGATTTGTGAAGATGCATTGCGATGATTAGCTGGTGTTCCACTTAGCGATCTAATAACTCAGTGTGTACTTGTCACATATGCAACTTGTTAACCAACGCCTTTTTCAGCGTTGCATCACTTTACACATCTTTAAGCAAATAAAATACACATCCAGAAGACGTTGTATACACGATGCACGGTTATGTGAATTAATTCGAAACAGAATTGAGACTTTCCGAATGTAGAATTACACGAGTCCGTCAGTTAAATTATAATATCAACAAAATATCTCCCAGTGAGTGCCTCCGTTTTTTACGGACACAAATATCTATTCCTGTACGCATTTCATGAAACACATAAGTATATGTGCTAGCACTGAAGTATAGCAGGAAATATCTATAGGATATGCAACTTCCTGTCACGTGAGACACAACGTTGTTATAATACGATTCAAATTATTTCGTTATTTCTTGGAGTTGGAAGGTTTATTTGTTCAGAAAATGATGGCACATATTTCGTAGATAACTGTTCGATTTTATTAAAATATATTGTCAATGGAATCACTGTCTCTGTTAAAAAAAACTTAAGCTGTAAGCTATGTACAGAAATTCGACATGTTTAACCCATAATGTGGAAACACTTTCGGAAGAATTCTGGACCATCCCATCTGCCTCTGTAATAGCACGTATTATTAAATATTGCGTAAATATAATCGGTGTTCTAGATTAATGTCGAAGATCGCGAAACTTACTTTAACATCATATTCCAATATATGAATGGAAAGCCATGCTTTTTCAGTAAAAACATTATATAATGTTCCTTTCCTTGATCTATTGGAAATGTTTCATGTGGCTGTAAATTATAGTCAAATTCTGCCAATATACATTTGTTATATCCGGTGACCAAGGGACAAGACGAGTATCCACCATATTTCATATTCATCATATTCCCATCCATATAATCAATTATATTCTTATAAACTACTTTTCCCTGTGAAGCTATGGCTGCCATTGTTTTTGAATTGGGAGTATTGGTGCAATCGCCAATGCCGAATATGTTCCGATATTTTATGTGTTGAAGAGTACCAGGATCCACTGTTAAGAATCCAGCTTCGTTCGTTAAATCAGGGTTGTCCTTTAAAACTTTTGGTGAACCCATTGGTGGACATACATGAAGCATCGAGAACTGAAAAATACCACTTATAATTGTTCCCGGATTTCAAAGTACTAGATTAATTGGCAAATTGTTTAAACTATCACATACTTCCTGTGTTATTTTTTCCTTGGACTCATCCAACTTTTGAAAAGTTGCAACTTTCTTCAAATGATCAACTTCAATCAAATTTGTCTGAGTGTTAACAGTGATTCCTCTACTTTCACACACTTGCCACAAGGCATCAGCATATTTTTTTACACCAAATATCACTGGCAGTGCTGTATTGTAGGTAACATTTACTTTGTCACGGATTTTGTGCTGTGAAAAAAGGATTTTCAAGAATCACAGAACACCAAGAGATACTCTACTTAGCAAATAAAAGTTCTGCATACTTTACAAAAATAGTCTTCAGCAATATAAGCAATTTTCTGTGGAGCACCAGGACATTTGACTGGAGTATTTGGGAAAGTAAATATTGCATTGCCACTGGTAGTCTTTTGTATAGTTTTAAAGACATTAGAGACAGTATCTGGTCCATAAATTGAACACACATCAGAATTAGGATTTCTCACAGCTTCAAGTAAGCCAGGAATCTGCAACAGGTTAGATGAGCTAAAGTTTACTATACAAATTACAAAAACAATAGCCAAGTACTCTATCCAGTGCTCTTACAAGTATACATTACATTTTCCCAATGATACTGCAGGCCTGTTGCAACAATCATAACATCATACTCTACTGTATCACCATTGCGTGTAATAACAGTATTCTTTGCAGGTTCAAATGAAACTGCGCAATCCTGGATCCATTTAGCATGCTTTGGAAGTACTTTTCCCATGGGTTTTTTTGAAGCCTCGAAAGAAGCAATACCACCCCCAATTAATGTGAACAATGGTTGGTAGTAATGGACCTGAATCAGGTATACATCAAAGAATCTTGTGGAAGTTGTATAATTGTCTTCAGCTGGATATTCATACCTCGCTTGGTTCTATTATGATTACTTTATTGGGATCTTTATACTTTTTAGCAAACTTAGCAGCCATGCTACAACCACCGGTGCCACCCCCGATTACTAATACTTTACACCTAAATAAAAGATATATTTACTACAGGTGACTCATCCGATCATATGGAAACAATTCATAAATCATACAAGATAACAATACTTACGAATGATGTACATCTCTATAGCCATGCCCATTTAGGATAGTTCTTGAATGGGGAATAGTGTTATATTTAGAAAGGTGTGACAAGAGACACTGCGCTCCATTTGGAAGCCTCATTTCTGCAATCATTCATTAGCTATGTAACACAACTACACACAGAGTTTACTAACTTAACAACGAACAATAGCGTTTACATGAGTTCTTAATAAAATTCTGCAATAAAGTCACATGTTTATTGCTCAGAAAAGAATCGACACAGAGAATTATTTGCAAGGTTGAAGCTTTATTTCGAGATGTTCAACATGATGGAATGTGGACAGGTGAACTGTCAATATTTGTTTAGTATCGTCTGAAGATGTTAATGATTCGTGAAATAAGTGAACGATGAGGACACCGTAGAAGAATCTTAAATCGAATTATACAGAAATAATTAGAAAAGTGTTTCTTACTTTCGCAATACTCTGCCTTATGTCAGCTCACCGGACGTAAGAACGTAAGAAATAGATAAGAATACGTGGTCGCTTTGATACCGCACTATATGCGTGTACTGTAATCGGATATCAGATTCGGTGAAATTACATATTCAAACAACGTATAAAGTCCGTCCTATCTCCGGGTTAACTGCCCGGCAATTGCATATATAACAGCGCAAGTAAGAACAGTGATATTGTAACATTCGTAATTGCGAAGTTACCGGGAGATATCATCATCACGCATGCGTCTTTTTGAACGACAGACCTTTCTTTAATCTTCCTGATTATTCATTGACATTTCAATAATCTCCGGATACGAGGGCCGTGATTTTCAAGTGGAATAGTTAAAGCCTATGTGTGTGTATTTTGCGTGGGAAGCCGGCTCAACGCACATTGCTTTGATAAAGCTTGAAAATCCCCTTTGATAAGATCTTGCAATCTCTGATATGCAATATATGTAATATTAGATAAGCAACAGTTATTAGCATTTTATTCTGGTGATTCATAGGAAACTTATGTGCTAATTATAAAAAAGAATCCTGTCTTCCTGTAATACGTGCATTCGAAATGTTTCCTGTAAAGGTGATGTCACATTGGACACTATGTTTCCCTAATCTATATACCGGCCAATTAGGTTGGTCATCGCTTGGAACAAGTGCAGTAACGACATCTGCGGTCAAGTTTTCAAGTTCGTCGAAATAGAACATTGTGAAGTGCTGCTTAAAGTTGGATATACGTGCAGTGCTATATTTGACACGTCAAACACGTAAACATGGATGGCCAGCTACTGGTACGTGTCTATATCTGCTTAATGTTTTTTTGTGCACGCTCTGCCGACGAGATTCTCCTTCATAATAAAGTATCAGCGAGAATGGCACAGTACCATCATTGTCATGAACCGCGCTGCCGCAGCCAAAGACGAGACACATAACCTCGGCGCAATGCCTGGCTCATTTTTGGAGTACGACTTGCAAAAACGTGTACGCTGTTCATTAAATTGTTCTGTGCTCTTGTTTCTTGTGTAATTGGTTGATTCTAAGCAGGGTTATTAGAAGAAAGTAATCTTATTGAAAGCAACAACATGTTTCATCATGCGACGTACGATCATCCATGCGAAATCGCTTGAATGAAGAGTATTGATCGATCTTTATAGTTTTTGTGGTATTACTTGGAAACACTGTATTTACATTACAATGGGATTGTCAATAGTTATTGTATAATTTATATTATTAACATTCTTTCCGTTCATTGGATACGGTAGCGCTCGCTTTTACCCGAGGCCGATGGAATTCGTGTTGGAGAATCGATATATTATGTGCTATTTATTCAAATATAATGTAATTCGCGATACAATTGATTCAGGAAAAGATACTTTCGTTTTAGGAACCAACGCTATACACCGTCAAGGGTATGGCCATCCTTGATAATGATGGCGACAGAATACTAGCCAAGTATTACGATAATACCATCTTCCCAACATCAAAAGAACAGAAGGCTTTCGAGAAGAACTTATTCAACAAAACGCATCGGGCAAACGCCGAAATAATTATGTTAGACGGTTTAACGTGCGTTTACAGAAGTAACGTAGATCTCTTCTTCTATGTCATGGGAGGTTCGCACGAGAACGAGGTTTGTATCAGGTTTTCGCAGCTTCTCCAGCAAATAATAAGAAAATGACAAAATAACAAACATTATAAATAATTCCAGCTGATCCTGATGAGCGTGTTGAATTGTCTCTACGATTCCGTGAGCCAAATTCTAAGGAAGAACGTCGAGAAACGCGCGGTTCTTGATAGCCTAGACATAGTTATGTTGGCGATGGACGAGATTTGCGACGGCGGGTAAATAACGGTCGATTCTTTAAAAATATTCCACTCTACTTGCACTAATGAATCATTATTACAATGTATGCAGGATCATTCTCGATGCGGACGCAACAAGTGTGGTGCAAAGGGTAGCTTTACGGACAGACGACATTCCACTGGGTGAACAGACAGTTGCACAAGTCTTGCAATCGGCAAAGGAGCAACTGAAATGGTCCCTGTTGAAATAATTGTTTATGATTCCTGTGTACTATAAGATGAATATAAATATATTGCGATTACACTGTACGATTCGTATTATTTCTATGCTAAAACTAGAGGTTCGAGAGAACCGGAGAATCGATTTTGTATAGAAGGAGATAAGTATACGTTAGGAGCGAATGATTCGTCATAGTAGAGGAAAACAAAAATGCGAGGGTTTTTCTCGTGGGAAATCTGAGGTGAATCGACCCTCCTCGTACGAGCAGTCAAAGACTGCAACGTGAAACGGGTTGCGCGCGTTTATACACATGCACAAGTACCTCAGAGGACAGTGGTTGCTTATTTGAAGTCACGAGGCAGCCCTCTAACACGATCCGATCGTGTCCCTTGGTTACTCTTTTATTAGGTTCCTCCGCAGAGGGAGTTTTCTATTTGATTACGAAATCTGCTGATCTCCTTCTCTCCAGGTATTTTTCCCACTGGGAGTAACGTATTGCATTCACCTTACATCACAGTCTCTTTCTTTCTAATTTCAGGCCGTTCAATATTTGACTGTCCAGTGCAGAAGGTAAATCTTCGACTGGTATCACCGGTAACAGAACTGTCTCTGGCATTCTCCGGCAGAATTAATAATGAGCGGCTCGTTGAAGAATTCCAAGTTGACGATAGAAGCGTGGGGATGAGTCGGCTAGGATGGTTGCCGTGTCCCGATGAAAAACTCTTGTTACTCGATCGCGTCGGAATTATTGTTCGACCATGCTTATTTATGGCATTCATTTTCCTGGAGATTGGAGGACCGTTCGGCTCACTTCCACCCTCCGTCACCCACCCCTTTTACCTCTCGCGTCCACCTTCATCGTTCGCGCTCTTCCCGTTCCTCTACTGGATGGTGCGCGCTTTCCAAAGTCCGCCCCTCTTCGTCCATCACTAGCGCATCCCCATAGCACATCCGCACTCTCATTCTCTTTCGTTCCTTCTATCGTATCCTCGACACGAGCTCTCTTTTTTTTTGCTCTCTACACCCGAGTGGGATGCTTCGTTGGCTGCTGCCGCGTGTGTCGATCGGTCGATTTATGGGTTGTCAGCTGAGAGACGAGGCCGGCGTTGATAACGGCGACACTTTGACGGGGTTTGCATCGTCCTCTCGACATTGCGCCCAACCTCCCCCAACTCTATCCAGAATTAATTCAACCCTCGACCTTTCGACGATCGAGCCCCAGTACTTCGTCGTCGTACTAACATTTTGTGAATCAAGAAATCGAATTAGACAATCGTAAATATGTCATTGAACACTCCTATTTCTAATTCCCTACTTGACTGTTTTTTTTTTTAGGGATTTAGAGATTCGAGTGGAAGAGCATGTAGCAATTAACAAAAAAATCGTCGCGTTTCGAATCGCTGTTCTGTCGGCTTAGGGGGATGACACAGGGAAATTACCGGAACACATGAGAGCGATTAATCATCCCTCACACTATCGCTGTCTCTGTCTCGGCGTATGTGACTACTCGGTACTACCAGGGATAAAGTCACTGCATTATAGATGGTGATCGCTTGAAATCGGATTATATCGGGATTTTCACTGTTCGCACCCCCCTCGACGGACATATGCCGTCGAGGACGACTCCTCTCACACCCGCCACCCTTTAATTTCTTAATAAACGGCTAATTGAAAAACACTGTTACACCTCGAGCACAAGCATTCTGATTAACTCCAGCCGATTTGTCTTAACAATCGGAGAATTGCGGAAATGCCAATACTAATCCAAGTTGAATATAGCAAAAGAGAGAATTTTAATTCTCTAGCTTCAATGGTGTATGATTGAACGAAAGGGGTGAATGCGGAAAGATGTAACGATCCGTGAGGGATGTTACTACTGTCACAGTTGTATCCTACAGGATCCTTTACATATGGCAAACATCCTGTTTATCAGTATACGCTTACACGCCCTGGCGATCCCTACCTGCTGTCCAACAGTAAATAAGAGAGCGAATGGCAAAAGGGTTGACTGAGCTCGGCTAGGGGGAATGCTAATGAAATTAATTGAGCGTAAAACATCCGTCATTTCACGCGAAGTACATTCACCCCGGGAAATCATATTATTTCAACATGTACATCTCATTAAAAAGTTGTTTAAACGACTATTTAGTCAATTTTAGATATTTTTTATCTTACATAGAAAGAATTCAGGATGAAAATAATCCATGTTGAATTCTATCTAAAAATTCGTATATAAAATGTACCCATGAAGATGAAATGAATTACAGGGTTGGCAGGTTGTAATAAAACGAAAGGATGAACACACGCTGGTTGAGAGTCAAGTGAGAAGCACAAGGATTACGAGGGACTGTTTATGTAACTCAATACCCGCGGGACGAAGGATCATCAAAATCCAATGACACAATAGAGACCAAGCCAAGTGTTGACAGGGGTTTCTCCCTACTGTTGCAACAACCTAGAGTCATTCAACGATGTCACATATGCTCAAAATTCTCCGAGGCTAATTCTATACTACACAAGCACTTGTCACGCTGTTCTCCCCTATTGAAATACATAATTTCGATTCCAGAACTCCATCAGCAGGCATTAAGGTGGATTACATATCTCGACTGGAGTCCAAAAAGGGGGAGGGAAAAACAATTCTAACTGGATATAAGAAATATCAGTGAAAAGCAATTGGATAATTTTGAGACTTGATAGTGTGAATGTTGTAGAAATTGGTCGAATACCTTGGGAATAGGTAAGCGTAAGATCTTGGTGCGCAGGATATTAGAGCCGACAGAGAGGAAGCAGGTGGAAGGTGGAAGACACCGGTGCCATGATGACTCGAAACCTCTCTCGCTTATCTGTGAGGTGGGAGGAAGATACCGGGTCAATACTGCGGCGACCGTTTCCAGGAGCCGAGAGGGGAGATCGCTGCACCACTCCCTGGTGCTCCCGTCGGCGACAAGCGCCGATTGGCGGTGGCAGTCCTCTCCTTCCTTCTCCCTTCCTTTTACTCTCCTCCTGCATCCTTGCACCTCTTTTCCTCTACAAGAATCACCTCTCTTCTTCTAACTTTACTCTACACGAATTTCCTTTTTCTTTCACGTACCTTCTTCACTGTCTAATCAATATTTTATTGTATAATAATGAAATAAGTGTTTTTATTTCTTTAATTATAAGAAGAATTACTGGTTTATTAATACGATGACGTAGAAGATGTTCCCAGGCTTAGGACTTGCGAACGATGCGGTTGGATCGAAGGCAAAATAGCATTAACGAGGATCTCAGCGACGAGTTCATCTCATTCGGCAATGCGTTATCTGTCGGCGCACTGTAAAGTCTTCGTGATTTAAGCGACCTCTTGATTCCTCGACTTCTTCCCTCTTCAAACTCTTACACATTTAAGCACTTGAGAGTCGCATCCTCCAGTCGGCGTTATCGTCTCGCACCAGATCACACTTCTTTCTCAGTGCTATAGTTACTTTTTGTTAGAGTTCCCATTTATTTTCATAATCGCCATTTTTCCAGGCTCATCGCATCTGTGCCGCAGAGTATAAAGGGCTTCTTTAACTCACGTATCTTTTAAGCTCTGCTTCGCACAGCTGCTTCAACCTCGATTATTATTGCATTACGTATGTGTCGGTGTGTCTGGATTTTATATCGCTGAACGAGAAAATGATTGCCGAATGATAACAGTAAGCAAGAAATAGTAGTAAAGAATTAACAGACATTAAAAGAGATTTAAATATAATTAGAAACATAATTATATCATAAATGCAAGGGGTCAAAAACCTTAGACATAGAATTGTAAAAGGAGAAGTTGTAAAAGTGAAGCTAAGATGTAGGAAGAAGTTCGGTTAATCAGGGTTGTTCGAAGGAAGTTACGCGGGTGTTGCAGGGCTTGTTCCTGGCACATACACATCCTACTTACACTTAGCCGGCGGGGAAAGGATCGTTAAGCTGGAAGATCGAGGAGGTCTGGCGGTGAAATTACATTTTTTAATTATCGCTGGAACGAGTTCATAATTGGTGCTCACTACGCGGGGGATGAAACTTATTAGCTCAGCTATGTTCTCGCCTTCCTAAGGGATGCAGCATGGCCGCTCCGTAACAAGGATATTCTCCTACTTCCTACATTCACTGTTCTATTATATATTCTCCACATTCTAATCCAGAATTCACTCTAATTTCTCGAGACCTTAAAAACTAGTCTGATTGGCTTGGAAAATCTGTCGATATCGAAGTCGAAAGGTCGAACATTTGGTGCACAATCTCGACTGGAAAGAGCTGCTACAGGAATAATTAATGAAAGAGTGCGACTCGTAAAAGGTGGGAGGGTTGAAAAGACAGTGGGCAGATCGAAGGACGAAATCGAGGGCGGAAACATAGGGTTGCAGAGGATAACACCGAGTTTATAACCAGGTTAGCGAAATCGGCTCGGGTGCCTCGCTTATTCCGGGGCCGGAAATAACGAGGTAAAGAGAGAGAAGGGTAGCTGGGAAAAAGGGGGGAGCGGCGTAGCGCGCACGCTTTGATTAAATTAGGGGATGATCGCGCGAAATTAGAGACATTAAATTCCACCCCTCCGCTCGCCAGTGCGCCTGTACTACCATCTACCTGTATCGCTTCACCCCCACTGGCGTAACTCACCCTTGAAATAAAGAAATCAACCCCTGAACTTTAAGTTATCTCTAACTTAAGTTTCATGCGAGGGTAAATTATGTATTAGATAAAATTAAATGGATAAATACTAGTTTTAAAGGTATATAATTTGTTTGTGAATCGATCGACTCCTGAAATTTCGAGGGTTCTTTAGAATTTCAGATTTGCAATTTGAGAATCTTCAAGCTTAACATCTCGAGGGTGTTGTCTACGCCAGTGGTCCATGTACTCCGGCGCGCAGAAGCTGCAGCAGCCCCGACATCCCGTGGGTGCTTGCTCTCATGCGACTATGTCGGTAGAAACTCTACTCCGTCGAGGAATCTTCACTTAGGACTTTATTAAAGGATTCGAGAGAAGCGAGACTCGCCTAGGCACCGATTGGACGCTTCTACAACTCGAGGGAAAAATTCGGATTGGATGTAAACAGCTTTATTATACATAGAAAGTGTTAATGTTTACTTGTTAGTCATTTAAGCCATTGATTCTGAATTCTAACATATCTTTAATAATATGTTATTAATTATAACAAGTTGAAAATGTAGATTTATTTTCAGAAATCATTGATTGAAATTAATGACAGATGAAGATTTTATTTTGACTTCCTGGGAAAGAAAAGCAAGGTGGTAGAAAGTGCAACGAAGATTAAGAAGGAATGTCAGAGTGTTAAGAGTCGGAAGTGGAATCTCATGTAGAGCGGCGCTCTAGTTTCCTCGATGATGCGCGTGCCTACTCCTACGAATCGACGCATCTGCCTGACAGGAGACGACAGGACTCTTTTCGTGGAGGAAGCCGACACTATTATACCGCGGCGAGAACACTTTTTTCTCTAATTGCTCTCCTTCGAAGGAAAGAAAAAAAAAAAAACGAACTGGAACGATGAGACAGGAAACAGTACAAGTGGTAGTCACTCAGGCTTTAAGAGCGATGTCGCCGAGCTAAAGTGCTTCCGAATTATGCCGATGCCCAAAGTGGCTTTGACTCTAATTCTATTCTAATTTCGGCACTTCATTCTTCTTTGCTATGACCTAGTAAAAAATCCTTCCACAATCCTTACATGAAATATAAATTTCTTTAGAATCAGTCATAATGATTGGATATTTTGTTGCATGTGTTAATTATATTTTCATTTCTAATAACAAAGAGATGAATAAAAAAAAAACAGGAGAGAATGAGTTTGGCTCATCAGAGAATTCTGTGAGTGTTAGCAAGTGCTACCGGGTGTCTGGCATCCGGTAGTGTGGGGATTTTGTGGTGTCTTCCAATTAGCGCTGTTCTCCTAACGCAGGAACATCGAGCGTGTGCAGCCTTCGTCTAATGGGAGGACGATCGTTTCGTCCTCTTGGATCACAGCATCCAAAGAGATCTCTTCCTTTCCTTCTGGCAGACTTCTCCGCCGCCAAAGACGAAATCTCGTAAGCGCGCGCGAACGAGAAACGTTAGTATCCTTGGCGTTTCATCTTCGCCGACTCTCAACGTACGTCGCACCATCTTCTCCCACCTTCTTCACAATGAAGATTGTGTAAGGACGAATGATGAACATCTACTTGACACCGATTTCACGTGATGACAGCTATTATTTTTTATTACTGTATTCTTATTGAATTATTACAATCTTCAAATATTTGATCTACTATTTATTATGATTAAATTAATACAATATTTTATATACAACTGTGTTAAATAATATGTTCATGACTTAGTATTATTAAATGAATTCGATTTCCTTGAAGATGATTCAGAGAAAATTGAATGGGAAGGTTGACTGATTGCATAAGCAGAAAAATACTGAATTACGCGTGGCCACATCAAGCTGGGAAGCGATTCATTAACACTGGCATCACTGCCTCGAGGGAAGATCGGAGGCGACAAGGATCCAAGAAACGGCCACCGAGGAGGTCGACCTCCCGATGAAGGGAAGCCGATGTGTGAAGAAGCATAAGTAAGGCAAACACAGAAAAATTTGTGTTGTTCCAGTCATAAAGGAAGGCGGGTGTTAAAAGTCCATACTAATTGACAAAGTAACGCCAGCATTCTCTCTTGAAGATATTCCGATGACTAATTGACATCGAATCAGCCAGCTATAATCTTAGTGAATACTCAAATAATCCCACGTTTCTTCGAATAACATTTATTCCCTTTAACAGAAAAAAAAATAATGCTCTCATCCGGTTTGCTAGAGATGAGAAATTGGGGTATCAGTTTAAAAGGCATTAAATAACACAAGGCTTTCAAGTGCACTCACATGTACAAGTTTTTCTTACTCGTGACTGTGACTTAGAAGAACTTGGAGTCAAATGAATTCGAATGTAACTTCTTATCTTTAATCCAACATCTGGATTGATCTTCTCAACGCATGTGAGTATTCAGGGATGAGACAACAGTTGGCGAAGTTGTAAAAAGTTCTGTGGAGTCAAATGAATTCGAATGTAATTTCTCATCTTTAATCCAACATCTGGATTGATCTTCTCAACGCATGTGAGTATTCAGGGATGAGACAACAGTTGGCGAAGTTGTAAAAAGTTCGGACAAGCGGAACTTTTGGGGTCGAAGGCGTCGAACTTCAAGGACTCTTACGGAGGTAAAATTTTACAGTTATACGTTGGTGTGCAATATAAGCATAAAGCCATTAAAGCAGTCGTCGTATCGTTAAGTAGCCTGGCCAGCTGGACAAAAGGACTCCTCCAGAATTTGGGCAATTCCTAATGCCCTTCTCGGATCTTCAGGGAATAGAAGAGCGGGGTTCGAACCTTTATTACATAGCAGTTTCGCACAAGCAGAACTTCATCCTTCTCCCTTTTCCAATCTCTCTGTCGCTCTTTTGCCAGACAAGAATATCTTCCGAAAAGGTGCAATCGTCGAATTAGGAGTCAAATATCGGACAAACACGAACCTCCTCCGTGGAACCGAGAGACTAGTCGTGGAAGTATGTATCATAAAAATGCAATTATTATCGGCAAACGAGTTCTTCCCTTGTAAATCAATCCATCGGTAATTCATTCCCAATAGATCGTAATTAAAAATAATTCGAATGTATTAGTTTACTGGTCATCAGTTTGTAGTCACTTTAAGAAGCGTATTTCCCGGTATTAAATATATTTAATAATATTAATAAACGTTTTAAATAGTAGGTAATAATTTTGTAGATTTAGTTAAACATTTCTCTTCGGTCCTATTTATTTCTATCCAATGGAAAGCCGTCATTTTAAACTGATATGTTGAAATTCAATGGAATCGTATGGTTCGAAATGAAATCCGAATACGATTGGCGTAAAGTGAAGTTTATTCCTGCGGATAAACCCAGTGGAAATCGAGAGGCGATATACTAACTTCTCGATACGGGGTTGATCATTGGTTTGATTTCACAGGTCATCGAACAACTCGGCAATAATCCGGAACCACCATCCTACCGGGGCGCTTTCTATCTCCAACTCGACTACCTGAAACTAACACACACCCTCTCCCACATTCACCCTCGAACTTTATACCTGCAGATTAGTTCGTCATGTTTACAGTTAATGCTTCTGTTTGTCCAAGCGTGTCACTTTAATACTCTTTGAGAACCGTGCGAGTGTTTGGGTTAGCGCATCAAACCTTGACATTTGACGAACAGATATTATACAATATTCTAATTATTTTAATTATAAATTATATAATATATAATTCAGTTTTAGACTTTGAATAATTTTAGGAGAATTGGAAGAATTTCACTTTCATTGTGAATTTGAGGGGGTTGTAATAATTGTTGGGTCGATGGAAAATAGAGTAAGAAAGGATATTCGGGGCAGTAAGAGTCCCTCGAATATCGGTGACTCTGTTTAGGATAAGATTGGTGGGTGTTGCCTCGTCGGTCGAGGTTGAGCGAGGCTGGTCAGTTGGCTGTGGTGGTAATAAAAGTCTTGTCTCGGAGGAGGAACGAACGGGCAAAGAGAGCGTACGATCGACGAAAAGACAATGAGCGAGAAAATCGAGCATTGTTCCAAGGCTAGATATTCGAGTACGAGTTGCCCGGAAAGGGTCGCGGTCTTCGATCTCCGGCCAATGATTATTACGGCGTTAATCCTGTTAGTCGGTGAAAGGCCGGTCAAATGAGGGTTGCGCGCACGTACCCCGCTTGCGCTTCGCTTCCTTTTCCGCCATCGGGTACACCCATTCAATTCCACTTCACGCTGTTTGGAAACCGGACACTGGCTAATCCGATTTGCTTAACAATAGAGCCTAAGCCCTGCTAAAGGTGCCTCGCCCAGTTTTATTGGCGCTATCGACTTATTATTATTAATACACCGTGCGTTCGCCCTTTTACGGAACATGGAACCACCTTTTCCACCCCTCGAACACTCTCATTTCCCCTCTAAATTCTACTTTTACAATAACAGGTGACTATTTTTATTATATATTTAATTTTAGTATTTAAACTCTCATCTTTTTCATTCAGGAAAAGTTGAATAATCCTGAATAATCCTAAATTCTACTTTCACAATAACAGGTGACTATTTTTATTATATATTTAATTTTAGTATTTAAACTCTCATGTTTTTCATTGAGGAAAAGTTGAATAATCCTGCGTGTACCTGACAGTGTCCAGCGTTATCGGGCACATTTGGCAGCTTATCACCCGTCGTTCGGCAGTGATTAAAATTGAAGCTGGTTTAACGAGTGTCCAGCTGAATGTACTGGCATTATTCCACGGCGAGAGTGTGAACGTGATATGCCAGTGACGGTGACACCATCCGAGAATGGAGAGCCGATATTCGCCAGGCAATAGCGTAGGACAATCAAACTTTTTACTGCGATATTCTAGTCAATGTTTAATTAAAACTGCCACGCATCAAAACTATATTAATTATATATTACTTTAAATAATTAAATAAGATACTATAATTCATATATCAACTACCTTGAATCTCTCAAAATTAAATAAGCCAGTTTAATAATTTATATTGAATTAATGAAATATTGGATTAGGAAAAAAATTATTTATAATTATTCTAGCAATACTAAGGTTTCTTTGATTTTGTCAAATGTAGAAGGATGCTACGCTGTTGACAGGATGAAACTGCAATTTTGTCAGAGCAACTACAAGTGTCTGTGCGTGCGTGTGCGAGTGGCGGTGATCGGATAGGCAAGGGTTGCAGGGAATCCGGGGTGGTTGTCGGCACAGTGTTCGCATAAAGCGAGGATGCATCGTACACGCGGTTAAATTAGCCGGTTAATCAAACCGTTTAATCAGCGGCATGATTGCGACCGCATCTGCAGCGGCCGCCTGTTCGTACCAATTACCTTACTCTCTCTCTCGCTGGCTCCGCCATGTTAATGCGCACGTTCCAACCTGGTCCTCTGCCTCGAATTCCCGAAATCCACCTCTAAAAGTGGTCAAATGCGTATCGAACCACTAGCGAATATAAAAAAACTGTAATTTTTATTTCGATTCTATGGAAAATCTGGTAGATTGAATGTTGGCAAATTCAGAAGTGTTTTTCTTATTTTTTTTCTATGAATAAATAATTATTTATTGGTAAATAGTAGTTGTATTTAATTGGTTACTTTAAAGAAATGCGTGTAACAGGAATAGTCGATTTTCATACTGTCGAAGGGAAAGTGAAGGAAAGGTAAAAGCACAGCTGTCTTTTTCCAGTGTTGTTTTGACAGATTTTTCGTAAATCACAGCTAGCGATCACTCGTGCGATACACTGTGCAACGAAATAACGGGCGTTGCTCTACTTTAAACATGGGCAATAAGCCACGATAGTTCTGCTTTTTCTTGCCGACGGCGAGGATTCGACCCTCGGCAAGCACCGAAAACTGCCTCTATTTTTCCCTTGGTCTGGCGAATACAAAAAAGTTCTGCTCTAGATTTAAGTGCCAGTTATATTTCAACTAGAGCGCGGTTATAGCCGCGTAGTAAACCTAGGACGCAAAAATAATGCTCGTTTTGCGGGAAAAAAGGGCAATTCGTGAGAAAAAAGGAAGTCAAGGAAGTCTTTGGGTAAATATTCGAGGGAGGACTAATAAAAGCCGATAAGTTCACCAACAGCCTGGAAAATGAATTACAGCCGGTCTGGTACCGTTGCTCTAGTTTCGGTTTTCTGCCCGAATTACAGGAAATAAACTTTTACACCTTGTTACGGCATCAGGTAAGAAGACCTAACAGTGTATCCTGCTGGGTGACTTGCTCCAAATAAGGAACAATCAGTTCGAAATCTTCGAAAATTTCATTACTCCAACGATATCCATCCTAGAACCAGTTAAATAAAGAATACGATTCATTTCATAATAAACTCTAATTTAAACATAACACTCTTTAATATAACATCATATTAATAACTTCGACTTTAATAAATCAAATAAACTAGAATACAAACTGAAAAAAAGGATCGCAGGAGTAAAACCTGCTTGGAAATACGAGTAGCTAAGTCTAGGAAAGAATCCTGAAAGATTAACTGGAAACTAGAAATTCGGCTGGCTGTCGTGAGCGCGTGCGGGACGTGTCGGTGATGCTGCAAAAATTATTAGCAATCTGTGATCCAATTTGACCGGGGCGAGCAGCAGGGCGGCTTCCTAGAAATTGGCAGTGGATACCTGCGATTCGTTGGAAATTTTGTACGCCGCCAGTTTGATTTATTAGATATTCCTGCGCTGTTGTCGCAAAAGCCGAGAGAGGGGTTGTTGGGGGGTGGGAAAAGCGAGTGGGAGTAGACGAGCGTGCGAGAGAACCCATCTAAATCGACGGTGAATAAGGGGAAGAATAGATAATGGGGAATTTAATCTAATTTCCGTCTCTGACAATGCCCAACCGTGTATACCTGTGCCATAGTGGTTTTGGCCCTTTCGATTCTCAATGTCAATAACCACCCCCCACCCTCTGACCTTACCGAACCGAGATTCCCTTCACCCTTCACCGCTTTCAATAAAAGTAACAATACTCTCACTTGTGGCTGAGTAGACCGATGACAATTCTTCTTCATCTTTTGCAATTAGACACTTAGAATTTCCCTCCTTAATGATTATTCCGTGTACTCTATTAGATGTCCACCCTCTAAACTAGAGTAAATTATCTCACAATTCGTGTTTCTATTCTAAGAATTGCTCCTTTTAATATTCTAGTAATAGTCAATCGTTGAGAAATTCTTACTCACTCTAAAGTCAGCACTTGTTTACGAAGTATGTTTCTAGTTGTACTCTATTGCCGCTATTTAGAGCAATTGGGTTTATTATGCTAGGACCAACTAGGGACAAGAGAGTTCTCTGAGAGTCTGACACTCGCATCATGGAGAGTGGAATGGAGGATGCAACGCTCGCATTCTCGCGATCATAAAGTCGTTTAAAATGGAGCAGAATTTTTGCCTAGGACGAAGGTTGTTTTAGGGTGGCAAAGAGCGCGTCGAGTAACAGCGGAAACTTGGAAGTTCTTTCCCTTTTTATGACGCTTATTAAGCTCTCGAGGCCCTCGCGGAAGAGGGCTTTTTGCTTCTCGGGTCTTATTCGGCAACACAATGCTTTTTCCCTCTCTTTTCTCTACCGTAAGTTTCCGTCGGGCAAAACGCTGGTTTACTGTACACCAATATACCCTGGCAATAAGTATGCTTTCGGTTGGAAACTGTCCGTTTCCAGCCACGACGAGATTCTGTTATAGTCGATTTAACACAGTTCTTATATAATTTCTGATTTAAAATGAACAATTATAAATTAGAGATTATTTCATTAATATTTATTCAATTGATATAGAAAATACTATGCTGAAAATAATTAGTAAAAAGGATTACAAGTTACACAGGATTAGTATTTGTAAAGTGATAAGTTTTGACTTAGGAAAGATGTCACATTGGCGGTAAGTTTCACGGATAATTAGGAAGATAATTGTGTGTTGACGTTCACGCCGCTTCTAATCGCGAGTAAGTCGAAGTTAAGCGGATTTTCCGCGATTGAGGAGCTTACGCCGGCTCAATCCGCCGGCAGGCTCAGTGCCCGAGAGAGATCAGCCTGTCAGCTTTGCCACTCTCTATCCCAGATTACCTGGGCGTTCTCACTCGATCCGCCTCCGACAATCCTGGCAACTACTTATCGCGCCCCCGACAACATACCTAACTCCAATTCCCACACTTTTTTCATTCCTTTCTAATAATAATCAAACTAATACTATGATTTATCTAATACCAGCATCCAATCTGGATCATTTCTTAATCTATATAATAAAACTCTATACTTTCAAGATTAAATTATACTACAACTTCTTCCCTATAATGACATTTCAACCCCAAATTCTAAATCTGTAATAAAAAAATATGAAAACTCATTCAAAAATCAAATTCACTCTTACAGGGTGAAGAACCCTGCATTCGCACATTTATTCAGAGGGAGTAATCGCAGTTGGGATGCGTAAGAGAGGAGAAGGGTAGTAGAACAGTGGATATTCGTATAGGATGGAGAAGAAGGTTTTGTGCAAGGAGAGAGATTTCTCTGAAATTTATGAAAGGAAATAACGAGATATTATTTCTGTGAGAGAAACAGAAACAGAGAGAGAGAGAGAGAGAGAGAGAGAGAGAGAGAGAGAGAGAGAGAAAGAAAGAAAGAAAGAGAGAGAAAGAGAGAATGCCGGTAGTCATAGCTGGATGCTGTCGGCAGAGGCCGAGCGTTTCTACCCCCGACTGTGGTTTCCGCCGAAGAATTGGTGGGGGTGAACCGACGGGGCGAAAAGTGGGGGAAATGGGTAGTTTCAGAGTGAGTGAAAGGGGCAGGTCGACCAATAGGAAGTCAAAGCGAACACCATCGACCAATCACTGTTCTTAACTCTGAAATGGTGGAGTCGAGGATTCGCAAGCTTCTATAAATTGCCCTCTGACCGCTTTGCCCTTTCAGTTGCATGGTAGCACCTTTCGCGTAGCGTACAGTTTTGAGAGAGAGCAAATCCAACACAGAATCCAAGCACAGAGTTCTTTTTTCCCCTGTCATAGTAATTTGGATCGAGAGAAACACAAGTGTTGTTTTGTTGACCCTTATGAATCGAGTCGATATCGAGCAGAAGTAAACTTCGATAGTGGAAACCCCCAAAGTGTTTTTGTGTGCATCGAAAGAGAAATAGCAGATCAATCTTTGGAGTGTGATAAACTAAGAAGATATCTGCAATCAGGATGCAAGGATACCAGAGGAATTTTGAAGATCAGCAGAGAGATCAAAGGGAGGAAGAAACGATCGTTGTCGATCTTGTTCCACCCCAATATCAACTCAGCCCGCCGCATAGTCCGCCGCCGGGAAACATGCCGAAAACACCCGAGAAAGGTAAATATCATCTATTAAAACACTAATAGTTCAAACTCTTTCAATTAAATTCCTATTAAATAATTCTTAGTTCAGCTTTGTTTTTAATATATTTATTATTATTATCAAAGTTTACAAGTTATTATTTATTGGGAGAGTAAAGATTAGTCAGGGGTTGTTCGACCGTCGGGGAAGATAGTTACCTGCGCTTGGGGTGTCCGGTGATAATTAGTCACAGGCTTAATCCAATTGATTGGCCGCTGTTAGATGGGCCGGTTGTGGATTTCGTCCTGTCGACGGTCCACAAGGGTAGGAATAATGAAGGGCGAGGGGGTCCGTCGGGAAACCTTTAAGGGGCAGTGAAAATCGGTCGCCAATCCCTTCGTGGAAAGAGAGATGGACGCGGTTTATTGCGGTAATTATTTTATGAGGGCCTCTGCTCTACCAACCGATTCCACGAAGAACTCACCTTCGACCGGGATAGCGATAGATGTGCCCTTTATTGTTCCTTCCACCCCGCCGAATTTACTGCTTTTGCCCTGGCTAAGGACACTCTATCCTCGCTCTCTTCCACCCCGTTCCCCATTCCCTTTTGTTTCTTTCTTCGTTGGAAATTAACGGTTCCTCGCTTAGAACTCCGCCTGCTATGCAAAGATAGAAATATCCTTTTTAGTCTTTGTTCATTGGAAAATATTTGGAAAAATTGTAGTATAGTGCAGAATTTGAGGAAAATAGATGAACGAAAGAGAGGAAAGTTTTCTGTCCGACGGTGGAACGAATTAGATTATCACGGTCCGGTACTTTTCGATCTTTACAAATACGACATAGGACACTCTCTCGTCTGTGGGGGGGTTGTTCCTACTGTGAAAGAGCTTTTCTCGAGTTAACACGATCTTGAACCTTCAATACGATAACCCGCTGTTCTGTGCCTCCGATGTTTTGTAAACACAACGCCCCAACGTTGAAAGATCATCCTCTTTTCGTGTCTTCTCTATGAAAAGATCTAGTTGTATGACCACAAGTTTCTCAAAGGTTTTTGGTTCTAATAGATACTTCCTTTTATTTTACAGAAAGCTCGCCAGCACATCAACAACAACAGCAACAGCAACCATTGTCATCAATGGATCCGAATATCAGACGATATAGAACTGCTTTTACAAGGGAACAGCTGTCCCGTTTGGAAAAGGAGTTCCATCGTGAAAACTACGTCAGTCGACCAAGAAGATGCGAATTGGCTGCTCAATTGCACCTGCCTGAATCTACCATTAAGGTGTGTGTCAGAAAAATACATTTTTACTCTTATAAGACAGACCAAGTGTGTCTTCATTCTCTTGAAGTGCTAATCACGCCAATTAGCGTCTCTGTTCACCAAAACTTGCGATTTTACGTTAGACTGTCATAAAGAGTCGATCGAAATCATCAAGGTGTTAAATATCATCGTCAGTTTCCCTGAGAGAATTATTTAATACTAATTATACCTTTCGAGCATATACACACACGATTTTTCAAGTATAATTCAATTTTAAAGTACCAATAAACTAAAGAAGATTTTTTTTTATTATTACAGGTATGGTTCCAAAACCGACGAATGAAAGACAAGCGTCAACGAATGGCAATGGCATGGCCATATGCGATGTATACGGATCCGACGTTAGCAGCAACATTATTAGCAGCAGCGACAGCTACTCTTCCACCTCCGCCTTATCATGGCGCTCCAGGTTTACCACCGACTCATTTGGCGCCGAGTTATCCAGCAGCAGCAGCAGCAGCTTATTATGCTGCCAGGTACACGCCATATCCGACGCCTGTACCAACGACAACGACAGCGGCGGCGGCCGCCGCCGCCGCAGCAGCAGCAGCTGCTCTTCACCGACCTCATCCTCGCACAGCCGCAGCAGGCGCCGCTTATCCTGGCCACCCACACCTTCTACAACCGCATCACACCCTGCCACCCCTCCATCTAGCTGGGCTGGGCGTTCCGACGGTCACGAGCAACCCTGCCTTCTCCGTCAACAACCCCACCGGCGGCGCCGCGACGCCCACCGGTTATAGGCCAACTCTACTACCAGAGCTTAGCCCGGTACACTCCGACGCCTCCAGTGACTGCGACTGCGTACCAGCCAATCCTCATCAACCCCATCACCACCCACATCACACCCAACAACACCACCATGAGAAAACTAGTCCAACACCCAATCAAATTTCAAATCAACATCAGATCAAACTACCAACTGGTATAAGCATTGCTGGATTACCTAGACTTCATACGATTCAAAGCGCTTTTGAAAGTAAAGGATCACCTTATTCCGCTGTTGTATCAACGCCTGGTGTACAACCAACTAAGATTGAACCACCGAAATTATTTCAACCGTATAAAAGTGATATTCCTGAAAGAGCGTAGAATGTTTTAGGATTGTTTATGACATATCTGAGAGGTTTTGTTTGTTTGTAGATATTGTAAATAGTAGAGGGTAGCTTTCTCCTTATTGATTGAGGTCATTTTTATTGTATATAGTTTTTTGAATATCGGAAAAAGAAATTTGACTGCCATTTTTAGGAACGCACCGGTGTCTATGTCGCCTCTTGTGAGAATTGTAAATATGATGATTGTATAAAGGAAACGTTGTGTGAGAGATGTGATTCGTACCTGCTGCATTTTTAGAGAGTAAAGAATCGCTGTGCGACAAAACTTGTACTTTATTTGGCTCTTAAAGCTAGGAAGAGTTGAAACGTTGTAAAGTAGATTTTAGGTAGACTTGTGTACAGTATTTCGAGTGTTAAGTAATTTATTATGATCTCGTCTCTTGATAGAAAGATCCCTTTTGGAAAAAGTGTGTCCTGATGGATCTTTTGTAGATGTATTTGGTGGCACTTGAGAGTGTTTCGAGCACCTCCACCGAATGGCGCGCGGCCATGATTAGACTGTGAATATATTTATGTTTTAAGTACGCGTACATCTATTGATAAAGGAATGCGATTCTGGAGATATGTGAAGAATAAATCGTGCACATATAATTAAATATTCTGTCTTTATGAATTCATCTACCCTACCTTTAGATATAATATAGTTTCATAATATAATTAAATAATAGTATCACATTTAACTTGGAAAATTTTCAGTGATACGTTGATTCAGAACTCTAATCAAGTTTCGAAATACTCGCATTATCATTTTGGTAGACCGCCAAGTTGCGAGTTACCCGAAATGACCAAATCCCACTAAATTCGTATCAACTATATTGGACGAGCAATTCTCTCGAATGATCAGCCGTCATGCCAAATTAATCCCCCAGCTTATTGATCGAAGCTAACACATCCGATTCAATGCACAGTTAAATCCGAAATACAACTTAACTACTTAACTTAAAATATTTCCAAATATTTCAGAAATAAATATTATAAATCCACTAAAATAATATTATCTTCTCGAAAAGCGTCTAATAAATCCTGTAGACTTTCGAGGACAACTAACATGGCCGAAGGAAAAGCATAAACATTAGCTGGCTGGAACGTATGGTGTGCGATCAATATGTTGGCGAACTTAAGGATGCGCCAGCATCGCCGAGAGAAACGAAGCTTTTACAAGGGCGACTTTGCAAGCACATGGGACGCATCGCTTGGAACATAAACAGCTCGAATTGGCGGAGCAACTGATTTCAGGGGAGATTCGGTAAACGACGGGGTGGGAATGCTTCAGGGGTGCCAGAGGTAATTAACCCCTCCAAGGATACATCCAAACGATAGTATGGGATCCGGGAAAACGAGATAATTCCGTATCAACGCTGCTGGCTTAACAACCCATTGAGGTTTAGCTATGAAGCGAACCAACCCCTCCGCCCACCCCCCAATCACTTTATCAGCACGAAGAATCCACCCGCTTAGTTTGGTAATTGCACGTCCTGCGTGATGGAATCACTTCGACGACAATTATCCTACTAATTCTAGCTCGACTCAAATGAAAGCTCTCGAAGAAATCTACAAAGTATTCAATATAAAACTACCCCTAAATAAAAATGTTGTAATACAATTTCCATGACTCAGGTTCATTAATTAATGAATGGAGGACTATTTTCCAATAGCGAGTATGTACATGGAAAGTATGAATCATATTGGCAGCTGCCTCTTAAAAAAGGGACAGGGACACATACCTGCCACTTGTAAAATCATAAAATCCCCAAGGCGACTATGTCCACAGTTGAAGGTCCGAGCGGGGAGACAAAAAAAATCGGCGCGCTGATCTGCCGTCATAAATATAAAACGAGCCGTTTTGTCGGCGGCCTGTAAAAAAATCATCGAAAAAATCGTCCGACGAGAACGATGGAAGTTTGTCAGGAAGTTGCGAGGGAGGGAATTATAAAACGTTTAGGTATTATATTAGCTGCTTAAAGGTCTCTCGTAATAAAGCGTTTAGCCTTTTCGAAACGGCAACTAGTCATTGGTAGACTGGCACGATTAGTGGAAACCTCCACCTTCGGAACCCAACTATTTTCCCTTGGAAGTTTTAAGGGTGGCGAAGGGATGAGAATGTAATATTAGTAAAGCTGCTTTACACCGACACCGGGAATCCCGTTTAACTAGTGAATAAGAATACATTCGTTTTTCGAGAGGGCCGAAAAAGGGTTGGAAACATGGAGTTAATCTTCCCCGACCTTCTTCCCCACCTGTAATCCCCAATCGACCACCCCTGTTTACAACTAACCGACGCGACTCGTCCATTGTGCACCCTGTACTTTAATCCGCAGCCCTTTTCCATTCCCTTGGTGTAATAACCACCCGACGATAGAAATAGCCGAGCAATTAAGAATCTATCCACAGGAATGCCTCGAAAGTTTCTCATTAACGTTTGTTACCCACCCCTTTCCTTGCCGATGCCAAACAATACTCGCACGATGAAAAATCTACCTGAAACTTCCGAGGATTAACGTTCGATGACTTAAGGGTTGTTTTTGCAATCTTCTATTTTCAAATATGAAAAGTAATACTTATTTTGTATTCTTGTATTGATTCTTTTAGGAATTGAAAAGATAATTCTACATTGGTTTTTATAGATGTGGAGCGTCTTTCAAGTGTTGATGATTTTGGAGGGATGAATGATTGAATAGGAGGACTTCATGAAATATTAATATCCAATTTATACCCTCGATTCGGGAATGATCCCTCGATACGCGTTTACCCCTCTGCGAAATGATTCGAAGGGTGCAGTCACCCTGATTCTCATTCGTCCTCTTCGAGCTATCATTCCACCCTTGTTTCGCAGTGGGTGCTTTTCGAGAAATCACGAGACAGTATCAATGCTGGTGCATTATCTTATCTTCACTGCCATTAGCTGTCGTTCGATCTCATCTCTGACAATCTATTTACAATATTGTCCTGTTGGGGTCCATTGTGGCTGGTTATACCCTTGTTCCAACTATTCACAGCAGAGGATCAACAGAGATTTGTAAGATATGACTCTACAATTTTGTATCTTAACATAATACCAACGTATGTCTTTTTTATTAGTAGTTGAACATTCATTTCTTCTCGACAGATATTATTTTTAATTATTTAAGATTTAATTCAATTCTTTATTCCTATTATTGTTCATAACTGTCAGTTGAATTCTAGCAGATGTTTGTCTTATTCAAACACCGTATGTGCAAAATCTGTGCATGGGTAAACTTGAATACCTGTGTTGTGCGTCGGATGACCGCAGACAGGCCTTTCACAGCAAGATGCTGTGTGTCTGTTGAACTCTTAGAGTTCGGCGAGCAAGATCGACTTAAAGCGTGATCGAGTTTATCTCGAAAGGAATGTTGACATCTTCTGGTCACGTCTCCATAGACCGCCCGCAAAGAAGGGCACAGAGAAGCTTGTGTTACAGGGAACTATAGCGAGACGAGGACTAAAAACAAGCCGACGGACAGCAGTCGAAGAAGGAAAATCCCCGACAGAAGAAGTCTACCCAGCATCCTTTTGCAAGGCGATCAATGTTGGCCAGAATTTCACGGATTGCTTCTACTGCTTGAGAGGAGCGCGGCGAATTTTTGTTGAGCTCTCTTTCCGACACGCTTACCTTTTTAAATCCCTAACACAGTCAGGTGTTGGTTGCGCATGATTTTTATATTAACTTGATGAATTTTCATGTTTCACTCTTAGCTAACTTAACACTTAAGAAACTATCTTTTCCAATTATTACCCTCTTAATTATATCAATCATAAATTATAAAATTCTATAGAATAACAAGTAAATAATTCCAATGACTGACGTAAGTTTTTTCAAGCGGAACAGTGCAAATTCCAGGAGTTGGTTAAGAGTTTACTGCGAGTAGATTGTTGGGGGGGGTGAGAATGGCAGAGGGGTATTTGGAGGGTGGTGATGCGTACTCGATGAGGGCGGAGGGTCTCCTTTCGGACAGGGGAGTCTGCCGGTCACGCCGTGGGGTGTCGGCACAGAGGGGGTGCAACCAGGGTGCAGTTTGGGGTGCAGTTGGGCTGCTACGCCTCCACGCTTTCACGGCTAACAGGCACTTCCTTTCAGCAGTTTTGACTTTTCAATTAGCCACAGGTTCGCCTTCACCCAAATATTGTGCCCGGCGTTTCTTCGTCACGCAGCCTCCTCGAACTTCCGAGAAGGCTGCTCCCGTACGCCAAACTAATGCTTCACGATCCAGGAACAATAAATAGAACTTTGTGTCATGCAATTCTATTGTTAGAGAATTATGTTGTCTTGAAAAAATTCTATGACAGTTGAAATTGAATTAAAATTTGAGTAGAATAACTTTGTTTTATAGCAGTAATTAATAAAAATGGTTAGAAAGTAGATAATTGAATTCTAGGAGATTCTAGAAAAGTCTGTGTTACTTTTCATCTCATCAAAGTTGTACCAAGACTTTTTGCATGGCAGAGGTGCGTCTATGATTGTACGAAAGGGTTGCAGGAGTCCCGCAGAAGTTTGTTGAGCAACACAGGACAGTAGAAAGGTAGTGGCTCGTCACGGCTACCGTCATAAACAGCCTAAGACCGAAAATTCGACTGTACCATTGCTTTTTTTTTTCGCAACTACCAAAGCAAAAGCCTGTCCAAAGTCCAGTTAACGTTCCGAACGAGTTAATCCTTTCTCGACCTCACCTTTTTTTCCCCCTTCAACTTCCAACGCGTACTCTCATTTTTTCCTCGAGCAAAGACCCACTTTTTCCACCCGCTTTTTCTACCGTTTTTTCGCTGGCCCAACGCGCCCAAGAGACTTGGCAAACTGTTTTTCGACCCAGAAAAAAATATACCGCTTGGACCTTCGATGAAGAGGCTGACTATATACAAATTCATAGGTAGAAGCAACCCTTTAGCTGTTAGTTTTTCAGAAGCTGGGAAAAGAAGGTACAAATATTGAAGGTAACTATTAACCATCAACCCTTTGCGTTTACTATTGAATCAAAATTTTAACAGTAGCTTGAATTTAAAAATAATCTGATATATATAAATATAGTTGTCATTATTTCTAGCTGAAGTAAAATATAATTATTTATAAGTAGAAACAACCCTTTAGCTGTTAGTTTTTCAGAAGCCTGGAAACAAAGATACAAATATTGAAGGTAACTATTAACCATCAACCCTTTGCGTTTACTATTGAATCAAAATTTTAACAGTAGCTTGAATTTAAAAATAATCTGATATATATAAATATAGTTATAATTATTTCTAGCTGAAGTAAAATATAATTATTTATAAGTAGAAACAACCCATTAGCTGTTAGTTTTTCAAAAGCCTGGAAACAAAGATACAAATATTGAAGGTAACTATTAACCATCAACCCTTTGCGTTTACTATTGAATCAAAATTTTAATAGAAGCTTGAATTTAAAAATAATCTCATATACATAAACATAGTTATAATTATTTCTAGCTGACTCATTACAAACATATTCGAATTACAAAGTGAGAAGATAGAAATAGCGGGTGTAGTTTCCATACGATAAATAACAAGGACTCGAAGACTAGAACCTGCCGCTCACTGCTCGAATCAATTTGACGCGGCAGATCCCGGAGTTTAATCGTTCGCTCGATCTACGCCGGGACAATATTTCCCTCATAAAGTGCAGGCATGTCGAATCGCCAGTGCGTCGCGGTGCCGTCTAATCAACCGAGTCCCCATAAATAACTAGCAAGAGAGAAAGAGAAAGAGAGTAAGCGATCTGCGACAGATCCTGCGCCAGAATCCCTCGAGCTAGCCAAGTTCCTGTCGATACTATATAAGCCATGACCGATTCGATACTATCCGATCGTTTCAATGTTCCTGTCGCGATATACATTCTGTCACCTTTGACCAGTAAGCTTTCGCATGGCTTTTCATCGATTATCGTTACATGGATGCCGAGTCGATCGACTGTGGGAATTAATTCGAGAGACCACCTAATCGCACCCTACGTTTCGAATCCGATCACTCCCTTCTCGTGGGAACTATTGTCATTGAATTCGTTCTGCATCGCTTATACGAATACGATCAACTTCTGTTACAATTGATTCTTTATAGACTTGGAGAAAGTGAAGACTTTCTTAATACTAGTAAACAGTGTAATACTAATATCTAACCTGCCAGTGTGCCAAGGGTAAATATGGCCAAAACGAAAGGAGTCGAGGGGTTGTAAAGCAATGAAGTTGTACCGAAACTTGGAAAATAAATATTCGCCCAAAAGAAACGGGGTAGAAGAAGGTATGTGGCATTTCGGAGACTGTAAAAGGGGAAAAGTTGTAGCTAAGGATCGAGGAGACCGTCGATCTTTTCGTTGTTCTGCTCTCGTCAACACTCACGAGGCAAAGGCAATATTACGGTGTCATTAGTCCCTGGAAGATCGGCCAATCCTAGTCCTTACTATATAGTGTTAGAGAAAGAGAAAGAGAAAGAGAAAGAGAGAGAGGTTCAGGGGTAGATAATAAACCAAAATAAAACCATCCAAAGATTTATGACTGCTAAGACTTTTCGTCACCCCGACAACTATCTTTCTCGCACTCACTATCTACAAGAGACCCTTCTTAGGCGGTAACTTCCGGCCAAAGAGCCCTGCCAGAAGAGATCCTATTGTCGCATGGTCAAAAATCTGACAGGGGTGAGCCCTTGCGTCCATACATTCTCAACGACACTTCCAACTACGTGTTCTTCTCATGGTCGATTTACTAAAGTCGCACTTTATTAGAACTTCATATGTAATCGAGTATCAAATTAATATACAATATTATAATTTGAATCACCATTGCTTTGAATTTTGTAAATTAATATAACTGAAGTTATAGAGTAAATAATATATAATTTAAATAGAGTGGAAGTTGTAAGTTTGTATTAAAAATTAAAATATATTTCAGGTCTACCATAAGAACCCAGAATCCTTAAGTAAGACCTCGGTGATGGGAACAGTGAGTGAATGAAGAGACCTAGAATACATAAATGCATAAACCCATCGTAAGTCCGGTCGGGAATTTCGAAAAAAGAATTTACAGCACCGGTTTGTGTCGTAGTCCGCAAGGTTCTGCTAGAGTTCTCGTAGGTAGAGCTTATTTTCCCGTCATTTTCGAAGGTGGTCGCGTAATATAAGTCCGTTAATAAAGACACAAGGTCACTTGGAGGTCTACCGTTCTGGCCAGTGTGGTACACCAGCTGCCATATCTCAAACATTGCCCATACCTTCGAACAACCTTCCAACTTCACCTTGGAACTGCAACTTGCCAAGAGAAAAGTCGACAAATCAAGTAGATATAGTCAAGAATATATAACATTAAAATTCAGCTTTATATTCAATATTAAAATATAAAAAATCCATCACAAATTACTATCATATATAATTAAAATTCGTATTAACAAATATAAAATTTCTTCAAGAATACTAATCTAACAATGAATATATTTCTATATTTAAGGGTTCTTACAAAGTATATGTGATTCAAGACGAAGCAGATGAAGATCGCTGAAAGATGAATCCTTGCTGATCCTAATATTATCCTAGCAAGGAAAGGGTCGTGCGCGTAAATGTCTAGGTGGTTCTTCTCCTCGAAATGTCGTGAAGGCGTCGGTGTAGCGACGCGACGCTTTCAGGGAGATAATTCATTTGGCCTGGGCTGGGATTTACGAGGGCCAATATTGGATAATGAATCAGGTCTCCCTTGATGGAATTAAGTCACCTATAGCAGAGAGAGAATGTGTCGACAAACTCTCTCTCTCTCTCTCTCTCTCTTACTCTCTCACTCCATTGCCTTCTCAGCTTTATTAGTTTCCATGAGGAACGGTTCGTCGGAGGGCTAAAGGCGGCAACCGCAGTAGCCGCACGCCATACAAAGCCCTTCGACGCCTTTTACGGCCAACTACATCTTCCCTGGATCAGCAGCTTCCTCTAATTTTCGGTCTTTATATGTCACTAAAAGCAATTTGCCCATTTTCGCGAGACTTCACCTTCCTCCCCGCTTCATCCCTAATCGCTTGGGAATTATTAATCATGTTTACCACTTCGTACCACTTGGAAACCCCAGCTTCACCCTATAATTCTATTTAGGGTATAATAAAATATCAATGAAAAAGCTCTTATCTTGTATTATGTTTATTTCAAATTTAATATTAAAACTTAAATATCTTGAAAGGGAATACATTTAGTAATACTTCGACTGTATCGAATTTCAATATATTAAAATCCAGCGTGTCGTACTAATTGATGGACACGGTTCTTTGACACTGAACGGATTAACATTGATGGTTTATTACCAGCAATAAGAGAGCGCGGAATATTGGTAGACTTTTGGAAGGATGGAATCGACGGATTCGTTCCGTGCTCGCTGTAAATAACCGGCAAAACCGTGTCGTCTTGTATCTCGAAGGTAAAAGGGAGATGTTGAACTAAGACGAAGAGAGAGAGAGAGAGAGAGAGAGAGAGAGAGAGAGAGAGAGGGGAGATTTTAAACCTAGGTGGTAAATGGTGGATGCATAGAATAAGCGTAGCAACGTTTGCCGAAGATCGGCAAGAGAGCACGAAGAGGCCGAGAGAGTTTCGGAGAGGCCTAATAGAGGGTTTATTATTTTATGATGCTACCTTATGCTTCGAGCGAAGCTTCCGTAAATCATCGGACGGAAGAGCGCACGGTAGCACTCGCGTAAACCAGTCCTCGGGACTACCACCTTCGAACTTTGCCGTTAAAGTTACCTTTGCCAAAAGGGAGGCAGAGCCCCTGCTTCTACACTTATTTCTCTCTTGCTTTTCTTCCTTATAGCTAGTAGCTGCCACTTAGCCTTGAAATAAATTCCTCGTCGAGTCAACGCGAAACGATACGCACTCCACTCGATTAGCTCTTTGCTATTATGACGCAACTTTCCAAGGGAACTTGCACTTTCCACTTCGACCCAAACTTCCAATCATAATTTGATTTATTTCCAAAGATCTTCTTACCTTTCCCTTGTAATATTTCCTGTATAACATGCCAAAGGTGTAAAGTATAAAGGATTTTAGTTGAAAGCTCGGACTTAGAATTTGTCAAGACTATAATTCAAGATGTGTCGGAATGATTAAAGGTTTGAGAAATGAGAGATCGTAAGTGGAATTCGGGTGCTTTGTGGATATCGATTGGGAAGAGTGAATTCGATGTCTCGTGTAATGATTTAGTAGCCGAATGACCCACTGACAATTCCCGTGGCTCGCAAGGAAGCCCTTCGAGGAAAGCTTGTTGGAAAGCCCGTGGGAAAGGTGTGTTGCCACTGTGCGGAAGATAATTGACAGCGGTGTCGACACTTACAATTAGATGCCAGGCGTTCCTGGTTAAGATAAGTCCTAACGGGATCTTTGTATTAATAAATGACAGACTTGTCAATCGTTGAAACATTCGTTTCCATTAATTTATCAATAATCACGAAAATTATTCAATAAATCAGTCAAAATAAAGTACAATTCTTAAAATTTCATAGTTTACTTAATACTAAATATTAAAGTATTCACTCCAACTTATTCCACATACTAGAATGACTTAATACAAATAAACTTATGAGAGTGAACACCTGCAACTGGTAGAATACGAGAAACTGAATGAAGAGCATGGTAGATGCATCGTACGGAAGCAGCTTCCTCGCGCCAATAAAAATCCGGAAGCCCAGCAGTGAGTGGAAGAAGCGGTGTCGACAAAGAGGAATGTGAAAGGGTCGTAAATGTTCCTTGGACTCTCGAACGACGTATTTATGCCCCAATAAAACTTTCTTCTCGCTGCCATTCGGTCAAGGTCTGCTCTCTGTGAACTCATAGCCTCGACACGTAGACAAGACTCTCTTCAAGAAAATCTTCACTCTCCTCTCTTTTCCTCAAGAAAAGCAGAAGGGGAGAGGAAAGAAGAGGAGAGTTTGGATGCTGGGTGAGAAGAAGAAGTGGCGCGTGCCTGCACCACAGGGAAGCTACTAAATATTTTGGAAATATTGACCGAGTCCCCTGGATCACCGAAAAGAAGATTTATGCTCGAACCCCTCTCGACACACCAACCCAGTTTTCGCTAGTCTACTCTTGGATGACTCTCCTGTAGGAAACACACCACTTTTCTTCCTTTCTCTATGTAGAGAAGCCCGGTGAGAGTTTTCAAGCTTTAACTAGGACAAACGCCCCCGCAGAGATGTAGTTCTTCGAATGACCTTCGCTTGAAAAAATCCCGACAGGATACTCGCTAATGTCTAACGTCTGTGTCACTGGGACATACTGTGACCCTGTGAGCCTTCTACATTGACAACTGTAGAAATTAAGACACATCGGGTGAAAGGTATTCCAGAGACTTAGAATTATCTTTAAAAATACAGATCTTCACTCTATGCGAAGGATTATCTATTTTAATTACAATTCTCACTGTCAAAAGTTATCCGGAAGTTTAGAAAAATAATAGTATAAGTAATACATTTTAATAAATATAATTGATTTAATTCTCAAAGTTAGTGAATGAAAAGTAGTTGTAGAAGATTGTGGATTGAGAATTGTCGAAGTGGGAGGATTCTCGTTGACAAAACAGTGTCGAAGGGAGTCACAACAAACTCCCCGGGAGACACGGAATAATTTGCGAAGTCGAGTGAGAAGACGACGGTGCCCAGGCGGTCCTTTCACTTGGGGGGGCGAGTGTCACGTCCTGGAGAGAGTTTCTCGTTCGCCGGGATTAGGCCGTTGCCCACCTCCTGCGCGAAAATGCTTGTTATCCTGTTAGGCACCACGTCAAAATATTGTGTCAAGGGCACCTGAGCCATTCGAACCCCGGCGGACACTTCGACCTCCGACATTCTAAATAATGCTTTCGACTTCGAAGACACGTGCGAGCCTCATCTGAGCCCTTTCGCATTCATTACTATTAAATAAATGACACGAAAATGTAATAACTTTATGAATAAAGTGTATTTGTACTATAAATTATCTAGTTATTTTTTTTCTACTGTATATTTTATAGATTATAATAATATTATTGGGAAGAGTCCTGATTTAAAACGAAATGAACTGCAACTTGCCAAAAGAAAAGTCGAGAATTCAAGTAGATATAGTCAAGAATATATAATATTAAAATTCAGCCCTATATTCAATATTAAAATATAAAAAATATCCATCAGGAATTACTATCACATATAATTGAAGTTCCTAATAAAGTCATCATTAACAAATATAGCATAAATAAATAAGAGTCCTGATTTAAAAGGAAATGAATCATTCTGTACATTACTCTTCTACGAATCCTGGAATACTTCCTTCAGAGACTGCTAATAAAGGAGAGATCGATAAAGAAAATCAGTCGGTGGGAATGCTAGGAAGCTTGGAGGGTGATGATATCGCTGACGAGAGTCGCCGTATTGGCTGGCACCCAATCCAATTGGGGTGGCTCTCGTTTCACCCTTCGAAGAACACGCAGAGAAAGAGCAATGACGGCAGAGTACGCCATTTTGGTACTGCGTGATTCTGTGAACATCCTTTGTAAATGAGACTCAGGAAATATCCGTTCTTTTCTTGTTCCTGATATTCTATCTGTTCCTCCTTACTATTCTCTCAGTGTATCTTACAATAACATATGTTTGAAATAAGATATAATAACAAAAAGGACTTTTAATTATTCTATTATTTAATATATCATTTAAAAGAACTTATAAAATTCCAAAACTCATTTCCTCAAAGATCTTCAATCTTTCCAAACTATTGTTTAAAACCAATCTGCTTCCACCGGTCGTTCACCCCCGCCGGGTGAAGCAGGGTGAGCAGCAGGAGCATTTAAGCGGAGGAAGAAGAGAAGCACAGTAGCGGCACGTGCTGACATATGGGTTTCCGGGGCTTTGCCAATAGGCAGCGGTCTTCTGCGGGGGTGGTAAATGGGATGTCATCGTGTTAAATGGCCCTGATGCTCGCGTATCCATTGAATCTCCCTCGTTCCCCACTTTCCTTCTTCCCTCGTACTCGTCCTAGCCGAATACTTGCGGCTAATTTTCGCCGTTTACACATTTAATTGCCCTTGGCAGCCACCTGGCCTTTACAGTAGACCGCAAAAGCGTTAGAGTAGTCGATAGAGCGAAAGAGAGGGTGGAAACTCTGACAGAAACAACATTTTCTCGCATCACCACTTCGGACACCGCAGTGCCCTTCATTCATTTACCACCCAGTAGGTATCTATCAATGACTCCTATTTACTTCGTCCACCCACCCTTGTCGTTAGACTAACGATTTGGAATGAGAAATCTAGGCCAGTTGTGGATAGAGTAATTGTTATACTGGCATTGGTCATTGATTGTAACTGAATATAAATTACAAATGAAAAATTGTTTAGAATTAAAGTTAGTAATAATAGTTGGATCATAGATAATATATGTTGGTAAGAAAGTTAGTGAAGGATGTCGAGCGAGACTAAAAAGTTGACTTTCACTTATTCGAGAGGCTTCTTAGCTTCCATCAGAAGCTGTGATGAGGGCTGACTAGACGCAGTTGTCACAGTTTATGACGAAGAACTAGGGAACGTCACGGTGGATTTGACACCGTAAAGGGAACGCTCACGGTAGACGGAAGCTCGCGAAATGCCTTGCGATGCGGTTTTATGACGGTAAATGAGGGAAACTGTGCGCTTCCACCGTTTCAAACGTCTCTCTCTCTCTCTCTCGTGGTCTCTTAGCTCTGTACCTGCATCTGTCATCTTGGCAAGGTCGTCCCTTTTTCGGAAGTCAACTTTCGAATCTGGCTACTGAATACCCTATTACCTGACGTTAGCCCTTGCTCAGGTAGTACTTATGCACGGGATGGACCGGACTGATCGCCGATTATAGTTTATCAGCGTCTCTTCTTAAACTTTCACCCGGTTCATCTTTTCCAATATTCTAATTATGATTTTTCAACAGAAGATAGATCAATTAATAATAATACAAAAGTAAAAATAGCTATCACTTCGAGTAAGAATTGTACATGAACTTTTAGATGAAAGTAGAAGTATAAAACTGGAATCATAGAGTATTCTATCAGTGAAGAATATATCGAACTCTGATTTCAATAATTTAGTACTGTGAATTATTTAAATTCGGTAGAAATTGTACAATCATCAACTTTTCAAGGGAGTTTCTCAGTCGTGGAAATATGATCAGCAATAATGCACGGCACGATCGCTGGGAAGCTGGGTGTGCGTGACGAAAGTCGATTTCCGAGGACGGTTCCATTTTCCAGCAGCCGCCGCTGCCGCCGGCTCTTCTCGGTGACCGTAAGAGCCACCCGCAATTTTTGTCGGTAAACAGGGCCTCGTAAATTACGGTAGGAATGTCTCAATGTTGGCAGGGCCGCCGCGCTACGCTTTGTCTGCCGAGGTAGCGGCATGTTAGACACGCACCCCGAATCTCAGACACCTAAAACTTGCCTGAGCTTCGCACAATCCTACCACTTCTAAATACTAGCTTCACCGAACAACATTAATAATACTAAATAAATAATACAGAATTACTAATAAATTCAATTAAATCCTAAAAGATTGTAATAAATAAAACATATAAAACTTATCAATGACATATTTTCATTTCTTTAAACTCTCAAGAACACAAAGACTCATAAGAATTTCCAAGAGGAAATAAGTTCTTTCCTCGCAAGTGGAACTCGGCAGACGCGTTCAGCCCGTTCGGAAATTGTCTGCGCGGGCGAACAAGGCGAGCGGCGAGGCCATTAAGTGAAATAAATGCGAGTTAATTAAAGGGCGGAAACAATTACTCGCAAATAAATCGCGGCCGTTAATCCGTTATAGCGCAGACAACTTAAACTCGCTTGCACCCTCTCACCCCTTGGCACTTTCCCTCTTTCCCTATGGTTGGTGGGTGTGCACAGGGTGGAATCCCAAGCGTAGAACACACGTATAGAGGCGCCGAGCTTGAGGATAGGGGATTTGCGAGAACGACGACGACGCCAGGGCCCGCGTTCGCATAATTGGCTTTGAACGCCGCCACCTGCGTCCCGACGCTCTTCCCACCCTTACCAACTCCTACACCCTTAACCCGACCCACCACCCACTTTCCCACCCCTCTCTTTCTCTCTTTCACTTTCTCTCTCTCTCTCTCTCTCTCTCTCTGTCCTTTGAGAATTCTATTCTGCCTCCTGAAAGATAAAACCATAGCAACGAATTGCTTCTGGTTGCTTAAGGACTCGCATTAAATTCGCAGAGAATTTTGGCTGGACTTAATATTGATCTACTTGATTTGAATTTCTTGAATTAAAAAGAATAAGTTAGAAGATATTTTAAATTTTGGTTAAGATCAAAATTTAGGGGTAAGATTTGTAAAATGGTAGATTTTAGGGGTTGCAAGAAGTCGATGGTGGATGATGGCTGGAGAATACGTCATTAGAAGGGGTGGAATCTTGGAGGGCTGATTGCTTAGTAGCAATGAAGGAAGAAAGGGGTGGGGAAAATACTGCAGGGAGTTGTAGAGAGAAGCAGAAGAGACTGGCAGTCGCCATTTCAGGGACGATAAAATATCCTGGCTGACTGGGGGTGGCGGCCGCTCTTATCTTTCCTATTATCGATAGCTGGCTGTGGACCAATATGGCCACGGGGATGGTTGCCATAGCAACGCGTCCGAGATCCTCTCGCCAGCACGCGGATCCCATCATACGTGTTATTATCGGACTTCGCCATAAATAAGGACGAACCACTCCTTCATCTTGCTCCCATCTCCAAGATCCAGGACGCCCGGAGTAAACTTTTCCTTAGACCAACAAAACCACTACTCGCTGCTTGGCATACTCAAACAGCACGATTCAACCCTCTCAACCCCTAATCTCGAATTTTGGTGGAAACATGACTTAAATACGAATATTTGTCCTTCGAATATGGTTTCTCATTAATTGTATATAATTTAATACATTTTTGTTATATAGGAATTATTTGAAATTAAAGTTAGTATTTATGTTCGAGTGGTTGTTTAATGTTCATTGAATTAGAAAAGGAACCGGATGACTCTATTTCAGAATGGCAATGGTAGATTGACGCGCGAGTGGAAAAAGTGATAAATATGATGCTGGCTGGTGCGATGCAAGATTGATAAGAAGATTGGCCCAAAGAGAAATTCGGTTTTAATCAAGAGGGTGCGTCGAGCCGTTTCTATATTTTTCTCTATTAGGGTGGCGGACAGAGAACAAGGGTGGTCCGAGAATCAGCGGATATAGCAACACGAATTCTTTCTTATTCCGTCCTAATTCGAGGGAACGACCGCCGTAAAACGAATCAGAGGGGTATCATACCTCGGAATTCCCTCTCCCGATTACCCTCTGGATGGTCATTCCTGCCCCAGCTAGAATCCGAGATTCCGGGGGATAAAGGAAGGAAAAAGCTTTGCTGAGAAGCGTCGAGCCAGGAAATGCTATCCTCACGAAAAATGGTCCTCCGAGGTGCACGATTGCTTTCGAGTTCTCTTCCACTTTTTATCGAGTTATCGGAATCTCATTCGCCCGGACGAAAGTTATTACGGCCTGGGAAATTTATGAGCGAGCTCTGCTACTCCTCCATAGCTCTACAGAGAGCTGCACAAGAATTGAACACTTCGATCCTGCCCGGCAAGAATTTTACCAATAATTCAATCTACTAGACCAAATAATGATTATTAATTCTCAGAATAAAAATGTAGTTTTTAGGATTTCGTTAATGTTTGTACTTTGGTTTAAATTGACTGTTGATACTTCGAAATGTTGAGTGTTTTCAATACGTTGGATGTACTGGAGGTTTGCAATATCACTTGAATACTTTGCCGGTACTTTGAGAGAAGCTGTATTTCGCAGGGTGAAACGGTACTTTTTATTGAACGACATAACGTTAAATTATTCAGTGACAAGATTTCGTAGAGCGCCCTGCTTTAACACGTTGCTGTATTTTTGTCCTATTCATGGGCGAATGGTTAATAACTAGAGCAAGTGTTAAGAGGCAATAAATTAAGTATAACTGCACTTACTTTCGTAATTCTACTGATAAAAGTACCACATTAAGCTAACTCACTGACAAATACAAGAAAACATTAGGAAAATATATTTCTATTAGTTACACAAAATATCCAGCATGCAAATATAATAAAATTGTAAAAATACAAAACGTAATACAGAATTTTCTAATGGGTTTTGATTTTCGCGGTAATATTTGAATATCGATAATATCGAATTTCAACTCGCTCCTCGACCGCAGCGCTTCCGGTTCCGGTTTGGTCTCTTTCAGTCAGTGACAGCTCGGCAAGATGGTGAGTTTCGCATAGGTTGTGATGTAAAATCCGATATTTCCCCTTGAATCTCAAAGAGAACACACGAAACTTACCGTTTAAATTGCAAAATGGTATTCCACGTATTATGATATAACAATATTAATAGTTATTTTCCTCAATAGAGTGTAATAATCGACTGTCATAAATGCCGTACCTTGTAGCCGTTATATTCCACTTTATACCTCTGATTTATATAAAAATGCAAATTAATACAATAAGTTCCTTTCATAATATCAATGTTTTATGTATAAAACTTTCACTGCTACATGAAATTATAAATAAAAGCTAGTCTAGAAAATAACTATGTATTTGTTAGGTTAGCGCTAACCCTCAATTGTGTACAAGGCAGAACTCACGTGTACCGAACAACAAGATTCTGATGTTGTTTTCTTTGTTACAGTCGCTCGTAATCCCGGAGAAGTTCCAACACATTCTTCGTGTCATGGGCACGAACATCGATGGTAACAGAAAAGTGATGTTTGCCATGACAGCAATCAAGGGTGTTGGTCGTCGTTACGCTAACATTGTCCTGAAAAAAGCCGATATCGACTTGGACAAGCGTGCTGGTGAATGCTCCGAAGAGGAGGTATTTAATAATTAATTTAAGATGGTTCTATAACAGTCTAAATTTTCTCTGCCTTCAAACAACGACTTATCTATTTATTTATTTATAGGTCGAAAAAATCATTACCATCATGTCCCACCCCAGACACTACAAAATCCCTGACTGGTTCCTCAATAGACAGAAGGATATTGTTGATGGCAAATACTCGCAGGTGAGAATCAATGATATGGAAGAATTAGTACTGACAAAAATATAGTCTGTACTGTTAGTAAACATATTGAGTTGAAACTGGATAATAGAGAACAGCACAACTTCACGACTGATCGTGTAATATTATTGTATGTATCAGCTGGTAGATTGTGCAAGATAAACTGCGTGTTCAATTGCTAGTGGAAGTATAAATGAAACTAGTTAAAAGCCATTTTGCTTACTCGCAACAGATTATTCTTTAGTTATTTCATTGTGATGTTTAACAATGAAGAATTCGTATTAATTGATCATTGGACTTTCACAGCTTACCAGTTCATATCTGGACTCTAAACTGCGTGAAGATTTGGAGCGCATGAAGAAGATTCGTGCTCACCGCGGTCTTCGTCATTACTGGGGCCTCCGTGTGCGTGGTCAACATACAAAGACAACTGGTCGCCGAGGACGCACTGTCGGTGTATCGAAGAAGAAGTAATTTTGTATTTCACTACTTAACAATAAATTCTTAAAACCGATTTTCGTCAGCATTCTGATTGATACGTGCTACTGGGACTCATCGATGTAATAGAACGAAGTATAATTTATTTAACATTGCGGGAAGCATCATATACATAACATTTATAACTTAATTGTTTCATATCCATCTAGTAGTAAATGCAATGAACTCGCAACATTATACTCCATACTTTTTGTACATATAGATTTTCGATATGTATAGAGCAAAATTTCAGTCTCAACGTAATTGATGTCGTTGAGTCTCTTATTGCACAACGCGAAACATTTCTGATATATAAACATATGTCTCGCAGATTTCAATTTGTATATTACAAAGCTAAAGTAGAATATCCAAGTGGAATTGAATAATTATTGACGATAGCCTAATTGACTTTTCATTGACAGATAATGAGTTTCTCGATATATACTTTGGGCACTTTTCCACTCTCATTCCCTCTCACGCCCATGAAATAGTCTTCATCCCCGGGAATCTCGGTGATGGCAATTACCTAGAAAACGAATAATCGTAACACTTACTATTAGATTCAGTAATTTTTCATATCAATTTTCAAAGATAAAAGTGATTCTTACCAGTTATGCAATTAACTTTATTAAGTAAAGCCACATCAATAGCTGTACCACTAACCAATTGGCGGGGCAAATCAAAGTAAAATGCGAATAATAAAATAAAGCTGTATATTTTTTTTTATTTTGTTACATGCATGATCGAAATAAATATACATATGCGTCTGCCAACTGCCATATCATACGTGTGCATGGCACAATATATATATATATATATATACTATATCATATCAAACAAATATACAAATCAGATTTCATTGTAAAGTAGCAAGAGAACATAACAAAAAGTATCAAAATAGGGATACAAGTGGAGAATTCCCTAGAGTACATAAAACAGGATATAAACCATAAGATACATCCATCATGCATCATACTCGGCGCAATAATACCGTCTACCATTTACGATCCTAAGCTATGCTTGAGTATTGCATGTAATCACGTTACTTCGATTTCATAATCTATCAAGACAACAATTCTATGAAAATGCAATTGCTTACTGAGAATGTAAACGTTTATTTACACTATTCTATCTAGTGGTATGATTATGCACTATGGTAATCAAATCGTTTAGACTCCGCGGAAAGTTTCATACATCCTAATCAACGTGCATATTATTGCATAACTCATTGCGATGTGCACTGATCGAGTCCGAAATAGTACCACGATACGTTCTATAACTATGCGAGAAGTATACAATGCCTTGACTACATACGCTGTTGCTTTCTAAGAAACGCACCAATTTCGGAGGATATTCTAAGTAGTACAGAAATATACAGTCTAACATTGCGGCTCAGTCTATCGATCTAGTTCAACCTAATAATCAATTACACGTCTTTTTTTTACACTCGATAATTGATCATAGACTCCTCCAGGGTGGGGGAAAAGGATCACCAATTGGACTTACTCCTCGATTACGAATCATGCCCGTTCGCTCGGCTATGCTGTGAGAGCATGCTGCTGCCTTATCTAAATAACAAATTTTGTTACCTCATCCTGCATGACGCTTAATTCGTTAGAGTCCCTTGCCTCATAATCGTACAGTACCCTTGCTCGTTCTTGACCACTTTCTGTTGGTGCATTGGAGGTTGGTGGGGTGGTAGACGGGTGATAGGGACCCCCAGTTAAGCTGGGTGGGATAAATTACAAATTGGATAAATCAGGTAAATGAGCAATCTAAGCAGAAGTGATATTGTTCTCTGATAAATTGTTACAGCGAGAGTAACTTGGTAGCTCCAACGCGATAGAGTTACCAGAGTTCGAAAAAGAAATACAGCGATATGTACAGATCAATCATTTTAACTCGATTTATGCAAAAGAAAAGGAAAAAACACCGAGCAAATGAAAGAAAACACCAATCTCATGATGAATACATTGATTAACCAAGGATTGTCTGTAAGCGAATATTCGATGTACAGTACATTTTGCATGCATTGTAAATTAACACCAATTACCTAAGGGGTACACAATTATGCGACAAACATTTATAGCACATGTTGGACAAGTGGTATAGGGTATGTTAATTTGTTTCGAAGGATAAGTAGCGACAAAGCTGAAATTTCACTGATACAAATTGGGAGGTAGATTTATGCAAGAGGGGGCACTTTTTCCAGGCGCGTCCAAGCTGTTATCCCAATATCCCGATACGTGCGGGAAATATATCGAATATAGCATAAATATAGTTTATTCATTCATTGCTAATATAATTACAATTTCAACAATTACAATAAACTAAGTATTACTCAACACATCTTGAATCATTGCGTTTTGATAATAGAGAGCTATCGAGAAAGGCAAGGCTTTGCATTCAGTATATATATAGGCTTTTTCGAGTAGATCGCATAGTTTTTGCTATTATTATTGCCGACAAATGAGAGATCGAGTAGTGAATTTGGAACTAGATTTTGGATGTCTCGGTATCAAAAGTAGCGGTGACATACGTGGAATTGGAGAGGGAAGGATGAATAGGCGAATTATTGGATTGCGTAGATGAAGGTGTTAACTCGATCACATCCTCGCTGTTGACTCTCAGCAAAGGGCTCGGCTGACGTGCCCTGCAATCCCAACCATGCAAGCAGAGATAGAGAGACGAAAGAGTATAGATGAAAGTCAGGAGAAGCAAGTGAAAGGTAATGCAGGGGATGTGATCAGTGAGTTACAAGCATTGCATGACCTCACTGTTCACATAGAATCAGTTTGTGACTACTGGGAAGATTAGGAACACAGATAGAGTTATCTACCTTACAGGATACGAGCATAATATAATTTAATCAAGGAGCTTCCTTCATTTCATATTGCCACAACCTTTTAACAACTTACAGATCGGTAAATTAATAACGATTCACCCCCTGATTAAATTAGCATCGCACTACTAACTACAGAAAAATGATGATCGTCGCGAATGAGTAATATTTCTATAAGCTTTTTCTAAATGTTTGGCAACATATTAACATGTAGCAACGCGAACATTACTCACTCGGATCACCAAAGAGTAGGATAGCTGTACAAAAAATGATGTGGTAATATGATGCGAGGGTAGTGTTCGATGACAATCGACATGGAATGTGAACGGAATTCTTTCCATCACTTACCCAGCCAGTTCACGTTGCAGATCTTGCATAGTTGCGTGACACTGAGCGTAATGACGCGTCTGTGCCTCTACGAATTCGTGTAAGCATCGAAGATGCCCTGCTTGTGAGCTCAAAACCCCTTCCAATAGTAGTTTTACGATTTCTCCTTGACGATCGAACTCTGACTGTGCCACCCTCAGCTCCCTCTCTGCCTAAGTTGAGCAATATATAGTGTTATTTTATCTTTCTCCAATTTGCAATGTTTTTACAATACAGAATCATCAAAATCGATATACAACAGCATGCAAAAACAGTTGCATGCTCTTTTGGGAATACAGGGTGAAAGAGTGGAGTTAGTTTAGTAGTGGCATGGTTAGTACCTGATCGAGCATCACTTCTGGTGATACCCCAGACTCCTATGTGATGCGGCAAGTTATGGGACAAAGCACATAAGAAACACATAAACGTATATAATGGAACAAAAAATGGTTGAACTTACATTCTGTTGTCCAAGCATGCTCCTTGCTTTCCTCACTCTATTCTTACACGCATCTAAGTCCAACCTGAGGAATTTCAAAGCTTGTAAAAATAACATAAAAGTTATTAATATGTTATCACAACCATGAAAATAGGAAATATACCTCTTTGATGCCAATATACCCAATTCTTTGCTCACAGTTTTCATTTCACCTTCTAAGAATTTCCTCAGTGGTTGAATATAACAATTAGCTGATGTGCTAATGAAGTCTCTTTCAATCTGGCCTAACTTCTGTTGGCATTGACCAACTTTTATTAGTGCACTACCTATTATTAAAACAAGTCTGTATTAACTGCATGGAACATTTTAATTACAGGGATAAACAAACAAAGAATAATTTATACCATAAGCAACACCAGGACCAAAGTCATTTCCAGCTTCTATCATATCCATTCCAACATACTCCAAATTACTCAATCTATTAGGCTTCTTCTTATCAATCTTTTCATAGAAGAAATCTTCAATCCTATTGCCAGGGTTTGGAGTAAGTACTGATTCCATATTCCTAAGGATCCTTTCTGTCCATGTTTTCGTTGCATTTGCTCTTTCTGAGAGGTGTTCTAGATGTGCATCTAGCTCTGTCTTCTCAGATGTTCCCAATGTTTCCTCTGTTAACTGAAGATAAAATAACATTCATGAGTCTCTGCATCGAGCAGAGTCATTTACATGTTTGCTACACATTGAATCATCTCATGATTAAGTGTCTCTGACACATTGTGTATATTTCTGACTCCAATGCAGTCATGTGCGATATAGATATCACACAAAATAATTACATTTGCGTGGATCGATTTATACCTCGCGTTACAGGAATTACTCGCAAATGCCGAGGTTTGCATGCAAATAAGAGCAAGAAATGCTAATTCTTCCAATCAGGTTAAAAACATGGAGTGCACGCAAAGCCGTGCAATGCGTCATGATTGATTAGAACAATCAATTGGCCAAAGGGAGCGAGAGAGAAACGGAACGAGAAAGAGAGAGAGGGAAAGAGCGAGAACGATATAATGGGTGGGACATGATGATACTGAATAATTATTAATTATCCGCATAATTCTTTGGAGCGAGGAACGTCATGTGCAGTGTCAAAAGTGACAGTACTCCGAATATCATGTTAGCCCGCCGATTCGACACAAAGGATAACGAGACGACGATGGTGGCTTTGGTATTCTTACTTGCACAACTCGGCTGAGTGCCGCGCCAGCATCCTTCACCAGTTTCTTAACGTTGAAATCCATTTTTGATGCTTTAATGGGCTCGAAATGTCTGAGGAGCACCCCTATCGCACGTTATTTCCTATCGACCACTATGCCTTGATATTCCAGCAGAGAGCCGCTGCGCCTAAATAATTGCGCACCCATCGCACACTGACCTATCCATTGCTCGCGCTCACTGCTACACGTGCGACTTCTTCTGGTACTGGCAGTTCACGAGACTGCCTGTTGGCCACGCTCAATGCACCAGGTAAAGTACTAACTTTTCCAATTCGTCGATTCTGATAATTCTGATCGAGGATCGAACATGTATATATAACCATGTTGCCGTGGCGCCAAAAACTTGGGAACGCTGCACGGGTGGAGAAATCAAGCCCGTTATCGAACAATCCTAATCCTAGCTTGAGTGGATTATTGCTATTATCGTAGAGCCAGTGATGAAGAATGAAAGATATAACCCAGTATTTCGTCGATGCCGCAAAACCTAACGATACGTCGGAGGCGGATTCCGTCGAGGAGATCAGCCTAGACGAGTCGGAGAGGTTGAGCGGGAGGAAACGAAATCGTGTGAAAATCAAGATATCACGAAGAAGCACCGATGAGAGAGTATGCAGAATAATTGATAATAATAATGATATGGTTGATAAGACTCCAAGTCCTTTTCCGAAGTTAAAAGAAGCGGGTAGGCTGCCGAATGATGATACACCTAAAAAGGCTATCTTAGGCAAAGTACCACGCATTACCCGTAAAAAGATTTCTAAAGGAGACACTTCTGATGAACCAGTAGTCTTAGCCGAAGTGAATCTGAATCATGATTCGTCTCCATCCAAGACATTTGTGGTGGGTGCATCTGGAAGAAAGAAGAATGATAGTCATGCAGTTACTACCAAAAATGTTAAGGGAGATAGTAATCAAGCAGGGTCTTTAGGAAACAAGAAGACAAACAAGCACACCAAATCATTGATAGCAAGTCCAAATCAACATGAAACCCAGAGTAAAAAAGAAGATACAATAACTAATGAAAAACCAGATACACCTGTTATTGACTTGACCGATGATCACAAGAATAATGAAGATCGTCAGACTGAAGATGCTTTCCAAATCCTTATGAATAAAAGTAAATCTTCAAAGTCAGTATCTCCCACCCAGACATTATCACAGGATGCAGAAGTGCATAGCAGAAAGTCTGATGAACAGAAGGACAAATTGAAAAGATCTAAAGAAAAGCTGACTGCACTCGCAGATAGAAAAGGATATAGTAAAAGAAAGGCAGCAGAAATAGAAGAAGGAGAAGTAATAGAAAAACACATACCAAATCGTATTAAACTTCTCACAGGTGAAAATAAAAAAGACCAAGAATCTATACCATCGGTAGTGCAAGTAAATCAGAAGCAACCAACTAGTAATTTGTTAAATTATTTCAGGTATGTAAGCTTTATTTCTAATACAATGATGTAACACTGTGTTAATTATTATTCAATCATTTTTTATTTATACAGCAAAACATCAGAGGCACCCATAAAAAATGCAGAACATATATCTACTTTTGTTGTAAAAGCAGATGTGCATGTATCTGAGGATTCAGATATAACCAGTTTAAAGAAAAGCATTAATCGTAGTAAAGCTCAACATGACAAAAGAAGCAAGAAACCAAGTACAGACCTACATGAAGTAGATAGTATTCAAGTGATAGAGTCAGAGGAAGCATTGTGCAAGAGCCAACCACAACAAAAGAAAGTAGATCACCAGAATAAGCACAGATGGTCACTTCGTATAAAACTCCAAGAGACTGATAATGTGATTGACTACATGGAAGGTAATATTTTATTATATACAGAGTTTGATATAAATATGAAACATTTTCTTTATTTTAACATGATGAAACAAGCGAAGCCAGAGTCTCCTAAACTTTTAGTTTGGTAGATGGCAATGATTGTTCACACTTTGATCGCTGACTTTTTCATTAAAGTACTTTTATTTTAAATCATTGACAACATTTTCTTTAACTTGTATTTAAATGCCATTTAGGTAATTCCAGTGATGAAGAAATATTTTCACGTCCAAGGAAACTTAAGGAAAAGAAATCTGAATCAGATCCGGATCTGAAAAATATAAACAGACAGCACACAAAACAATTAAATGGCTCTACAAAACCAAACTTGAAGAAAAAGAAACATCCCAGTAATTCAGAAGAAGGCACTCTACAATCTGAAAACCTTCCTAAAAGTACAAATTGTTCATCAATCAGTATGTTACATTCAACAGAAAGTCAGAGTAGTAACAATGAGTTCAGTAACGAAAATATATCAGAAGATATCAATAAAAACAGTAAAGAGAACTGTACTTTTGAATCTCCGAATAATTCAAAAAGAAAGCCGGCCGAGAAATTAGCTCCATTGTTTACGAAACGGAGAAAGCCCGATCCAGAAATACTCGAGCGCAAACGATTATTTTTTCAGTCAGACATTTCGGAAACTGAAAATAAAACAATCGTTCGAAAACCTGCAACCACCGCGCTATCATTTCCAAGAATTAGTCATATCACTCAACATAACGATACAAATTGTGATACATTGGAAGCATTTAGAATACCAATGAAATTAGAAGAATTATACACCCCAATCTTGAATACAAACAATCACAAGTATATAATAAATTCAAGTGAAGAAAAAGTTCTGCAATCTACAGCGAAGAAATTAAGCAAACCGTCTATACAAGCGGCAATAGCCGAAATTGAGAAACAGTGCGCGGGCGCGATTAAAATGTGGGATAGAGTGTCAATAGTTGTAAAAGGACATTCCAGCAAGAAATCACCAAAGACTAGAAATAAAAAGGGAAAATCGATTGACAATATTGAATCCACAACCAAATTCCAAAGTACAGAAATACAAGAAAACTCTACCTGGCTATATAAATATAGGCCGAAGACCACTTATGAAGTGGTTGGAAATGAAGAAGCTGCAGGGAAACTTAGAGACTGGTTGGATGGTTGGAGAGCAACATTAAAAGACAATGATGGGAATAGCAGTGACGAATTTTATTCGTCAGATTGTAGTTATTCAAGTAGTAACGAAAATAATCTTGTAGCCGTCCTGTTAGGGCCTTATGGAAGTGGAAAAAGTGCGAGTGTTTATGCTGTAGCAGAAGAACTCGGCTACACGTTAGTATTATGATTTTTTTTCTAACATAACACATTCTTTAAGTCGAATCTTAGAATTAATGATTATTCTTTTATAGGGTACTGGAAGTCAATGCTTCATCACGACGAACTGGCAAGAAACTGTTAAAAGAATTTGAGGAGGCGACAAAATCACATCGAATTAGAAAAGAGAACGATATACCATTGTTCAAAGCCCTGGCAAATAATCTAGGAGCTAAGAAAGTACCACAGAATTCACTCATTTTATTGGAAGATGTAGATATCATATTCGAAGAAGACGAAGGCTTTATTTCTGCGGCCTTTCAACTGGCATCAAATACAAAACGTCCCATTGTAATGACATGTAGAAATGCATGTCCTCATCTAAGTAAAATGGCACCGCAACAGAACAGAATTTACTTTCAAAATCCAACTGGTAGCAGAGTAGCAACACTTTTCGAACTTATTTCCTTAGCGGAAACAGGCTACAAACTTTCTCAGGATTGTTTGGCAGTAAGTATAACCAGTGATAAAGTTCATTTTAATATAGAAAGTGTGGATATCATTCCCTATTTCATTTTAGGAACTCCTCCAACCGGGTGACTTACGAAGAGCTTTATTGCAATTACAATATTTGCTATTATCGGGACCACCAGAAGCATCACATCAAAGAGCAAGTATTCGAAAGACTCTTTGGTGTGACTTACGATACAATATCTATAAACCGGCGATCAAAATGAATAAACCACGAAAAGGAAAGAAGAATGCAGAAGTAGTTACGACATCCAATAGTATCAGCGACACATTAAACGTTATTTCTGAACAATTGGACACCATAGCTTTAATATCAACATTAGTGAACATAGATGATAGTTCGGTGACTATATCGCACGTGAATCTTCAACCCAGTTTATCTTTGATAGAAGATCATTCGCCGTATTCTGCTTCACACAGTGTAAGTTGGGATATTGCAGAATGGATAGAGAGAAAAACAATAAGCAACGACCAACTTTCTAATCAAGATGGAACACAATACCGAAAGAACATTACATTGAAAAAGCAATTAAACACAGGTGTAGACTTGGCTCTATCTCGTGTTACTTCATTCGTACTCGATCGTCAAATTACATCCCTTGATTATTTGCCTTGTACAAGGACTATATGTCGAGCGGAGGATTCTCGATTTAGTACAAATGGCAAAAGGGCCAATCGGTTTTTTCACTATTTGCATGGAATCAAAGATTCGTCGACTTCTTTACGGCCAAATATTTTGGCTGCTGCGTGTAAAGCGTTACAAGAGAAAAGTGGCGAAGAGGCAAGTTGAGATGTAAATAATGGTAGCCTTGCACAACCTCATATCATTATGCTTAGATCAATTATGTTTTAAAATCGTGTAAAGAATAAATGCGATTCGGGATCTGCACGTTATTCAAAATTAGCAATATTTTATACATTTTACTACTTTAACTAGACTGATAAATATAAATATATTCTTGTAAAGGGCCACCGTACAAATTCAGGCGACTGTTACTACTGTGTGTTGTTGTTGCAAGTCTGAATCAGTTGTGAGAATGGTCCATTGACCTGTAACGCAGTGGTTACACCATTCAACAGCACAAGTTGTTTATTTTGAAGTAATAAAGACATATTTATTATTAATCCACGTTTTATTTCTCTTTGTAATAGATGTCGTACAAAAGTGATGGAGTTAAATTTTTATAAGATGGAGTTTCCGATTGAGCTCTTCGAATTTAAGAATCTTCCGAATGAAAAAGTCACCATAACGATGTGCGACTTTGGTGTCCGCAATATGGATCATATCGTGATCAATGTAGAAATCAAGCTGAAAGAAATTTGTATATGAATACTGTTACATTCGAGTTAGATGCCTTAAAGAATTTGTTGAAATTCAATTACCTCAGAGCCAGACTGGAATTTTCCATCCAATCCCGAGGAACCCTTTGTCCAGACAATATTTTTCATTTTATGTTTGAAGCACAGTAAATGAATTGTCAGATCACCAACTTCTTTGTCTAAGTCCCAGCATTCATCTGGTCTACTGTTACTGCAAATGAATGTTGCCAATTTGCTCAATGGCAATGTAGTGTACAGCTTCAAGTATGAACGTATTGTTGGTAACATTTTCTGTTGAACTACTTCATCCATAAAGACTTGTGTTTGATGTTTTATCGCTTCTCTAACATAATCTTCATTCGGATTATCAGGGTTTGGTGGTGTTAGAGATAAGAATTTGGGGCATGCAAAAAGGAAGCAGGATTCAAACTCTGCTAGATCACCATTTTGCATTTTATACATCTTTTCATGATATCCCTTATCTCTCAATGCTTGTTGTAAACCTTCATCGATACATTGAGGATGGAGTACCAAACAAATAGCCAATAAATGATACATTTGCTCAGTTTGCTTATTAATTTGGTCATTTTGATAACTCCTTGTTGCAAATAACTGTTTCGTACGTTGGATATAAAGTAAAATGCTGGAAAATGTTCTGATCGCATCTGCGTATCTTCTCATCATTGTATATGCAAAGCCAACATAATAAGCAGTTGATATTTGGCACCCAGGCACATGAGAGAATGCACTCTTCTTGTACAATTCAACATTCTCCAATACTTTAATAGCCTGATAATAATCACCCAAGAGGGAATGTAAACGTAGAAGCCCAACAAGGGAAAAGTATCCCAACATCTTATAAAGAGGTAGTCTACCAAAGACTCCAGCTACAGAATCCGGATCTCCACCACTCGCGTGTACTTCCAATTGGCTTTTAATTTTAGACTTATCCACCAAATAATGCAGGACATTTAAGACACACAATATATCCCAAATTTTAGTGTGTGCATTCAAGTTTTCTATTTCATCAGGTGTCTTATTTGACAAATTAGCTCTGTATTGAGCAAATGACTGGAACTGATATACAAATTCATCAATAAGTTCCCAAAGCCATTGATCGGGCAACTGTAACTGTACGGGTGTATCCGGATACACAATATAGTTGAATAGGTCACAGTAATTATAAAATGAGCCAAGTCTTTGCTCAAGTGTTGGCCCTTGCATGCGAGCATAAATATGTCGGTAGTACAACTCTTTATAAAGAGTGAGAAATACTGCATCACTGTCCACTAACGGTGCTATGGTCGCCGCACTTGGCCAAGACGTTTTGTCATACAACTGTTCGGAGATTTTCGGGAAGACTGTTTCGTACAGATTCTGAATCTCAAATACCATTCCCTTATTTATGCAATTTTGCAAGCACATCAGGAAGCTCCGTACATTCTCGGGAACCTGACGATAACTTAGTCTGTCAATTTCCTCACCGTGGGCATCTTGCGGCAGGTACTCGTCGCACGAGTCGTACTGTAAAATGTAGAGAAAATCATTCTTATGGTTCTTGTTACACCACATTCACTTGTAATATTAGAACTATCAAATAACACGCACCTCGGTGTAATCCTCGTACATGGTGATGTAGTAAAACCAGTACTTTTCGGGGAGGTAGGATAAACCTACACTTTAGACAGACTGGAAGCTAACCAAGAGATCATCAGGCATCCACGAGCCACCGTTTTTCACGATCATTGAATACTATTCTGTAGAACTGTGCTTCAATGATATTTACTTGCGCAAAGTATAAAGCGTAGGTCACGCCACTTGCGGTCCGTATTCGCAAATATCAACATTTGCTTTTATTAGTTCATACTTTTAACACTTTGAACTTTAAGCAGTAAATGTTATTTCCCTGGTTAATCGAGCGTTCGATACAGTGCGCTGCAGTCTTGTTGGAGGCAAGATGGCAGCGTGGAGCCGTGTTTTGGGTCCTGCTTCCCAGCTACTTATTCGATCGAAACCGAGTCTTAACACCTTGCTGTCAAATAATGGTAACACTCATTAACAATCAATTATACACCAATTAAAATTCGGCGGATTCTGCCAAGGCTTGTTAGTGTTAGAGTGAGGGTCAGTGCTTTTAGTTACGCAACTGTTGCGTCGCGTGGAATGAAGTGCACTCTATCTCGGAAAGATCAACTGTCAATAGAGTAGATCATAGAATACAAGTCTTTTCTATTAATTAACTCTAGTCTAATTAAACTAGCATTAGCATAATCTTGCTAGAAACAAATACACGCCACGCTACTCCGACAAATTGTCTTTCGTTAGGAACGTGAAGATTTCTCGAGAAATCTTCTATTAAATTTATTCTAATTTTTGAATGGCAATCCTATGAGAACTTGCGTTACAACCTCACGTTACGAGGAAGATGTTTTACTTATGAGAGTTTACATAGAGGAACAGTAAAAAGGAGTAATTCTTATTGATGTTTTTCATATTGACACACAGGCTCTATAAGATGGATGTCCGACCATCCCAAAACAATCATCATCCGGCCAACCCGCTGGCAATGGCTCAAGTTAAAGGATTGGGTCCACTTCTACTTTATGCTGGGTATCATACCATGGGCAATAATAATTACCTATATCAACGTATTCATCGGTCCAGCACAGCTCAAAGAAATCCCTGAGGGTTACACTCCAAAACCTTGGGAATACGAACGAGTATGTTCCAGTTCTTCTTTTGACAATTGCAAAGATTGCTCACCTATTAACTAAATACTTTTTCATTTACAGCATCCGATTTCGAGGTTCTTGATGCGCTACTTTGTCAACAGTCCTCAGCAAGAATACGAGAAGAATCTTGCTAATTTGTACTACACCAATCACTCGAGAAAGTTGCGCCGCCTCGAAGATCAGATTCACAAGTCTATGTCTGATTACAACGATTACCAAGCATACTATTACAGGCAGTTCTTTGGTGCTAAATACATCTACAAGTACAGGATGATGATGGATGCTCTAAGATAAGCAGGGACTACTCTGAGAGAGTGAAAAGTCCATCTCGGAATAGTTGTTTGCAGGGTGGACATTGTACAGCGTGAAGGTGAGGAGAAAACCTGCAGCCTGTTACAGCAATATGAGAGCTGTTGTTAATTGAACTTAGCCGATTAATTCTGTATAGTTTTGTTTCTACACAAGCTTGAGCGCACGTGAGCTCGGCGATGGATCACTGTGTCAGTGCATCTATAGGACATAATAAATCGATTGAAATTGGAACTATCTTGTGTTCCTTCTTTTGTCCCGAGTGCTGGCGACATCTTACGGCGTTACAGTGTCGATAAGTATAAACTTCTATCGACTCTGTTGATATAATATTATTTATGGTTGGATGGTGTCAAGTGTGAACCATCAACTTCCACTTTCGAACAATATTCTCACACGTAGTCCGCGCGATTCTCTGTCTTTCCTGTCACTCAGTCCCAAAGTTCCCACGTAAATCTGGTGTGATTACATCGATTGCCACTCGGTCGGAACATTTGCATGAAACAGTGATAAATCACTGGATGCGGTAGTTTTAAGAAGCAATTATTAAATGGTTAGAGTTGAGCCGAGTTCAATTAAAAGTACCCTTCACCATTGTCTCGCCAATAACCGCAGACACGAGCTAGCTTTTTTCCTCTCGCTTGATCGAACGATAATGTTTACGCCTCATTTGTTTGACAACGAGCGGCTAATTGAAGCCGATGTAATAACACGCGCGATTACTGACATTTACAAGTGAGATTTTTAGCTCGCCTTCTCAGTTTCTTAATCCATTTTTGAATGGAAAGTCCGAAGGCCGTTAATAACCATGAAATAGGTCTACGTCCGGAAGCATCCGGTTATATTAGTCCCGTTCATTTATCGATTCAGGAAGCGGTATTGATGCGAATGAGTTAATCCTGTCATTTCGATTGCGTAGGTGCCGTTCGATTTAGGAGGTCATTAACTTCCTAGTGTTAATCGAGATAAATCTCGATCGTATCAATTCTCACTTATACGGCAGGATTTCTTAGAATCGAGGATTAAAAGCAAAGAGACGGTTCTCGGTCACGGAATAAGGAGACAGAAATCAAGTGAGGAAGGAGCGACAGCAATTTAGATCGTTGTCAAAGCGGAAAATTTCGTGTCCGACGATGCCATAATCACGCCAGGACATAACTAGGTCTTGCACGCCAACAAATAAAGCTTGCTTCTTTTTACAATGTTCTTAGGATCACTACAAGTTGTACGCAAGTGCGAGAGAAGATGTTGCCGATTGGAAATTCGATGCGTTCGTACGATTATCGTGCGAGTTAATGACACAGTATTGGAGTGGGACTGCCGTGCACGGTACTACGGTGTGCCAACGCAACCTGCTAGTTAGTGGTCATTGCCAAGGTTGACTCGACACTCTTGCATAATGCTTCTGCGCTGTGCTCTTCCATAGAGGCAGATATCTTTGCGAGGGGGATCCTCTTCGTCTACCATCCCCACATCATCCACTAATCCTCTTGAAGTTCTTCCTCCACCTGTCGCTTGGTCCTCGGCGAACTCATCTTTTTGTCGGCTCAATTATCTACCTACGTGAGCCTCGCATGATGGAACACCGGCTGTCACTCTTCCGCTCAAGTCCTTCCTTGCATTTTCTAATGCAATGTTCCTCTTATTTTTCATTATGTGCTTACATTGATTCAGCCATAAATCCTTCCTCTTCTTTGTAAAGGAATACACTGTAAATTTCGAGTTCTGATAGAATAATGGAATTGTTTCAAAGGATCACTCTCAAAAGGTAGTTAAAGAATTTTCCAGGCACCTCCTCTAGCAAAAACGTATCGTTAATAAACACGTACATATACGTATCTGCATTTGTCGTAGCAGATTATACAAAGTGCTGATACTGATTGGAAAGTGAAGCGGAACGATAATTAGCTAATCGAGAAATTATTCCTAGACGTAAGTGCGGACAGATGCAATCGAGCTTCATGTATCTATGTACGTACGTACGTGTACTTACATAGCCGAAGGGGGTAAGAAGGGGAATTGTAGATTAAACTTAATGTAATTCATGCTCCAAAGGAGTGTTGCGTAAGTGCTAATAGACGGCCAGATTTTCCAAGACTCATACACAAATCAGAGCCACTCGTTTTTTTTTCCTAACTTCAAATCGCTTCTTGTGTTTCGCGAAGTCACAATTTATGCATAAAGTGCCAACCAGTATAAAATAGCTAGTAAAAACGATTGGACAGTTGTAAAAAGTCAACGAGGAGCATCATTAACGAAGCAAATAAGTGGTTTCCGTGGTGAATCGAACATCGAACTAGTCGATCAACGACAGCATTCTATGTATACGTGCATGTCAATTAGATCGGCGCGCGCGTTTTCTCATTTTTTCCGAGCGTCTGCTTGATGGCAAAACAGGCGTTAACAGACTCAGGGTGACTCACCGTTGTATGCCAGCGTGCATTGATCCATCGACTCGCTATCGATTCGATCGGAACCCGGCTGTCGTTACCGCGCAAACATATACCGCTTAACAATCGCTTGGCGTAACAGAGCCTCAGGATCGAGTAAACCGATGGTTACACGGCATCATTTGGAAGACTTTCAGGAGCCATTAGCCACGATTACGGCGGCGCACAATATTATTGTGTGGCGTGAAGGATTGCATCGCACCATCGAGTTATATCATGCTTGCGTAAGAAGAATTCGAAAGCCAGCAGGCGATGCGATATCCGTTTACCCGCCGGATGTAATTCGCTGCTGAAAAGCGATACCTAAACCTTCCTATTTAAAGTCTCTTCGATATTAAATACTTTGTATCTTACTAAACATGAATTACTAAAACAGTAAATTCAAGAATTGCCAAAAGCCAAGACAAAAGATTTAAAACTAAAGGGGTTGAATTTTAAATCAACTCTTCGAAGTGACTCTTTAAACTATTATAATTTAACACATCATTCTCAACGAAAGAAACAAAACACTGGATGATCATCAAGTGTTAACAATTACATCATTCGTGTAGAGGGTAGAAATGAAGAAACTAGTTACAAGAGAAGGAATAAGAAGAGTGGGAAATGCAAGGAATAAAAGTGCGCAAGTCCAGCTCAGTTGAACAGCCGAGCGGCACTGGCAGTGGGGCGCTTGCAGGTTCACTGCGCCGGTTCTTTCCACTTCCCACCACTGAATCCTTGCGCTGGATTGGTGCGCCTCGTAGACGACCTTGACAGGAATGGCTGCAATTCCTGGAATGCAGAGCGTCAGTTTCCGAGTTCACCAAAAGGGTAAACTAGGTCAGTAGGCCAAGAACGGCCGAACGAAAGACATAGGGGTGTCACGTTCCTCGCTCTCATTTAATTTATTTACATTCCTATCCACTAATTAGATTCCTCCTATAATTACATGCTATAATTAATTCCTAATCCTTTTCAAGCTCCAATTTATCATTTACAGACACTTGGTTATCCATGCAGGTGCACATGACTGGCTCGTGAACCCATCTCCGTCGTAAGAAACCTAATCATCCGATTGCTCGTGTTCAGGTTAATTCAATGACACGGAGATTCAACTAGAATCTTGGATAAGCGTCCGATTGACACGTCTTCCCTCAAATTTCAAGATGATCTCTTTGCCCGTCCAGGGTGCTTACAATTAGGTATCACATATCTCTTGCGCAATAGGATCGGCTTATACGTGTCGATCCTTCTTATTTTCCACGGCGCTCGAGCGTGATGTGGCATAGTCAATTGTATAACTATTTTGCATTAGCGTAGGTCATGCCTGAGATCCTGATTCCTGAGAGAAAAAGGCCATTTTCCGTATCTACTTAGTAACAAGCTGCCACCAATGAGAGCTTCCTTTAAAAGGTATTCATTGGACATAAAAGTTTAATATTGCTTGTCTATGCATATTAATCGATCGGAATCGATTGCTCGAATTGTTCCTTATTACATCAGCTATCATGTATTACGTGATCTTGTTTCTGAGCTAAGAGCGTAGAGGAATATATCTGGTGGATGAATTCCGTCGCTACGACTTTCGAGATCGTTCCTTCGTCGCCGGGGAATCATTACATAGGTGCACCGATGCATCATACACAGTATGTACGATGATCGCATGATGCAAGTAGATTCTTCAGCAGTCAAGCAATGCTAACGCGATTACGAGAATCTGGCAGTAATCTTAGTGGGAGGTAATCATTCTGTCTTAATTATAGACATAATTTTATAGGGGCGCACCAATGAGGGATCGAGGGAGAAAGAGAGGGGATCAATTAAGATGATTAAGTGGCGAATAATCAACACTGATTGGCATTTGCCAACGAAAAGTCTACATATCTATTTATCTATAATAGGTATTTACCAGGAAACCTGACTCTTCTCTAACACCAACGCCTTGTTAATTATATATCTTGTATGGTTAATTGCTTGTAGAGTTTTTCGTTACCTAGCTCTTTTAATGAAATCGAATCGAGCGACGAACTGTCAGATGACTTCTTTTAACGTCTTCTTTTACATCTTGAATTCCACTGGATTGCGAACTGCATTGCAATTTCGTTGCACGGCCACTTGACAGTTTTAATTGTACCCTATGCAATTGGAGAAACATGTGACTTGTACTCTTGTAAAACTTTAAAGTGTGGGAGTTGTGTGTGTGTGTGTGTGTTTTTTTGGTTGAATTCGTGGAAGCTGGATTGAGAATTAAGAGGATCGGAAATGAATGTCTTTGTGAGTGAAATATACCGCTGTTCCGATTAGCATAAAAGCAATTCGTCACTGGTTGGTTGCTTCCTGAGAGCAAAACGAGGTCCTTGGACCCTGTTTCCTCATCGTTGGTATCATGTACTTTCGTTCATTGGCATCGCATGCGATCAATGGCAAGGTCATTGTGACAGTGATACACGCATTCTATTCTTAAAGTATTTTGGGGATTTCCTACTCTCGAATTGTATGAACGACCTCAGGAAATAATTTCCTAGTCTGTTCGTTGGTTGTTCGTTCCGCAATATGACTGGCGAAAATCGAGGAGGTCGGAATATGATGACGGAATATGTGCTACTCATTCTTTGAGGAATACAAGTTTTTGAACTTTGTTGAATGGTGTATTAATTTATTGTTTGAGTATCAAAATAGGTAGAGAATAAAGAATCAGTAGCGTAAAGGTCCGAATTCTATCGAAAACATGATGAAAAAGGCTCCTGATTAGCTGATTTGGTCTGATTTTCATGGGTTTTTTCCATGTTTTTCATACTTCCCGACATTTTCCGGGGTTCAAATTTGGTGGAGAATGTTTTCTTGCATCAAGGAAGAAGCCATATAAATTCCAAAGCCCTAGCTCAAAATTCATTTTTTCACAAATTTTTCTGGGTATACCCCTTGACGAATTTTTGGGCCAAAAAATGAACTTCGACCTGGGGTTCTGGAATTTATACCACTGTTTCCTAGCTAAATACTGAATCACTGCCTGAAATACCAGACCCTGAAACGGTCGGGAAGGGTATTTAAAAAATTTTCGATTTTTCAAAGATACTGCGACTTTCTTGATTTCTTCATAACTTAATTATTTGAGCATTAAAACAGACAGAATTTACTACGACAAATCAAGATGACTCATTGCTATTCAGATTTAAGCAAAAGAAACTCTCGCATTGATAAATCGATCTGCAAACAGAAATGTGAAAATGTCGAGGATGTTGATATTGTGTCACAAGATGAATCAGACTATTCTGGAATAAATTTACCATGAACTCGACGATGCTACCAATGCACAGAATGATTCTATCAACGATCGTTCCGCGTTCGTTCTTATTTTTCTCGAAGAATCATTGGCGCAAGGTTGTCCGAGGGGAAGTCGAACTCTTGAAGGGGTAAACGTTGTAAGATAACAACAATGAAATCATCATCGAATGATTTATGATATTTATCCGGCATTGACAGAGAAGGAATGCAAATTCTTCGGGTAATTGTGCCAAGAGAATTGATAGGGAAGATCCAATTGAGCGAAGGCAAGTGGCTTCGTTGCTGAGAACCAAGTAAAAGCGACGACACTGCAAAAACAGTGCCAGGCGAATGAATTATTCGACGAAAAGAAAAACATTCAGCATGACAGACAGTGAACGAGTGGTTCTGCAAGACTGCTGACAACTGCAATGACGGAAGAGTCAACATAGCATTACTCAAAGTAAACGGATGACCGAAGAAAATAACAAAGCATTTTCAATCAATGGAATTAAAGAACTACCTTTCACAAATTTCTTCTAAATATCTTTTTTTTCAAACATACTAACACTAGAATCGATCAAACAACACTGTCTATTGGAATTCATAAATTGTATCGATTATCCAATAAATCCTTGATTGATTTATTATCAATGCATTGAACGATAGAAAAAGCATTCAAGGGTGGCACGCAGCCTTCGGGAAACCGCGTAGAGTCCGTTGAAAACAATTGTTAATGGAATTCTCGACGTATAAAGAAGTTAACGCAATCGATACAGAAGCGCACGTGGAGAATCAATTGGAAAAAAAGACCGAATTGTCTGAATGCGCGCATCTCATTCGGACAGAAATAAAACGGATAATAGTGTTGCAGGTGAATTTATTGGGGATTCGTCGCAGTAGAGTATCGTAAAAGTAGACACGCATTGAGTGTAAACGAGTGCGATTAATTGGGGGCCGCTTCTAAATCGAGAAGCAATTTTTCAATTGACATTGCTAGTCGTGACACTCGTTACGAGATCAAGGATATCAATTAACTATAGAAATTAATTGGCCCCCTTTCAACTGTCCTTTCCTGGACCGTTTACTTCCTTCATCAAAGGAGTATCATTTCATTTATCCGGATGTTTGTTTAAACATAAATGACTTTCAATTTTAAACGTCATAAACTACCTGCACAACAATCTTGCGGTAGTCACTGTTGGATTCCGGACTGATTCAAGATGATACCAAGTCATTATTCTCATTAAAACTGTTTGCGTACAAAGCCAGTGTCGCCACTAACTGTAATTTTATCTTAGTAATTGGGCAGAGAGCGAGGAAAAAACAACAAGTGTTTATGTCTTCTGACATTCTAATTTACCTCTGGCCAAGAATAGAAACTAAAATCGACAGTGGACTTTGCGAACGAATCACGCGCAGTTCACTTTGCTTGTCACGTGGACGAGATTGGTATCATCGAAATACTGACTTTTTCACTCGGCACTGATTATTCGACAGAGACAGAGAACCGTTCTCGAATAAAGGTCGAGCGTGGGTCGAAGCCGTCGCATTTCATTGTTCGACGCAGCATGAAAAAAAAGGTGGGCCTACCAAAAAAAGACGGCTCCTCCAAGGTGATATAGTTTCAAGATCGAAACGACATTGTTATAGGAAAAAAAGTCGACTTTTCGTAGTTATTATAGGTGAAATCAAAAAATAGAAATGTTTGTATGATTATTCAAATGAATATAGTTGGAAGATTTGATGTTCTGAGAATGATCGAATTCAATGGGGGACGATTCGATTACGAGGTCCAATTTCCAGGTCAAATCTGCTTCTCCTTGCTTGGGGAATAATCGATGTCGAAGGCCTTTCGGTCCGTGGGCATCGAAGGAAACGGCGATCATAAAGGGATAACGAGCTCCTTCAGAAAGCGAGAAAAAAGATAAGAGTTTCTGGTGTCGCCTCGGCAAAAACAGAAAAAAGAACACGTGCCTTCCCGCCTCTTCCAACGGTGCAAATTACTCTCGCAGCTCTCCTGATAAGCGTCACCAAGGAAAACCATCGCTCCAGGCTCCCTTTTCGAGAGAATACATATAACTCTGTTTCTCAAGGGGGCAGACAGAAATCTTATGGGAGATTCGTGTACCAAGAATAAGAGTAGTACTCCAATTGTTACAGTTCTACAGGATGATTCAATTTGAATCCTAACATTATATTATTATAACAATATAATAATATATTCTTCCCTTTGTACAAACTAATTCACTTATCATTAAATCACCACAATATCATTTACAATAATTATAAACACTAATAGCTTGAATTATACAAAGATTCTCCAATTCTTCTCTTATTTTATCAACAAATATTACGTTCAATATATAAACTAATAAAAATACAAATCAGATAAAAATTGGAGTAAAACTCATTGAAAATGTAAGTGAATCAAGCTGTAGGTGGCATTGTCGCAGTTCAGGGTCGCATTCTCACGACTGTCGTTACGCCGGAGCTATCGTCGGCTTTTTATCGCACCCGTAGGATTTTATTCTCGCCTGACAAAGGCCACGACGACGACGACGACGACGACGACGCGACGCCTCTCCTCGTAACAGAAAAACGCATGGTGCACTAATTCCCTGCAACTCCCAGTAAAAAGATCCCGTGGCATGCATATCTCTCTATGAGAATCTTGTGTCACGTGAGATGGAATCATCATGGTGTCCGATTATCCTAGGCTATCACTTTAATTGATAAAAAATTAGTTATAATTACAAGAGTTCCCAGATAAGTCTGTTTACTAAGAATTTCTTTTATCAATTATCCATTGAGATTAATATAAGATCACTCTAACTATTACACTCTGATAAATATCAAGTTTTCATTGATTTTCTTTCATACTATATTTAAGCCTTTATTATCTTTCTGCGTAGAATTCGAAGAGATGCGAAGAGAAATCGAGAGTTTTCAATGCAGCTCTCGAACAAAGTAGCAGAAGAATACTGCGACTGATCAGACATTTGTTTTGTAAGTGGAATTGTTATTGGTGTAAATATGGAGCAGCTGGTAAACAGGCAAGCATATCTTCTTTCAATTGCGCCGACTGTTCGTAATAAGCTGCGTCTGGTTGGTGTGTGCCTTTGATCACTTATACAATGATTCTTTTTACTTCGAAGCGCCGGCTCCACGTGGCTAGTTAGGACGATCGGGAAATCATTGAGGAATGATAAAAGTCAGGACATCTTCCACTCATATTCTCACCGCAAATCAGTGATTACAGCTAAGATTGGACGCCCAGCTTCGTATTTTCTTCATGATTTCGCACGGATATCGGAGAATTAACTATCGACCAGGATTCCATGAAGACTGGGTTTGTTAGAGAATCCGCTATTGTTGTAGTCCTATTGTTTCGTGGAATAATGAGTGAGTGAATTGCAAAAGCATCGAGAGACATTATTTTTGGCTACACTTTTCAGCGTCCGTATATTGGAAAGCTACCGATTCAATACGACTGATTACCACTGGAATTACTTGAGAAAATCGATGTCCCATTTGTAGATTATTGATTCCACCGGAAATCCGTACACCGTTTGATTGTATCTATTACATTTATTCGACTTTTGATATTTATATTATTTTTGTAGTTATATTTTTAGAATTGTAAATTAAAGTTATAAAATAATGAGAATTAATAAATGTTTCTCCAAGTGTGAGAGATGTTTCTTACTGTCGTAGAGAATTCTTTGGAGCGAATCGTCACGAGGGAGAAAGCGAGACACGTTCAATTACGCACGAGTAAGAAATTTACCTTGCTTTCACACCTGTGCTTCGTAACAGTGTAAACGAGCATGCAATTGGCCAATGACTCAACCCCTATCGCTTCTCTTTGGCAGATATCTGCACCGGCGCAGCAACTAGCTGGCCTCGTCTCATTCAAGTGGAGTAAATGCCATCCCCGTCGAGGTGTTGAAAACCCTGGAAAAAGTGGAATTAATGAGCACTACTTGAAACAGCGTCACTTGTAAGCATGAATTAACCTGACGCTCTAGAAAGAAGTACTTCCATTACGACGAAATAGACTTCTATCCTTATATAATAATTATCAATTCCTCTATCAAGTTACACTGCGCATCGAATCTGGTGTTTGGAATAATTCAGAATCTCAAATTCATTAAGTAATAATCTTTACAAGTTCCTATAAAAAAAGTTATGAATAGAAAGTTTAAAAATAAAGGTTTGACGTAAATTAGAAGAAAATCTTTTTATCCAAACACCCGAAATAATGGCCGAATATAATATTAATCATTATTTTCAAGTAAAATTATAACAATCATTATAAAATAATACATTTTAGAATGAAATAAGTAAAACTCTTCAATTTGATAAAGTTCTACCATATTTTTGACTGGATATAAATAATTATAGTCTTATTGCGTCGCAAACTACACAACCCTCGATCGTTTTATACAAATTCTAATTAACAGAAATATTATTTAAATTCGACAGATGCAGAAAGTGAATCTGTCGATGATTGCAAGTCAGGGGATGGAAGATGCGAGCGGAGGAGGGCCTGGAAGGGCGCTCGGCGAAGTACGGGCGCCTTTTGAGAGAGGCGCCTTTGCCTCGGCGGCGACTATAAATGCGGAGGCACGGGCGAAAATCGTCTCAGTAGCTGGCGGCAGCGAAAAAACCCGCGCTACGGACTTACGGCTTGCTGAGATTACAACTTCCATAACTAAACTCGTCGTCCACGTGCAATATTCTACGAAAATTCAATCGATCGACTTTCTTTCAAGATTGCCTGAACAATTACAACCCTTAATTTCAACCCTTAATTTTTACAACACTTTTCTATTTCGTTCGAGTGTAAAATAGTGCGGTTTTGAAATTGGTTGGACATTAATCGAAGAATTAAAAATTAATTGTGAGAGAGTTGGGAAAAGAATCGAAATATTGAAGAATCGAAGAACTGAAAGAAGAGATCGCTGACTGCTTCACTGTCGATCGCGTAAGCCGGAAACAAAGCTGGCGTAATACTCGTCTGCGATAATCGGCACGAGACTATCGCATTGTGCCGGCATTCACGTGCCTTTCGATCCACTGGATTCTACTAGGATTGAATCATTCAAGGATCAAACAAACATCCTGGGAAATGCAACCTCCACCTTAAAAAGTAAGGCAGTGTATATTTAAAACAAAAATAAAAAAAAAAGAATTAGAAGATACAACTGTTAAGACAGCAAACAGCATCCAATCTGGACCAAATATATTTCAGAGTAGTTGGCTGCCAATTTCGTGCTGGCAGAAATAGCCAGCGCGCTTTGTAAACAAGCGTCCACGAGAAAACAATGCGCACTCAGTGAACGCGCGTGCTCTCGATTTAGATATTCGAGTTGATCGATCGATCATCGGAGAATGGACCGTCGTCACTTGTTAAACTTGACACACTCGATAAATCTGTGCTACCGATCGATCGTTAATCAATAAGAGAATAATAAAGAACATGACTAGTAAAATGACGTGAGCTACAATTCGGCTTAGTGTTACCTGTCATAGAAAGCTAGCAATGATACAATGATTCCACAGGATGTTTGCCCGGGTTGCAATTGCACTTGTGCACATAGTCCGTGCCGAATGCTCGTGATTTCTGTAATTACACTTCCGTGTACTTGCGTGTCTGTATGAGTACACGCGTGACTGTTTACGTGTACATTTCTTGCGTCAAGTTAATTATTTACGCGCGACACTGTGACAGAGTGCGAAATCGTTCTTTCTTCCTGTGAGATTATCGTGCGAATTTCATAGGATCTTCTTTTCGACACTCACAGGAGAAATGATTCCGTAATGATTCCGTTGAATCATTCTGGTAGCCAAAAGATTTTCTTGCTTTGATTCGCCACCTATTATCCCATTGAGTCTGACACACCAACTGTGACAGAAAGCAATTACTGATTCAGTCGCTTGGTGTTCCAGACACTCTTCATCCAGGATCGCACATCCAACTCGACAGGATGATCAGCCGTGCTAAGTTCTGGTGGAAGCTGCTGCATTCGGGCGAGCAGAGAGGTGTAAGGATCTTTTCTTTCTATTATTCAATATCAATCTAATACGATTTTTATTTCAAAAAATCTAATTCTAATCGAATTTTATTCTGTGTATAATAATGATCTTTTATATTTATTATTAAATCCTCTAAAATTAGAATTCTTTATCATTCTAATAGGATTATGTATATTAAATGTAGTAAATAAATTCTATGCATAATAATTAGAGGAATATATTATTGAGTGATTGTAAGCTAGGGAAAGCAATGTGACTGACAGGCTTTCATTATCGGAGAGCGGAAAAAAAGGCGAGAAGGCTATTGCACAATTGGCCAACGTAATAACAATGCGACTTAAACGATTGCGATCTACTGGATAATTATTGTCGGTGTACTCTAAGGTATATCGTTGGGAAGATCTCGGTAGGCTTCGTTAACCAGACCAACAAGGGGAAACGATGTTTCGACTGTAAATAACTGTATCGTACGAGACACTTTGTTAAGTGTCGAGGTTGATTTCAAAAGATTCCCAGAGATTTTCGCATTCCAATTTCATTCCAGATGGAATTCGATTCTTCCTCCTATCTGGAATTCCATACCTGTTACATGAATGTTAGTTATACTTGTTACTGGCGCCAACTTTTTCTCTTGATCTTTAGTAATGATTCTTCGTTACTTTCTTCGATGATTATCTGTTATTGTGTCATCGAAGAAATTCGCTATTTCTTCACTTATCGAATTAATAAGATAATCTTCCAACTACTTCAGATGTACGTAAGGGAAAACCTGTCTTATCAAGTTTATCGTACACTGATTTCCCAAACGGCGTCATTGTCAATGCGATGATTTGACGTAGTCACTAAGATACTGTTACATCTTGACGTGCAATTGACGGAAGTCTCTTCGCGCACGACGACCCGTACGAAAAGTTAATTTCAAGTCGCACGAGGGACCCAATGATTTTATGTTGTCCCAGTGAATATCGCACTACCGTGTTCAAGAGATTCACATTTCCAAGCACGTACACGGAACGCAATTGGGATTTCGGTCACGACGACTTCTCTGGTAGATGTTATTCTAATTGCTTCATCCTCGTACGATTATAGTATGAAATGTCGTAGATCATTTTGTCGAGCGTCAATTAATAATTGCATTCTTTAATAATTACGAGAATTGTTTCAGGAAACTAACTAATTTAGTTTATGTTTCTCTCTATTATTCTATATCTATCGATTCTTTTCAGTTTGAAGTACAGATTAGTAGAGATTATAAACTATTCAATAACTGTGCAACTTGTTATTCTTCCACTTTAATTATTAAATTACGAAATTAAGCGAATTAATATTAGATTTAAAATATAATCAATTCTAATGCATTTCTAATTCTAATTTCCATTTAATTACAGATCTTTGCCGCTCTAGCAGCTCACACCGGTCAAGTTTCAGTGGGACTTTCGCAAGGTTTTAGCGCCATTCTCATCCCGAAACTGCTTGAAAGCAATTTCGCCAATCAATCGGAGGCCTCTTGGATTGCTTCCCTAGGTGTCGTTTCAAATCCTCTGGGTGCCTTTGTCGCCGGGATTTGCGCGGAGTGTTTTGGTCGAAGATTCGCAATAGCACTTGCTACTTTGCCGCACGCTGCCGGTTGGTTATTAATAGCGTTCTCCAAGAATGTGCCGATGCTCTACGCCGGCAGATTCATCAGCGGCATTGGCACTGGCATGGCGAATGGCCTCTACCTTTATGTCAGCGAGGTCAGTTTTCACTGTCATTAACACTCAATTTATCATCCTTAACCAAATGATTGATTTTAAAATTTTTATTTCATATATTATATAAGTTATGTTAATTAAGAGATAAAAGATAAGATTTTATTACAGGCTGCTGCACCTAGTCAAAGAGCATGGCTCGGAAGTTGTGGACCTATTCTAGTATCCTTGGGTGTCCTTGTGATTTACACTTTGGGAGCATTCACCACCTGGCAGATGGCTGCTGCAGTTAGCATCGCACCTGCTATATTATCTTTACTATTAACACGGTAATTAGTTCGATCTTTATCATAGAAAATTATTTAATAATTATGAGAAAATATTCAGAATGATTGTTATTGTTCTTAGTATGATTCCGGAAAGTCCAGCGTGGTTGGTCGCTCGAGGAAGATCGGAGGAAGCTAAACAATCGTTGTTATGGCTTCGAGGTGCTGGTTTAAGCACAGATAAAGAATATCAAGATTTGTGTAGAGCGAATGCTAAACGAGAAGAAGAGAAAGAAAGCCTGATGAAAGCTCTTCATACGCCTAGTGTGTGGAAACCTTTTCTTATCCTTCTTGGATTCTTCGCTCTGCAACAATTCTCTGGCATTTATATAATCCTTTTCTACGCGGTAAGCGTCCTAAAGGACATCGGCGTTGAATTGAATGAATACGCTGCCAGTGTTGGGATTGGTGTTATTAGACTGCTCGCCTCGATCGTCGGCGCAGGATTGGCGAACAGCATCGGCAGGAAGTCCTTGGCCGTCGCCAGTGGTTCTGGCATGGCCGTGTCCGCTGTGGGCGTCGCACTGTCTTTCAGGTCTGTAAAGAAATTAAATGAATTTCTGAATTTTATTTCAATTAGATGTATTATTAAATATTCACTTTTATATATTATAGATTGGATGTATCATCTGGAGTACCACTCGCGTGTATCGGAGCCCATGTCGCCTCTTCGATGCTAGGTTTTCTAACGTTACCCTGGGTTATGACTTCTGAACTTTACCCTCAAAGATTCCGAGGTCCTTTGGGTGGAATTACAACTAGCATAGCACAGATATTGACCTTCGTCGCAATTAAAAGCTATCCGGACGTGGTCTCGATGGTCGGCTTGGAAACGACTATGTGGATGTTTGCTACCGCAGGACTCCTCGGCGCTATTTTCTCTTTGACGATTCTTCCGGAAACACGCGCTCGCAGCCTCGATGAGATCGAATGCGCGTTTATGCCGAAGAAGACGAAAGAGTTGGAAGCATCGATCGCTAAGAGTCAGGTTCTTCCGAGTATATTTGCTCCTTCGAAGAATGTGATCCTTCAAAGGTTCACTTCCATCCCGGATGACAGGTATCCGAACATGGTAGCGAACGCTTACGCCTATGACAATTTCTGCCTGGATTTAACACTCGATGAATCAACGAAGAAGCCTGAAAAGCATCTTTATCCGGTGGCGAGTACTATTTCACTCGAACATATTTATATCTAGGAAAATTCTATCCTGGATCATTCGGCAAACCAGCCATAACGAGATTCTACGCTGAAACCAAAGTGCGATTAATCATGATCTGCAAATAGAGAGGAACAGTATACCAAGTGAGAGATAAGTGTTGAAAGGTTGTATATTTTTAATGACGTATGTTAAGATGTACTTTAACTTGGTACAACAATTCAAGCGCGTTGACGGTGAACGTTGTCATTGTGATATTTTAATGCTGACTGCGATATACGTTGATCGCGCTATAATAATTTTAAGATCGTCGAACTCTTCTCACCAGTATTATAGGACATTCCATCGTATTTATCAAGAACTACATTCAAATTAATATTAAGTCGAGATATTCGCGTATTTTCTATTGTAAAGTACTTGTATATACGTCTGTTATACTCAAAGGAATTGTACATACATATTACGAGATCGCTCAGAGTGGAGCGGTGTCGGGCTCGTTGCACGAGCAATGAGAATAAAAGCGAGTAAAGTGAGTTGCAGGTTGCTCTTTCTAATGGTTGGTCTCTCTGTTGGTGGGGCTCCTTTCGAATAGAGCGCTACTCCTAGATGCTAGACGTACTATTTTCTATGCGCTCCTGGTAGCCGGGCGCGTTCGTGGCAGCCGTTCCTTAAGATCTAGTTGTGATTTATGGCATAGAACAGGATCACTATTGTCAGCAGACCTGTAGGAATTCTCGGCTTTTTTTGACTGTTGTATAAATGTTGGATATAGCATGATGGTATACATATGTGTTAGGATAAAGTGGGGAGCCGGAGAAATTGTAGAGTGTATCATACTTAATTTATCCACCATCGTAGTGGTGGTCAAGCGCAGTAGCCAGTGGTAAGCGTGACCGGGTCCCCACTTCTCGATACACGTGGTAAGGCAAGTGCATCTCTCGAGCTCATTCACCCCCACGTTCACCAACCAGCTCTTCGATTGTACGCGCAGCACATGCTCTCCTGATCCCGGTTCGCCGGTTCCCGTGAACCTTCGTGGCTCAAGGTGGACGCAGACCTTCTCCGCTTGTCTGAGTGCCTGGTCGGAAAACACGAAATTCGACCCTTTTCGTTGCCACCTCGAGAAAGGAATTTCGTCGGCGCTCTCCTCCTTTATCGGTAAGTGCTACTTTCGACCCTTTCGTCGCTCCGGTCAGCCGCGCTTGTTCAATCTCTCCGATGAACTTCCACGTTCAGATGCTCGCCTGGTCGTAAATCGTTGATTTCGACCCTTTCGATCGTGGGGATGCTGACATGGCGTAGCTCTCACCACATATACTTTTTATCTGTGAGAATATCTGAACTCTCTGCTCAGGATTGTCGATGCTTTTCATGATAATTCATATTTTCCAGTATAGGAAGAGGCGGTGTCCATGTGGTGAAGATACACTTTCATGGGTATCGGAAATCCCAAGGTAGAGTGGATGTGTGTTGGGGAAATAATAGACGAACATGTGAAAATAAAACGTAACGGCATATATTGGTTATAAATGTTTGGAATACAGATGTACCATAGACGCGATTAGCTCTTATATTACGATATAATTTCGACTTGTGGTAAAGTTGCGCTTGCGGAACTCATGGATATTAGAGGTACGAGTATTGAAAAATATCTGTCGGTATATACAGCACGTATAGTAATGATATCCCTCGAGAAAAAAATAATATCTGCCTTTCACTTGAGTCGCAAGAGCGAATGAGAAATCTGAGTAGCACTATTCCTCCGTAACAGTTCGCCGATTTTCTGACCGCACTTCACTGATATTATGCTTCCTCCTGCACTATTATTGCGATTAGTATATACATACAGCGAAAATACATATCTCCGTTAGGATGTATGTTTCGATCCGTATTTAAAATAATTCATTGACTCTATGTCAGTTGCTCCAGTTAATACACTAAATGCACAAGTTATAGTAGTTCATAAGTACAAAATTAATACGCGCGACGTCATTACTGTTGTATAACAAATTGACACTCGTTTCTTGGATCGCTTGGTCGGCTAAGCGTGTCACCTGCTGTCAGTAGAACTCGGAGTCGGAACTGTGCTGGGAGTCCCCACCACGACCATTTAGATAGACTTCGGACGTTTGTTGTATAGACGATGATTGCTGAGCTCCCTCGTAACTTTGACCTGCGATACATATCATGCAATCAGGTGACGAAATTTTACTTTTCTTACAAATTATTTGCCAATGTGTTCTTTTACCATGAGCAGCGAGAATTGTAGCAAGACACCTGGCAACTGCTGGATTCGGGGCACAGGCCAATACGGGCGTCAGTCCCCCAGAATCAACAGCCACAACACTGGCACCCAATTGTAATAGTCTTCTCGTCACCTGCAATCAATTTTTATATCGTTTAAATATCGTAGCAACTTTATTAATCATCAAATCTGTATTTAGACATTCATGTAGTACCGTGACAAGTCCGTTTCTCGCAGCGAGATGCAACGGTGTTCTCTGTTGTTTGTTAGTCATATTAATAACAGCGGTTCGCTGCTGTTGCGCTTGGGTTGGATTCTCACTGTTAGAATAAAGTGTGTCAATCCACTTGAGCAGAAGGGAAGCAGCAGCGGAATGTCGTCTTTGGCAAGCCAAGTGTAATGCGGTATTTTTATTGGAGTCTACCGCGCGAACGTCAGCTTTCCATTCGAGCAGCAATTCTGTGATTGCGGTAGATGTGTTAGATTTTATGCGAAACTCTGGTAGCCAAACATTATAGGATTGATTGTAGAAAATAATTACCAATAGCATTACACTGGCCAGTAATAGCAGCGCAAAGAAGTGGTGTACGCCCTGAGTAATCCGGTGTTTCGAGACCTGCAAGCTCAGGGCCCACCGAGCTTAAAATGAGGCGGGCGCACTCGACTGAGCCTGCACTGGCAGCAACGTGTAATGGCAGTCTACCCCAGGGTGTGTCTCGTGGCGCAGCAACAGCTTTACCACCGAACTTATTAATTAGTAATTCCAGACAATTGGCTGATCCTTGGTAAACCGAGCAATGGACAGCTGAGAAGGGATTTCCTGTAAGATTATAAAGCTTAATGAAACAAGACTAGGTTTTTAGCTGAACAAGGATACAAGACTATGTACCGTCTAACGAGTCGATAACATTCTGCTTCAAAAGATATTCTACACAACAAAAGTTTCCATTATAGCAAGCCCAGTGAAGAACTGTGCATCCCTGATAGTCTTTCAATGTAGCAGCTACGGGATCAGCTTCAACGAGAGCTGCCAGTGCATTTACCCTATGTAAAGGCAAATACAAGCGGCTTAAATATTAGCACAACTGATGATGCATCTAGCATATAGTAAATTCTACGAACCTGCCACACGCAGCAGCTAAATGCAGCGGTGTCTTACCGTTCGAATCTTGCACACCTACACGTGCCCCGTGTGATAATAATAATTCAACTAATTGTTGATCACGCTCATTTAAAACTGTTCGAAATATTGGTGTATGTTTATTCACATCTTCCAAGTTGCAATCGGCTTTGTATTTTAGGAGTAGAATCGCACATTCGAGATTGCTATTGGCCACTGCTAGAGTTAATGCTGTACGTTGTTTTGCGTCGTAGCGATCAACAACGCTAGGGTCCTCTGTATTTTCTAAAAGAAGTAGCAGACAGTCTGAATGACCTGCTGCGGCTGCACAATGTACTGGTGTGCGTTTTGTAACAGAATCCTGAAAGATTCAATCATTGGATTAATGTTTAGTCATTTATTTACCATTTACACCATGTAACTGATGATATACCTGAACAGACACTAATGCTCCGTATCTGAGCAGTAGTTCTACACATTGACGATGTCCCTTGTACGAAGCTAAATCCAAGGGGGTTTTGCCAGTGTCTTCTTTGATGTTTGTGCTCCAGAACAAAGGTAGAAGCAATCTTAATATTTCATTGTGACCATGGTAGGCCTGAAAAAAGTATGAGTGCAAATTAGCAATTTAGTTTAAATTGTTCAAGATAGTTGAAGGAAAAGTCGTACAGCAAGATGTAAAGGAGTCAATGCTGGTATAGGTTGATCTTGCTTTTTAGTTCCACTACTAGGTGTTATTCCCAAGTTCTCTGGTGGAGATGCTGCCAAAAGGGCTTCCAATGCTGACTGGTTACCACCAGCAACAGCGTAATGTATTGCAGTGAATCCACGCTTATCACGTAAACATGGATCTGCTCTATGTTTCAACAAGTATTGTACGCATCTGTAAAAATGTTCTAGTTACTTTGTAAAGTTCAAAATAGTTGTAAATAAGCTTAATAAATTGTGGGCTATATTGAATGCATACTGAGCCGAGGAATCTATCGAATTCGATGCAGCTGCAGCCAAATGCAGCGGTGTTGCACCATTTTCATCTTGAGCATTAGAGTCACTACCGAATCCGACTAAAGTAAAAACACAGAGATAGTGTCCTTGACTAGCAGCATGATGAAGAGCCAATCTATTGTCGTTGTCTGCTAGTCGAAAGTTAGCACCGCTAGATAACAAGAGGTCCAGACAGTCCACTGATCCTTCGAAAGCAGCTAAATGCAATGGTGTCTTTCCTCGTATATCTCTGGAATCTATACGTCGACTGTCCACTTGCAGGAGTTTCCTACAAACCTGCCAAGCACATTTTCGTTAAGTTTCAGTAGAATTCAAGAGTAATGTTAGAGGAATAATTCATACTTCTATGTGGCCTGCCAAGCAACTTAAATGCAATGGTGTACGTTGATCGGCATTACGAGCAGCAGGTGAGGCGCCGTATTCCAATAGTGTTGTTGTTAGGCATTCCTGGCCAAACCTAAATACAACCAATGATAAGAAATATACGAAATCTAGGATTAGAAATATATCTTTATAAATCCTTACCAAGCCGCAACATGTAAGGCTGTGTTTCCATTAGCATCTTTAGTATCTGGTAATGCACCAGCATCAAGTAGTGTTTTTGATCTAGTGAATCTACCATGGATTGCAGTCATGTGTAAAGGTGTACGACCACATTCTGATTGAACATTGATTTTTGATCCACTGTTCAAAAGCACTTCTAAGCAATGAACACCATGTGTACTAGCTGCAGCTACATGTAATGGAGTTTGGCCTCTGTAGTTTACCGCTTCTGTTAAAACATAGGATATAGTTTTTCCAAGATCTTTCTTTTATACTTCAATTATTCCATCAATTTACTTACCAATATTTGCCCCGTTATTTATTAATTCAGACACTGCTTCAGAATGACCATTCAAGCATGCTATATGCAATGGTGTATTGCCATAAACATTCTTAGACTCAATATCAGCACTTGCCTTGATTAAAGCATTCATACATTCCACATTGCCAGCTGCAGAAGCTGCATGTAGAGGTGTATATAAATCCTTATCCTGTAATTCCAATGAAACAAAAATTAATATTATAACTTTCATTAATAACCAACTCTAAGGTTGCAACTTTACCTTTACATCTACATCCGCTCCATTTGATATGAGCAGTTTCACAATCGCTTCGTGTCCCGTGTATGCTGCGAAATGTAAAGCTCTGCGGTCCTTTTTATCAGAGGCATTAACTACACAGCCAAGCTGAATTAGATATTCAGTCATTTCAATGTGCCCATTGTATGTTGCGTGGTGCAAACTTGTTCTACCACCCCTGTTCCAAAAATAAATGAGTAACAGGTGGTGTTAATCAAGCTGATTAATGGCTGATGATGCAAATTACATACCTGTCTGCTATGTTAATGTTCAATAAATGTGGTACTAGCAGTTCTACACATTGCATTGCATTGTTCGCTGCTGCCACATGAAGAGGTGTTTGCCAGCTTCTATCTCTGATACTGACATCAGCCTTATATTTCAATAGGACGTCAACCACATAGTCATTGCCTATGCAGCATGCTCTATGCAACGGCGTCAGCCATTTCTTATCCTTTGCGTTCACCGCAGCTCCATTTAGCAATAGTGTTTCCACAATGGCTGCATTCCCGCTATGATGCAAATAAATCACATTACCATAGAATATCTTCGACGAGCAATATGCTTCGGCTCGCTTAACTAAATTTTACCTGTACGCAGCAGCATGCAGAAGGGAACGTTGTTCCTTGTCCTGCCAATTCACATCCTCATCTCTCCAACGCACATCATCCACATCACCGAGGAATATAGCGCGCAATAGAGGCGGCTGTGATAAAATTTCGTGAAAACTGAGAGGAACAGCAGGGCTTTTTTCCTGCTAAAAATCATGTGTATAAAAGATCGATCGACTAAAATCAACGGTAGCGGAAAATGTTAGAGTTATTGTATTGGATTGAGATTCGGAAATTTGATAGATATAATAGCTGATTTTATGCAAATCTTCGAGGAATGCTTAACACTGACACATCAAGCTAACCTTTGGCAATGTGTCCTATAAAGCAATATACGCAGTAGTTTGCGGGAAATGCTCGTTCCCGCTTAATAACATAACATACCCCATCACGCAGATCTTGGACGTTCATGATGAGCCAGTTTCTCGGGGCAGTCGGAGACGGGGTAGCTTTTATAAAAACATGGTTACAGGACCGTATAAAAATGACATATACTCGTGTGAATCATACTCCAAGAGCTGCCTCCGGTCACATCACTTTCTTTCTTAGCGTGCGGCACTCGCTTAAGAAGCGTCATGTGGAAGGCAGCCTTCTAGCAGATCGTAGGCTTGCCCGAAAGGAACCGGCTACTAAAATATGCATAATAATTAATACTTTTGGAGCGCAAACCGCTAGAGCTACCGCTCCAGCTACCTCACTACGGTGAACTCCATCTTTACATCTCTCGATTCCTCTCGATCTCTATCCTGCGCCGTGTAAACAGACCGAACTTGTTCCTGCAAGCGGCAAGTTGGAAATATCCTTGGACATCATCGCGTGTAAAATTTAATTTGAGTCTAAGTTAGTCGATTTTTCGTAAAAGTATTACTGAAACCAGCAGTAGGAATTATTTGTGAAAGAATCCTAAATGTTACAGATCAGTTACAAATGGGATTTGATGTTAAATGTTAAGCATATAATTTCCATTTGGCAAGCTTTCCGTTGTGCTCAGAATTTCAGAAAGGATGGCTACTGGATGTCCTGCATCCTGGTATATTTAATATTTTAATAATAAATTTCGTTATCTTTCGATTTGTTATTACTCTCATTGCTCTTTATTACTTTCAAGCTTATTATTTTACTCATGACTCCACGATACATTCTGTGCATATCCTTTATTACGATACTAGACATTGTTTCAACAATATATTTATTGTCGAGTATCAATTGAATTATTTTGTCCTTTGAAATATTTATTATTTTGCATATCTTCGTGGGGGGTCATGCTTCGTGGGGGGTCTTGGTTCGTGGGGGGTCAAAGAAATTTGCTTGAAAGTTTAGGCGTCAATGCTGGCCTGTCATTGGCTGGAGTTCGCGGGCAAAGTAGACCGCGCGTAGGTGTTGTTCTGCCGTGACGTCACGCTTGGCCGCCATTGGCCGGCACGCGTAGTCCTACTATTCTTGAAAGTTGAAGGAGCCAAGCGGCGCTGCTTTCGTCAGTTGAACAAAGGAAGTGCTGCCGTTTAGAGTGCGCGCGAGTTTCTCCGACATATTACGCTTTCGAATTACACCGGCATTTTCATTCTTTGCTATTTCCCTGTAATTGAGTGGTGTCAGTAACATTTAGTTGAGCGCGAGAATTCCGGGAACAGTGATTAGCCCCGATATTGAACATATTACGCACTGATCATGTATTAATTGCAAGAAATTTGCTTCTTTCACAGGTTGCCTCATCTACGTCACAAGGAGGGGCAAGGCGGGGCAAGGCGTCAGCCATTATTTCAATATGTTTGAACATGTTTCAACCTGCAGACCATTCGGCGTCTTATCAATTTCTTTGGAGGTAGTGAGTATTGCACTACCACCTCTCTTGTGTACTCGTGTTTGTTCTTTTCATTGTGATTGAATAGGAAATATCGGTTTTCAGTCACTTATTGAGAAGTGCAATATACTTCAATTGCGTTCAGCCAGCATCGCGTCATTTTTGTAGCTTCGCGATTTGATGGCTTGCTACGATTCAAGTCTGTTTGTTTGCACGTTCTAGTTCTTTCTTTTTGTCACGTCATTATCTTTGACGTGCAGTTCGCGGTAAAAGCCTCTTCAATTGAAAGCTTTCTTGCTCAAGACTTGTAGATTCTTGCATTTGATTTCCAAAGAATGCAGAGAGAATTCGGGATTTTTTGATATCATTCGGGACAGTAATGGCGGCATAATTTACGTTGTGGATTAGAATCACGACAATTCGACTCGATTCAACCGACATTAGCTTGCCGCTTTTGGACTTTTTGTACTAATTTTTTTTGTCAAATCAGTCCCTTGAGAAATCGCGAGTGTAGTAATAAATGATTGCTGTATTCACACGCGAATTTATGACTGCAATGCATATTGCAATAATTCTTTTCAAGGAGTGCCATTGCAATTTGTGATATAAGTCTATTACTATATATTTATTGCAACTTATGATATATGTGATATCGTATATATATGTGTATTATATATTTATTACTCGTGTGTATTAGAGTTTAAGACGTACGCCACAACACATTTTCATAGATTTCATAGGCCCACCCTATATAACCCCCCATGTATTTCTTTGTCTAATATGGCTTCTTTACAGGAGTGTCGTGATTTTTTTTCTTTGTGCCACCGAGTGGCGTAGAGTTGCGAGAATGCCGCGGCCCGTCTCGGAATTGGCCTGGGCGGACTTGCACGTGCAAGTCCCATAACGTTCCCGCGAAATTAGAGTCTACATATTTTATTTCGTAAATAACGACGGTGGGCTCCGCGTAGCCGGGCCGTCGTCGGTTATCAAGTCAGTGTTGAGGCGCCGATTTGGAGTGACTTAAACCCGTCCGCGTTTCAGATAAAGTATTTGCTCGTCCGTGATCGTAGAGTCTTTTTTCTCATTATATGTATAGATATATTAGAGTCAGTGTCCTGCTAGCAGCGGAGGGCAGCTCCATCTGGCACTTCATCGTCTGACACAATGGTACGTGTATTCACCTATAGACTTCACTATTTCACTTGACTCTTCAAGTCAGTGAATCTCAACTTCTCTTATACTTTCTCTACTAATTGTTCAGTGCACGAATTGGTTATTAATACAGTTCTTTCTTTGTTTTCAGGTTTTGGTATACAGGCTGTTGTGACAGCCAAAGTGAGTCATGTTTCATCATTCCTCTAACCCTCAGTGTGCCGTAGGACGAATGGTCCGAATCGGTATCGAGGGTTAGTTGTATTGTTTTTTTTAAATAATGGGCATAGTGACAGCGAGTATAGTGTATTGGAAAGAATACATTATTCTCGTCAAATGATAAATACACTGTTATTTATATATTAGCAAGGATAGGTTTTCTTGCATTTCGCGATTTTGAAATAATTCTGCAATATTTTAAGGAATTCTTAGAAAGAGAACATTTTTCTAAGCTTTTCATATAGCCTGGTTTTTGTTTCAACGATATGATTTTAATCAAGTAATTCAAATTGATTGCAATTGTTGCAATTTCAGCCTTAGTTTTGTAGTGTTGCGATCTATGAGTTTACTTAAAGAATTGATATTAATAAAAATAGAGTCATAAATGCAAGAAAACATTTCGCGACGGGTAGATTCTGGAGTCAAAGCTTTCGGGAATGTATGCAAAACTTTCTATTCATTTCAATTAGACTTGAGGATATACAGCTTTGACAAAGGAGAGACACCCAAGGATTTTGAAATGATTAGACAGATTATAAGTCCCTTTGGGGCAGATTATTTACGAACATTTTCTTGTAAATGGTATAACTTCGAGAAATTAAATGTTGCAAATTCGCGGTTTGAAGCACTTTTTTACTTGTTCATACTCTATACATATTATATAGAAAAATTATAAAATAATTATACTTTTATTGCATATAACAGTGCTATTAGAGTTTGTTGATTGACAAGGAAACTTGCAGACGAAAAAGAGAGTATATACCCGCGATCCCTCTACTGCTGGAGGTGGTAGAGTATTTGCTATCGTGTTTTTTTTTGCGCTTTGATGATGTACAGCTGTGGTATCGAGAGGTGCCGCCCGTTGTCCACGGCAGCAGAATGATTCGTACTTAACTTTGCGAGAAGTTTCGTGCTTTCTTTCTTGCACATGCTAGTGGCTTCGGTGCATGCGCGCGCGTTGTACATATCATACGGTACCGTGTTTAGTTGAAGATGATGTAGATACCTCGGTGGTATCAAGAATGATGAACATAGTAGTAGAGTCGCCCTCCCACTTGTGATACTGTTGGCCAAGGTCTTTTACCTTGTATTCGTGGTCTTGACGTGTGGGGCTGCTTGTTGGTCGAATGGGGGATGTGTTCTGAGAGATATCTATATGATGTTGGCAGGACTTCGGTCCAGTGCTGCGCTGTGTAGGAAACTATGTGGTCGTGGTGGCGCTCAGTTCTTAGTCCCCAAAGCAACTTGTGGTTTCTGCTCGACTGTATAGCCTTTACGATCGGTGCTAGCTCTTGGTTGGCCGAATTGCAAGTCCAGTCCAGTTCCCTTTACTTCCCGTAGTGTTGCGTATATAATAATTGAATATTTATTAACTCAATTACGTCTGCAAGCCTCCTTATGTCAATCTGTATACATATATCTGTAAATATGAACAGATATCTTAAATTCAATCATCGTTCTAGAATCTTAGATTTTTGCGCGGAATATCATTACAAAGGAAATGGGCGGAGATAGCCAGTCTCAAAAGGGTAAAGTCTGTCTAAATATAGTAGAGCCTTTGTCCTTTTCAGGCCTAATAGAGGGCGAGTATTACTTGCACCTTATTGTATGAACAAAAAGTTCAGTCGAGTTTATTCAGTAGAGTCTTTGAAATGAAAGTATATATTCAGAGTCCAATTCTTTGTTAAAGAACAGTCCTTCTGACTAATATAAAAAATGATTTTGAAGTAGAGTCAATAGCCCGTTTAGAAGAATATTAATATTTTAATGAATTGATCATTTAGAATGGTCAGTCAAAAGTTTTTAGCCAGGATTTTCAGCTTTCTTTCAGATTGATCAACAAAGGCAGGAGGAATTTTATTCAGCCATGTCTGTGGTATGCCTGCACTCATTCGAGTTGCCCAGGTGCAACTCCTATGCGTGTGGGACTAGGACATGGTTCATGGTATATATATTTCATTGTATGTATTGCAATTGGGAAGCAGAGGCGATTGTGCACGACGTACTTACCACATGTGTGAGTGTATGTTTTTGCGTGGTCTGTACGTCGGTAGAGTTACACATATACATAGTTTATTGTAATGGCAAGTTATTGAAATAGTTGACGCATAATCAGCTAATTTGATAAATTGTTATTCTTCATTGTTCTATCTCATATACATATAATTCTCATATATATATAATTCTCATATATATAATTCTGCGGCTTGATTCTATGAGTTATTAACTCAGCCGTAAATTGGTATGCTAATTAAGCATTTATTATTGAGATACAGTAATAAGTTTTGGTAAATTATCTAAAGAGATCACAGTGACTCTTGTCGCAATAATTGTAACTGCTTCCTGGTTGATTTCAGGAAAATATATCGTATGTCTGTCCCAATGCTTGTGTTAATCATTCTGACTGAGTGATGTAGAATAAGCAGGTAGGGCTCGGGACATTTTCAACTTGATGTTTGAAAATTCTCGAGCCGTTGCTACTACGATGTCCGTGCTAAGGGTGCGGATGGGTAGTAGTGACACTTTATTTGTAAGTTAGTGGGTAAGCTGAACTCCCATTGCACAAAGGGAGCTGAAGAAAGAAGCTCATCGATGGTCGATCCAGATTATTATGCAACTGCAGAAGTTGCACAAGCTATGGCTAGAGGCTGTTGAGGTCGCTAGCGTAGTAGCAATTTTTGTCGTTGTATAATGCCACTAATTATACAGCAATAAAATTGTTTTGTTTCAAAATAATTTTGTTTTAAAATACTTTTGTTTTAAAATAATTTTGATTCAAAATATGTTATGTTGTTGCATAAGTGCTAGGTGTTGGGGGAAAATTAAATTCTTTTGTTTCGGGGATAGAGTGGGGGGTTGCTGATTGTTGCTCGAGACACATTAAATGTGCGTTTGGATAATAGTCACTGTCAAGTGGCTATTGTCCTAATCGCTAGTTCTGGGCTGGGTAACAATATACGCGATTCGTTCTTTTTCTCATCTCGCGTCGTTGTTGTTCGCGCATCATGCTAGGATGTGTTCTCGAGCAATCTAGTTGCTGGGTTTTCAACCCGAAGATCTCATCGAAGTGGCCCATGAAGAGGGTCGAAGAACCATGGCTGGCCATCCTCGATGGCCAGTCATCTTGTAACTTAATGTCACTATGCTCATTATTTTCAGCCGTTCGCATTATGCGAACGAAGGGCTGTGGCACGAACGTATGTGTTCCTGTGTCCGGTTCTCGGCGGGCTTGCAGACACGCGATTTTCATAGAGGCTAGATCCTTTAGGGTTTCAGGATGAAACGTTCACTCCAGTATTTATTAATTGCATGTATGTTACTTACAGTTTACTATACATTTATTATTCGCGTCCAACTGAGAACGCTTGGAAGGATGCGATTTATTGTGTAGCATACCTTATCAGATGATTTTGGTTGACTAAGGATAGAAATCCTTGTAGAAATCCAAGTGCCCATGGGTTTGCAATGCCTTAAAGGCTTTATTTTCGATGTTAGCTGAGGATCATGTTGGTCATACTTAATATCATTGTATCTATATGATATCAGGAATGGACAATATAATTTATAGGTATCGCTGCATCCGTGATACCTATAAGGTAACAGTACATTTTATAGTTGGGGCGCATTGGTTGGCCATTCCCTGAGAGAATGATCAGTTAATTCGTTCCAACTCCTCAGTTCACAAGTTTGCATTATCACCAGTATTATTCCTATAGAGGAACAATTCCGGCGATAATATTTAGAGTAACTTATTCTGCAGTCATGGGTGGACCAGAACTGGCTGGTCGTAATTTGTTAGCTGGGTTAGTCTTTTAATTTCTTTGCCATGCCCTGAGAGCAGGCCAAATATTAGAGTATTTGCAATGTCAATGTGTCTAGCTAGTTCTTCGAGTCAATGCCAATGTGTCGTTTGAAAAAAAGAGTTACGTGATGTCAAGCGAAGGACAAATGATCGTACTAAACCTGGTAGGGTTGTATTGATATGTCATTTTAAATGCCATTGTTACAATTCTCCCGGTTCTAGTGATATCGCAAGGACTAACTTGCGATCCTCGCACACATTCGCATGCCCGGGATACTAGTGTTTAAGAAGAAAGTATTATGAGATGTCATGAGAATGACAAGGGATCGTTGCTTCCGGCTTACGTGCTAGTATCTATAGGGATACTCCAGGCACTATGATGCAATAGTGACTGGACACCAGACACATTCATTAGACGAGTTTTACGAGATAACTCGTCACTCAGCTAACCAATTACATTGCAAAGTTGACCTTAATCATCTGATTTTCAAACACTGGTACCGGTACCTCAGAATTTTTCAAGGCACATATGTGCGCCGTAGTAGAAAGTAGATTCAAATAAAAAGGTATGCGAACACACCCACACTTGACTATGTGATCATACTCAATTAATTCGTAGCGGATTAATTGTGCTATTATTACATAGCCGAGTGGCGGGAATTGAACCTATGAGGATTGCCAGAGATTTATTTCATGAATCTCCGGTAATACTTGAATGGGACTGTGATAGTACTCGAAGAGATGCAATGCAACTCGGAGAGTAGTATTACAGATTTTCTAATATAAATATCAGTCACATTATGTAATATATGATTCATACTGGAGTGAATTGCTTTTGTTCTTTGACTCTCTAGGTTTGCTTGCAATTTGAATAATTAGAGCCACTTTCTTTTTAAAATCACGTTGTTTTTTTACATCTTAACGCGTTTTACTAAAGTAGAGTCTTTGCCGAATAAAGTAGAGTCATTTATTTTTTTTCGATTACACCTATCAGTTTATTACGGGTGTAAATATGTGTAGAGTCTCGAGTCATAAAGTGCTAGGAAAGTCGAGTCACCGAAATAATAGTCTGCGGCTCGCCAACGTGAGACACGTTACGGCAAGTGCGTGCACCAATTTATGGTTATCCCCCCCTCTAAAACCCATTTGTGTTTTGTGAATTTGCTGATACAACGACAAAATAAAAGTGGACTCAGAGGATGCTCTCGGTAGGGGTCTTTCATATTTCGCTCACCTCTCGTCCCGCGCATCTTTTCTTCTTCGGATTATCTTGTTCTGAAATTCTTCTTCAGAAAAAAGATAATCCACCACTGGTCTGGTGAGCCTTCTTGTTTCTCTCTTGTATTAGATAGCGCCTCTGAGTAACCACTCGGTTAGAATCACGTGATCCGTATCGGAAATTTGTTATTGCAAAAAGTAGAATCTATGTGCCTCAGTCAGTGCTACCCGGGCAGGTTAGGCGCAACCCGCGCATATTCGTCGGGTGTACTTAGGTTTTTTATCCCCCGCGATTTTCTTCATTAGGGCTTGCTGCAGTTTAGCTAAACCAGCACTGGCTGAGAGCACCGGGTTGTTGCTATGTTTGCACCATCATCAATAGTGTCCGTGATTTGCCAAAACTAAAGTAGAGTCACTCGTCCGAAACCAATCACCTAGATTTTAGAGTCAATCATCTCATCACTTTTTTAATTTTTTTGTATTGCACATACATCTGAAAATGTGCCTGTGGCGTACGTCTGATTCATTAAAGTCCATTTGAGGACTGATTTTTCTTGTACTGAACAGTTCAGTACCGATGTAGAGTCAAAGTAGACTCCTCCGTGCCAGAGATTTGTGGAATTAGTGCAGAAATCTCTCGGTACTCAGGGCCTCGATAAGTGCCTATGTCGCTTATCGGGAACAATGACAACTCCTTGTTCGACTCACGCAGCAAAGTTTTGCTGAATTTATTATTTATTTGCCAAAGAGCTTGATTGAAAATGAAATATCGCTCTATTGTAAAATTGAGACAATCAAGTACTGCTCCCAGCTAAGGTGAAAGACAAACTATCACTTTGGCTTACACTCACGATTTCGCGAGGGACACCCCCGCGGTCCCACACCCTTTATCCTTTTGCAGTTGGTTGAATAAAGTCGAGTTGTCGCGATTGTACATCGATGACACATGACACACGGGGGGTTTTGTGCACGCCAGAAACTGTCCCACTCTAGCTTATTTGTGGGGTTGTTGTGATCTAGATTGTGAGAGATCACCGTAGTATATCTCGCGTTCTCGAAGTAATCTGCGGCAATCACTTGCTTTTTAAGTGTCTGTGGGATTTTCTCGAAGTCAGCCATGTTCCTCGGGAAACTCCCCGCCATTAAAGATATCATCATTTTGGATGAATATCAAGTATGATTGTTACTCGATGAGCCTCAGCACAGACTGAGAGCGGGGTCCATGTCCGCAGTAGTGCTTCTTGGCTTCACGGTCATGCTTAGCCGCGGTGGATACCCTGATTAGCGTCTATATCCTCATTGCGTATCTTTGAGGTTTTAGTGTTGCGTTTATTATACATACATATGGTAGAGTACATACGGGCAATTGAACTGACACTGATCTAGTAGACCATCAAGTCGATTTCGGGTTCGTTTGCAGACAAACTCCCCTGCATTAAAGATACCATTATTTTGAATGGATATCAAGTACCGTTTTTATTAGAGAAAGCTCAAGAGAGACTAGGAATGGTCCACATCTGCATCAGTGCTTCTTGGCCTTACGGTCATGCTTAGCCGCGGTGGAACTCCCTGGTTAGCGCGTGCCTCATTATTTCGTACCTCTTGAGCTTTTAGTTCCGCGATAAGCATGACTCTGTCATCCTTGCCCGCGGGAGGCCTACTCGGTAGATTTAATAGTTCCATAAGAACTTGTATTATTTCATGACTGAACCTCTCTCCGAATAGAGAGTGTTTTCCTAGTAGTGTTGCGTCAACTGGCTACGAACTTTAGACTCGAGTAATCATAGTGTTGAGTTCTAAGCACGAGTACACAGGTTTTCACCGCGATTTAACTTCACCATTTAACTTCACTTGCAAGTCAAGATCATGTGTCTTGACTGTACAATTACTCTGGATGTAATGTACGTATCTCTGGTACGACTTGCCCTTCCTAGTGACAAAGATGTGGGAACCAAGTGGAAACAACCGCGTTTTTTTGCCCTCCACTTTGCTATACTTTTTCACCAGTTGTTATAATTACTGGTTTCATAATAATTACAATTATAATTACGGGTACCAGTTTTCCAGGTTCAACTGATCGCGACACCATCTCCGCGGTTACGCGACAATTTTACAATTTTTTATATAATATATTAAAGGAGAAACTCTCGCTTGCAGTAAACGCAGTAACGATTTTGTCGATTAGAGTCACGCGTTGATGTTCACTCAGAATGCAATGCCAGAATTGGCAATTGCAAGCTTAGTGAATAGCCCGATGTTCTCCGAGAGCTCGGGAAGCTAATCTTTTTTCTCTTGTAGATGATTCCAGCTACAGCATTACTTCAAGATTGTGCTACTGTGTTTGTGCTTAGTTATATAATATACGAATTAATAATTTTTCTAGTTGTAAGTAGGTTTCAAGATTGTGCTACTGTGTTTGTGCTTAGTTATATAATCTACGAATTAACAATTTTTCTAGTTGTAAGTAGGTTTCAAGATTGTGCTACTGTGTTTGTGCTTAGTTATATAATCTACGAATTAATAATTTTTCTAGTTGTAAGTAGGTTTCAAGACTCATCTGCAACATGGAAGATCTTTGCAACATGGAAGATCATCGCAACATGGAAGATCATCGCAACGTGCAGTGTCTTTTGTGTTAGCTTTAAGTCGTATAACATTAGGCGTAAATTATATTGCGTGCGGAAAAGGGCGCCCTTCTTGCGTACTAGAATGTTTAAGGAATGAATGGAAAGTGTGCGTTTGCCTTAGTGCCCACCACCAATTTTCTTTGCATGATTTTTGCATGATTTTTTGTTGCTTTGTAGTGCATGGGTGGTGGGCGGGTCTCTGAGCCAGCAACCTCCCCGCGGTGAGACCTGGGTCGGAAATACTTAATGGATAATGCTCTTGCTGTTTTATTCATATAGATGAGTTGACGTGTTAACGTTAACAAATTGCTAAAATACATGCTTTTACTTCAGTTCAAGGAACTAGAGATTTCCTTAATAGAAATCGTACTTCACTATTATTAGCGAGTGCATTACCATAAGTATATCCGGGCGAATAGCTGTGCTTTCGTTGTTACATTGAAATCATTTTGATACATTTTGATTTCTCTCTTTCTCGCTTGCGATCCTATTGGAAACACTTTGAACTTTTTTCCCGCAGTGTGCTCTGCTCTTTTCTGCATAGCCACGTACGGGTAACTTCATCTAGCCTGTGATATATTACTGCTCAGGCAGATCATTCGACTTTCTGACTTTCCTGCAGTAGCGTGCTACTGTATCGACTACCAATTTGGTTCTCTTCCATCTAGATGGCAGTAGCCTGCACATTTCTGGCAAAGTATCGCTCTTTTCAATGCGCTGGTTTAGCCAGGTTTCGAAAGGTGGGATGGAAATTAGGCTAGGGAAAGGATTCTTATCGAACTCTAAGCGTACATTATGCATCATGTATGTATACATACCACGCAGTCTAAATACATGCATGAGTGAAAATGTGTTGAAAGGCGTCTTTCGATGTGTCGCTGACACGTTTTCACCGGCAAGATTGTTCAATCATGTGCCCAGTTCCTCAAATCGGTGTGCCGCTGACCTTATAAGGGTTGTATCTTGATTTGGGTCAGCGGCAATGAGAGCAAGCCAATTTTATTGGCACCTGCCACTCAACTCATTGTTTGAGTATCAAACCAAATAGAAAACATAGAAAGACTGGTAGAAATGCCGGAATTGGATTGAAAACAGGTGGAAAGGACCCCCTGAATAATTAATTTCGTCCAATTCTGACGGTTTTTTTCATGTTTTCCATACTTTCCGACATTTTCCGGGCCTGAAATTTGGTGGAGAATGTTTTCTTGCATGAAGGAAGAAGCCATATAAATTCCAGAGCCCTAGCTCAAAATTCATTTTTTCGCAAATTTTTCTGGGTAACCCCTTCAAAAATTTTCGATTTTTTGAAGGTTCTGGGACTTTGACGAATGCTTGATAATTCGATTGTTTGAGTATCAAAACGGATAGAAAACATGAAACCAGTAGCAGAAATGCCGGGATTGTACCGAAAACACATGGAAAACCGATCCTAAATAATTCATTTTCGTCTAATTCTGATGGTTTTTCCCATGTTTTCCATACTTCCCGACATTTTCCGGGGTTCAAATTTGGTGCCGAATGTTTTCTTGCATCAAGGAAACAGTGATATAAATTCCAGAGCTCTAGCTCAAAATTCATTTTTTCGCAAATTTTTCTGGGTATACCCCTTGACGAATTTTTCGGCCAAAAAATGAACTTTGACCTGGGGTTCTGGAATTTATATCACTGTTTCCTAGCTAAATACTGAATCACTGCCTGAAATGCTAGACCCTGAAACGGTCGGGAAGGGTGATTAAAAAATTTTAGATTTTTCCAAGGTTCATTTATCCCTATTTATTTAGGATTATAATAGTTGGCTTTAACAAATGGCATTTTGGTAATCGTAGCTTTGTATGTTTTTCCTCGAACTTCCACTAGTACTCCTCCTCCAAATTGCGCCAGATCTGTGGGTACATATCCCATAGCGATGGGTTTGCCCAAAGTAGGACTTGGAACCCCAGAAGTCACAGTACCAACTCGTTCTCCTTCTGGAGTTAGAATTGGGGCTCCTTCTCTGGCTGGTGGTCCACCTTGAGCCAACATCAAACCAACCCTCTTCTTGTTTGGACCCAATTTTATGTCGGATAATATTCTTTCCGCACCCGGGAAATTCTTTTCCGCTCGCCTCCTCTTGGCTGTAATACGGGATCAATGGAATTATATGTTTCTGGATCAAATCAATGGAAATAACTTATTCTAATGGAGTTTTTTTGTTACTCACCAACCAACCATGTGAGAACAGCTTCGACTGGTGTTGTCTCTTCGTTAATATCATGACCATAAAGACAAAGACCTGCTTCCAATCTACAATAATTTTTTAGTTAATACTTGACAAAGTATAAGTGAGAAAACACAAGTAGTTAATAAAAACCTTAAGGTATCTCTTGCACCAAGACCTGCAAGTTTCGCTTCGGGTACTTCCAACATCTTCTCGACAAGATTACGCGAGTATTTTTCGGGAACTGATATTTCAAAACCATCTTCGCCAGTGTAACCACATCTGGATATTCTAACTGGACCGCCAAGTATTTCTGTCTCCACGCAATTCATAAATTTCAAATCCCTTAAGTTGACTTTTACCAAGGGCTGAAGGACTGCTTCTGAACTTGGCCCTTGTAGTGCGATTAGTCCCTGTTCGAGGGGATCCAGAAATTCTATGCTCACATCTTTTCCTTGGCTTTTGAATTCTTCCTAAAAATTAGTCAAGAAAACAATCAATCTGCTACATAGAATTTAACAAATGGTACAAGTCAAACAATATACTTGACGTTGAAGCAATAATTTCGAGTCTTCGTCTCTTCTTCCAGCGTTTGATACAACAAAGTATTTATTCTCTTCATCCTTCGTAATGATCAAATCATCGAGAATACCACCTTTATCATTGGTAAATACAGTAAGAGTAGCAGCACCTTTTTTCAAGTTCCTCAGATCACAAGTAGTAAGGGATTCAAGCAGTTCTGCTGCATCTTTGCCAAAGATTCGTGTTTGAAGCATGTGTCCAACATCGAAAAGAGACGCAAGCGTTCTTGTATGCTGATGTGATATAGCAATTGCATCTTGATATTGCACCGGCAATAACCATCCAGCGAAATTAACAATTTTACCTAAGACAAGAATAAACTAACATCAGAACTGTGATCCAACACAAGCAAGAAACTGAATTAATTATCCAAAACACTTACCACGATGTTCCCGGTGAAGTTCATACAGACAAGTTTTCCTCGGTTCTTCCGAAATATTCGCCGAGAAAGAGCGACGATGATTATCTTTTCCTACGATTCCAATCTTTCCCTTTGGTAACTGAGCATCGATCAAACTGTGAAATTGCCTGGTAAAATCGCCACCCTTTAAACCGACTGCCACAGTAGTTGCAATAGCAGACGATTCACGGATATTTCCCAAAGAATCGAAGCACTTCTCAAGAGCTTCGAGGCAGACTGCCTTGTTACGAGTACCAAACCGCAGCATCTTCTCTTCTTATAGTTAAACCTGTACTAATTCGAGAAAAGAAACCGACGAAGCAAGCTTCTGGATCCCTCCACACGGTGACCCCTCCGCGGGGTTCTCACTTTTTCTCAATGATCAATTCTGCTATCACTTGGTGATACGACTTGAGGATACCAGAAATGCCCTCCAGTGGCCGAGTGCTCCATATTCATAAATAAAACGTGACGATAAAAGCATGTTGTTTTCTTGCGGGCCCCCGGAGGCAGAGGGCGAAGGGGGTTTATCGGTATGTTTAATGCGTAAGAGGGGTCAGGATATGATGGGTTCGAAAGAAAAGCATTGGTGATAAGAGGTTCATCAATGATAATCGGTGCCGCCGGGTATGGATGCTCACGAGACTCAAACAGTTGTATGTATAACACTCGTGTTATGCTTATTAAATTTTTATTGTACCACATAATAATAATAATAATATTAATAATAATTAATAATAATGATAATAGCAATAATCGCAATAATCATCGTCGCAATAATAAATCGTGATAATAATGTCAATAATAAATGGTAATAATAATAATTAATAATAATAATAATCATTCGTCTGTTCGTAATAATAGTAATAGTTTCGTAATAATAAGAACGATCGAACCGTCGTCGGTAATAATCGAATGACAATTGTCAATATTGATATTCAGTAGCGTGTCGAACGGAGAAACGACCATAAAAAACGAAGACAGTATCAATGTTCGTTTTTTCGTACATTTTGCATTTTTCGCATGGTTTTTTTTGTTCAGCTTCCGTCGTCTTATTCATTTCGCTCGCACTTTTTTGCTTTTAGTCTCTTCTTCGTACCTCTCGTTCTCTCAGAGCCGCTTTCACACGCTCATTCTCTCCGCTCTCTGTCCTCCTCAACTTTCTTCCTTCCGCTCTCCCGAGTTCTCTCTCTCTCTCTCATTCTCTCATTCTCACTCTCTCTTTCACGGACACACGCACACTTCATCATCTGTTTCGTGATCTTTCACACGATGGATGCAAAATATCCATACACAGTACGACGAATGTGTGTGTGTGTACGATTTTACTCGATTCATCGATCCTGACCTATATTTTTCTCTTTCCAAGGTGTTTCCAAAACTTTCTTCCCCTACTTCTTTACTCTTCTCACTCTCTTTCTCTCTCTCATTCACTCTCCCTCTCTCTCTCTCTCTCTCTCTCTCTCTCTCTCTCTCTCTCTCTCTCTCTCTCTCTCTCTCTCTCTCTCTCTCTCTCTTTCTGTCTTTCCCACCCTTTCGCTCGGAAACTCTCTCATAGCCTTTCGATCAGTCGACGCTGTTTCCCTACGTTTTCGATCGGCCTTCCTCCTGGAAATCCGCATGTAGTGAAAGCTTGTTGGTTGTTTTTTGCACGTGCTGACACATTCACCCACACTGGTTTTATAATCGGTTCGCTAGTGGTGGGACGTTTGGGTTTTGGATGGGACCTGTTTTTTTTCTATTGGAAAAGTTGAGGGGTGGGTGGTGGTGGTGGTGGGATTTGTGTATGCCGTCAGTGAAGAGGGACATTGTGTGTGTGTGTTGACGGACCTTTTGATGACGATGATATAATGAATGACAATTTGACGGATGGACAAGTGATGGGTGATGGATGATTATACGGCTTTTAATGCTTTGGCGATTGGGTGTGCCGCCGATGTTGTTTATTGGGATGATAATTGGTATCGGATTGGGATATTTGCAATTGGATGAATGGGGGAAGGGGAATAATGACTGTAAAAGGATTCCTTTGTAAAAAGGATGAATTATTGTGGGCTGTGGGCGAAGGCGATAAAGCCAACGTCACTGAAAAGAGAAGAGCCAAAAGAAATTGGAAATTGGAGTTTTTGTCGGGGTATGCAGACAGTCCGGGGAATTAATTCTAGGAAAGTGTTAGGGTGCTTGCTGCTCTTTGCTTGGCAGAATGGTAAAAAAAAAAAAAAACTGGGTTCGTATACTGCTGCGGTGGGAACGAAAAACAGAAGGCGCTTATACAAAAAACATATTGTCGCCCGTCTCGGTCGGCGGTGACAGTCATCTCGAAAGAGCACGATTCCTCCCGAAATGTCCGCGCTCACTTTAATCGAACGGGCCTCTAAATGACGGATATATGAATTGCAGAGAAAATCTGCCACGCGGATCTGAATCGGCACAGTGTTGGTACAAATTTCCATCGAATTTCTATTTAGAGATTTGGTTTTTCTTCACCACTTACTCATTTTGCTTCTCCGATCTCGTCGACCGAGGGACATTTTCGCTATGTCGAGAGCGTGAAAAATCGTCGACAGTTGCGCGTCGGATCGCGAGGGATGAAATTTGAATAGGCAAAGTTCGATGACCCTCGACCACCGAGCAAGTATACTGCTTCGATTTTACTTATTAGCGATTGTTCTTATGCTCTCTTTCTCTCTTTCTCTCTCTCTCTCTCTCATTCCCCAACCCTCCTCGAACAACTCTCTCTCTAACTTTCTCTCTCTCTCTCTCTCGTTCTTTCTCTTTCTCTCATTCTCTCCCACTCGAGCTATCTTGCTCCTGGTGTCCTCCTCTACGCGCCCCCAAGACGGGACAATGCTGCCCGAATTTCGAATTTCGTGTCTGGAGAAAATGCTGGTGAAAGGAAAACCGGATACGCCTGGAAAGTCGATATGTCGCGCCGAATGATTAAGCCGGGTTGGGCATTGCATTGTCGCGAGCAAGGGGGCCCTTCTTCATCACGTACGCGCTTTGTGGCTTTTACAGCTTGTGTGTGCTCTGTACGTATGCGTGCGTACATACATACATATATGTATAGTTATACATTAGATATCAGATATACCCTGCTGGTTGTTTCTGCATGTGTTGTGTATTGTGGCTATGGCTATTATTATTTCATCGATTCGATATTTGGTCGTCGTACAAAAGAAAGAAGTGTGTTGCTTGCTTTGACCGAGTCGTTGTGTTTGTCGAGGCGGTCTTCTCTGCGTTCTGCGTTCTGTTCACGTAAACTTAAAACCCATGAACGGGGGGTACCGTATTGGAAATCGGAAACTAGTAGATAGAACGACTATTGTCCGTGACTAATCGCGGTCGCGTATTGTCTCGAAATGCACTCTTGGCCCGCGCTAACTCTCTCTCTCTCTCTTTCTCTCTCTCTCTTTCTCTTTCTTCTTTTTTATCGGCCGTGATTTTCTTCTATGATTTTCACTCGAGGGGAGGGGGACTTCTGCCTTTCAAGGACACGCTCTCTCCTCACTATTATCTTCTCACTGTTCTCTCTCTCTTTCTCGCTCTCTTTCTCACACTTTCTCAACCTTGCTCTCGCGCTCTTTCTCTCGGTTTCTAACATGCTCACATCCCCTCGAAGAACGGGAGAAAAAAGCTCCCGAATAATCGTCGAGGGGCTGGCGCACTCGTTCGCTTCCCGCTCGCACATGCGCTTTCTGCACGCCTCTCTCCTCTCTCCCTATCATCCTCTATATACTTCGAGTTCGATAATTTCGTCTAAAATTCCATTTTCGCCTTAACTATACACAATAATCATAATATGTAATAATAATAATAATCACGACTCGAATACATCATCGATCACCTCCCCGAATATAGATACAATAATTTTTTTCATCTTCTTCTTGCGCTCTCCTCGCTCCTCCTCATTAAATCTTACCCGCCGCGCGCTCTCCCCCTTCTTTCTCGCGTTACATCACCTCTCTCTCTCGCTCTCTTTCTCTCTCTTTCTCTCTCTTTCACAATAATGATCGTTTAGGTCGTCGTATATCTATACATATACATATACATATACATATATATATAATTTATAAAATGAAAATAGGTACAATTTTGGACGCTTTTCTTCGTCGAAAAAACGCTCCGAAAATTTCATTTTCGCTTAATAATGCCCATCGGTTGCGATTCTAGTCCACTTGGTAGTAAAATTTTGTTTAGTTACTCACACTCACCCATTCGCGCGCTTCACAATTTATCTCACTTTTATTCGTATCATTCATAATGTATTTTAAGTTCTCACATTCGCCCTTAATTTTTGTCAAGCATTCACGCAACATTATTCTCGCATCCTGCTTCGTATTCGTTCATTCGATCATCAGTTATTCAATCATACGATTTCTCTGCTTGGTTCTCTGAATTAGACACAGTCGCGCTGAATTGAATATTCACCCTAACTCCATGATTATTTTTTGTTTCTCTCTCTCTCTCTCTCTCTCTCTCTCTCTCTCTCTCTTTCTTTATCTCTGACTTCCGACACACTCAGACGAACCTTTCGCACGGAATTTCAATGCTAGACGCCCTTCAGACGCATCAGCCTTTTCGCAGATTAATTTTTCCCCTTTCTTCTTGTCTCCTTTGTCTCTCCGCAATGAGAATTCACTTGGAAGTACTTTAGGCTGGTGGTCAATCGCGTGCTTCCATGATCGACGAGGCCTCTCACAGGGCTCTCGGCGATCACGAATCAATTGTTTCCTTTTTTTCTTTGTTTTGTTGTCAAAAGTAAACGGGAAAGTCCTCTCGAACGCGTGTCTCCGTGAAATGCACTTAATTTCTAGTCTACCTCGTGTATGTACAATTGCTCTCGATTAACACCATTTTATAACCCTCTCTTTCACGTCTCTCTTTCATCTCCTTTTCCATCTTTCTCGCTTCTATCGTTACTATGGTTTCTTTCCTCATCGACGATCCGAAACTTGAATTGATCCTCAAGTACGTCTAATGTACAAGATCTCGTCCAAGCAGCAATCACACGACTGGATTCCAAGTGTGCCTCTTTCCTTATGTCTTTTCTATATATATATATATATATACGCGTACCTGACATTGGCCGGTCTCGTATCAATAATGAAATTACGTCAAAAGTGAATTTCGAATGCCAATGAACCAGACCGACCGAGGAATGGATTGCTACGCGAACGAATCTTGTATCATTGACAGGAAGCCCAAAAACGAACTTTTGCACATATTACACCGAACTCCTCGACCCAGATTAGTCGTGGAATCCATGGCTCGCAGTGTTCAATATAGTAGCTCTACTTCACCCAAGTATCCAGACACACTGCACTTACAAGTTACGATTTCAGCCGGTTTAGATTAATTGCCTTACTTCTCTAGATAGACCTCGAAAATAATCCTTAGCGCCGGTTCAAAACTTACATCCTTCTGATATGTCTAATGAAAAGCAAAGATTCCAATTGGATTTCATTGAAATCAGACATAAGAGGAACCTTTTGCTTAGCGAGTCGAGTGTCGAAAGAGACTAATAATTTTTGACCAATATTTTGGACCAAATATCTCGACCCTCGCTCAAACTTTTCTAGTCTTTTTAATACGAGAAATTCATTCGTTTGTCCAGCTGAGGAATCATAAAGTCTGTTCATCGTCCAATTGGAATCTAGCTTGGACAAATAATAAGAGCTCTTTGCTTTCCTTTTTCTCTTTACAATTGGCGAAGGAGAGTCGGACTATCTCGGAGACGCTCCACAGTTCCGAATTAATTTCATGATTCACCGGGAATTCATTGATTCAACGGGTGAGAATTTCGGGCCGAGAATTGAAGCGTGTCTGGGAAGCTGTCCGACCGAAAGGATCCTAATTTCTATAATCGATACCTATGTAAGTAGTGTTTCTCATCGAACACTGGCCGCGTGCATCACCGGACAAATCATGCTGTCGCTTGAAAAATGTGATGCACGCGGTACGGAAAGCACGGCTTTTCTTGGAACAAAGGTTTGGCAATTTCGTCGGACGCGCGCGTGCCCGGAAGAGTCCTTCCATCGTCGTGCACGGAAGCACCGGTTGACGAAGTTGAACGATCGAAAAAGGGTGGCTTTCGTTTTTCTGTCCTAAAGAAGTCTTACGAATTATTTCAGCTTTTCTTCCTTTCTTTCACGCAAAAAGGCTCACGCGATATATTCAGAAAAATTCTCATTTTGTATAGATGTGTGTGCGTATGTCTGTGTGCGTGTGTGTGTGTGCGTCTTAGTGTGTTTTAATAACACCGCCTGTGTTCTTTTTTACTCATCTCGCAGTCATCTCGAAAAATTCCTCATCTTTCCTTCCTCCTAGATTATATTGCATCACATGTGTATCATATTCACATTATCGTAATTGAGAAATCCTACGCAATGCGGAACTCGCTCGGAACCGAAAGAGACTCGTGTTTTTCAATTATACCTATATATCGTATTCGCTTCGATTGGTTTTTTGCTTGTTTTTCAGCTTCGATCACTGCTCGATCGCTTTACGTACACCTCCTTCATCTTTCTGCTCTACTTCTTCTTTTTTTAAGCTTTTCTCCCGTCTACTTTTCTCTCTTTGCGCGTCGACCATTTCCGAAAGTCGAGAAATTGTAAACGCTCATCATCACGACGTACGCGGCGCTTCGAGGATTCTGTCTGCAAGAATTCTGGCTTCTCAAAATTATAGCTCGTTTTTTCGCATGCTGGATGTTAAAACCACCTGTTATTAATACAATCGTCTAATCGCATACGTCTCCTTCTCATCTGTATTTATGATTTCTCAACCCTTTAAATGGGGGGGGGGATGATTATCAAATCAGATGAGAAGTGAATCGAAACAGTTACCTCGCTCGCCGATCGACAGTAGGCTTTCATCAAGAGTCGATAGCATTAACTAATAATAACGGTAATAGTAGTAGTAGCATATCAACTAATAAGAACTAATAGCGATAACTGACAGCATCATGGAAACTTGATCGCACGTTACCAATTGGCAAAGCGCGCGTTCAAGCTTTCGTAGTGCTTCGGGGCAATAGTAGGTAACGATAGTCTCTCAATAAATGCACGTGGCTCCTAAATCTCGTGACAATCGTCAGCGTATTTCGGAGACTCTATTTTGCGCTCTGCTTTCGTTCGCCGCGAGAAAGCTCTCGTTGAAAGATTTCTCTGCCTTCAATTTCGCCGCCCAACTTGGATAGCAAAACATACACGAAAGAAGCCGAGTGTTAGCAAAAAACTGAAAAAAGAAATGGGATCAATTAGAACACTCGGCAGGGAATTCATAGGTAACTTGGAGTATCACAAAATTCGCAGGACTTTTCGCAAAAGGTTTTCGCGCAACGAAATTATTAGCAGGACGAATCCCCTGACTCCAGGGCGATACGAATTAACACTAGGATTAAAGATAATTTCTATCGATAGAAACGAATAACGATGATACAATTGTAAAATAAGAGAACTAAAGTAAATCGCGATGATAGGCAGAGGGTTTAATAGTGCTAGCGAAAAATAGGGACGGCAGAACACCGGTTACGGCTGACCGTGATGCCGAATGCTTAAAGAATTCGTAATTTAGAGATGTCAATCTATTACGAATGAATTGCAATTGAAATGGAAATCGAACCGGCGTACTGATCCGCCACTCTACGTCAATAGTAACTAAAGAACCGTAGTTGTTGTATACGCATTGATGCACGCAACACTTAGCAACGTACCTTTAATAAAAAAAAAAAAAAAACTAGTCGGCCGAAACGGATCGAGCCGCAAGTGGCAGTAACTATTAACTAAACACGCGTGTATCTTGCTCCATCGCTTTTAACCAATTCTGACTAGCAAACGTAACTCAGCATCGTCCCACTCGCAGACCGCCGCCAATATATAATACCAATATAAAGAAGTGATTGATGAATGTCTCGTCGATTTTTTGTTTCTCCTAGGTCTTACTTGCATTTCTGACAAACGTAGCCCGACATACAAGATGAAAGGTAATCTCAAGATAGGAAAAGAAGGCAGTTTGAAAAGGTGGCAAATGTCCGCGAGTAGAGGCGGTGCGCAAGTGAGCGAAGAGTACGAGCGACACGCCTCCTTCTCTACCAAGAATGTCGAAGGGGAGCCCCGACCGAGAGCGAATTTCCCTTTCCTTCCTATAAAACGATTGAGCGAACGAACGAACGACATCATGAGATCTTTGCCCGGAAATCCTCGCGCTAATTAGAGAGAGGCCTGCGAGGAGCCCACGTACTCTTCGTGCAAACGAGGGACGTGCAATGGTATACGTAATAGGGTAAGGAGGAACACGTGAGGTTAAACTCTTACCCGACGCCGCATGCGAGCAATCTACAAGAAGAAAGCGAGGAGTCCGGAAAGGACTTTTTTCCGCTAATTAACCCTACCATCCGACAAGTAAAAGACAAAGTTTCAACGCCAGGCTTAAACTTAAAAAACAATAAAATGGCTGAGAGGCTAATCAGTCGGGGATCGACCTTACCTCAAGGAACGTATCGCGCAAAGCTTCCAGGGTGATCGCGGCCAATTTCGGCTTGATTGACTTAACTAACGCGGTAGGGGCGAGGGGAAGGAGGAATGGGTTTGGGGGGGGGGGTTGGGGGAAGGAAAGGCTGCTAACTAAAAGTAATGCGAGCTTTGCTCGCACATAAATAGGATGTACAAATAATCTCTAATATTTAACGGGCGTAACATATAAGGGATGTGGTACACCTTACTAGTTACTCGCAGGCAGGATATAAAGAAACAAAGGACTAAAAACACGGAATATATGTATAAAAGGAGAACGAGAATCTCAAAGAAGTGCGGCTGCTGCTGCTCGATTGCTTACGATATCTTTGCCCAATTCGTTAACGATTGTTATATAACTTTACAATATACTATGGCTTTCTTTATCTTAGCGAACAGCATTAGTCGAGTCCTACTTGTACTCGCTTTTCTCGCCCACGTTCTCTCTACAAAATACGCTTCCAATTGCCCCCTAGCGATCTTTGCGATGTTAATTCGTAATTAAGAACTAATTATAATAGGTGGTGGTAGCAATAATCATAATCGCAATAATAGTAGTAATAGATTAACCGCAGTATCGAAGGCTCGGGCTCCATGATTATCCATGTCGGATTGTACCACTGATGCATAATGATTTCATAGAGCATCGATCAACGATGATATCCGATTAAGAAGGAGCCCTTACCGGAAAGCGTGGATGGGCGGGTATATTACAAAATAAGAAACTCGACGGAACAACAACAATCAAGGCTTTCGAAGGATCCATTCGCACCGTACATCCATATACCTCCTTCTTTTTCCCTTAAAGAGTGTCGCTTTTGCTCGATACGACCGTCGGCCGAATATCTCGGCCGACATTCGATATACAACAAAAAGAGGCTACACGTTTATTTTTTTAGTCAACAACGCGGATATTTCCTTGTATGCGGTCCCGCTGGCCATTCATGCTTTTGGGCATTTGATTTCCTCTTGCCAGTAATTTATGGCTTTTCCATTAAGGATTAGAAATAAATTTCGCACGGCAAGAGCTTCCGCACGAGCAAATTAGTCTGTTTTTCGCTGAGCTTCTTCTTGTAACTTATCCTCGCATTTAATAAGTACCGATTGTGCCGGCAGAAGTTCCTGTCTTCTGCCTGGCTTTGTACCATTTTTGACTAGAATTGAATTTCGAATTCGGATATCAATGACTTTTTCTCCGCGATGAAGAAGAAGAAGAAGCTGCCAAGCTGAATCGAAGCTCTTGCTATCTTTTGATAATACCACGGTTGCATTGCTTGGTCAGCGGGATCGGTAGTGCGTCGATTTAATTGCCCAAAAGGGGACTTCGACCAAACTGAATCGATACCATTAAAATCCGTACGCACATTTTCGTCGCATCGTGCCTTCTTTTTGGATAGCCGCGTCCTTCACACCATCGAAATTGCCCTCTCGTCCTCTCCAATTATACTTCTCCATTCTATCTTTCTTCTCCTCTTCCCTAGTTTTGTTTTTCTCATCTATTTGCTCCCTTGGATCTAGATCGATCGGAGACGATAGGAACGCGACGAAAACGAGCGCCATAAACGAGGGATAATTTGCGCTTGTAGTACTCGGTAACTGACTGCACTTAAAAGTCTCAAGTCTCGAACTGAACGTTCGCTTTTTCAACGGGACCCACCAAAGCCCGCTTCTCAAACTCCAGTGTTTTCGAGCCAGACCTTACAAACACTTTTTTCCCAAGAATTTTCTTCATCCTCTCCCCTCCCACTGTTCTTGCCTTACAATATTCCAAAATTGTAGAAATAATGATTGTTTCTTCCAAAAGTGGAGGAGGGTTAATCGGACGAATGAGAGGCGAGCTTAATAATGGTTGGGTCACCGAAATAAGAAGTCGCGAACGAGATACACGAAAGCACGCATTCGCGTGAAACTGTTGGGGGTTGGTGGTGGTGGTGGTGGTGGTTGTGGTGGGTTGCGGGGGGTTGCGGGGGTGGTTGTACAGGCATGAACGCCCGCTGGGACAAGGGTGGATTCAGTGTGGATGGGTTGTTTGATGGGGAAGGGGTAGTGGGGTAGTTTGTATTGTGTTGAAAGCAACGTTGTAAGTGAAGAAACTGAACGCTGCACTCGAAAGAGTAATGAAAACCGGGGCAACCTGACCAAGACGCTTCCTCTGGCCACAGTTTTACATCTGAATTCAGATGAAAAACTTGTTTTCATTGCTTGGAGTATTAAACCCAGAATGGATGTTTCTCCAAGCAGAATGGGGATGTTGATAAAGGCGCAATAGAAGAAGCGGCTGGTCAAGCACCCTCCGATGCGAGTCCGAGTGCCATAGTCCTATTAGTCGTCTGCCGTAAGTGAGTGCCTGCGCGATTTATCGGATAAAGGCGAGGCCGGCGGGGCGCTCGCGCTTCCTTATGTATACTGGAGAGAGTACGTTAATTAATAATTATGCGTGTATGCGATACGGTTAACTGTTAATTAACTTGACAAACGGTTACGGTACTGTAAGTAAGTAATTATTATCGGTTAGTTAAATACGACTCCTCCACGTACAATCGTCCCTTGCCTCTTCTCTTCCCGCAACTCCTCTAATCATTCTTCTCTCCTTCTCTCTCTCTCTCTCTCTCTCTCTCTCTCTCTCTCTCGCGCGCTTCCTTTCTCCATCTAATCTATCCTGACAATCTATCGCGCTTCTCTCTCGCGTCTCTCTCCCAATCTCCCTCGTCTTCTATTCGGAGTATACGACGTACACGTTGGCTAACACTACGGACACTTAGTACACTTATTATCATATTTAGTCGTTAAATGCTGATCGCGTTTCGGGCTCCGGGGGGGATAAGGAACGAACGCGAGGACCAATTTTTCTCATGGCCGGATGTGTTTGCTTTACCGATCGGAATTTTTTCATAGCGATCGTTCCGGATTTGCCAAACCTGCTGGAATTTTAGCGAGATCCTCGTCAATTTTTCGATAGTCGGGCCGGTACACGGAGTTCGATTAAGGAAGATGCACGTACGAAATGAACCCGGTTTTTGTGCTCCGCGCTCGATTCCCATTGGCGAGTTGCGCCCGGGTACGATACGATGCGGACACTGTAGACACTGAAAAAGGCCAGCTGGCCGTGTTCTGTATGACTTACTTATGTAACTGTTTACTGCGGTACACTGTTTAATTACTGTTCTACCATAGCACTACTAATCGTGACGTTATATTGGAAAATCTGTTGTTACTGTAACGGAAACCCTGACGAAGGCACCCACTAAACGACTTGCTACTTGGCAAAAGTTCTTCGCGAGAATTTCTATCGATTATGCAATGGATTTTCTATTCTTTCCTATTGCTATCTCTTTCTCAACACATTGTGCGAGATAATTCATCAATGATATCTGTCGAAAATAGGTGGACTCGGTTTTTCTCCTCGGGCATGCATTACGGAGGGTATGCTGTAAGGGTACTGGGGTGAAAGAAAGATCTTCCAGTGAACTGAAAATTTGGAGAATATTTCGAAAAGAGTATCGGCTGCTACCGACAATCTTAAGTCCACAGGGGAACCTTGATTGTCTGGGAACAGCCAGCACGATGGGTCCGTACCTTTCGACTCGGCTAGGTTCACTCTACTAGTAATTACGATCAATCAAGATCACGGCATGTTGCTACTTCCATTGTGCTTTCGATCCCCGTGCCTCTCACATCTCTCCATCCAGATGGAATTGGATGATCTCGAAATCTCTGATGGTCTCTGCACGGAGATACTTGTCCAACTTTGACATTTAGCTTTGAGATTGTAATAGCTTCGTCAAAGTGGTCGTTGTACTTCAGATTCTACTCTGCACACCTTCATCGGGGATGTTATCGCAGCCTCTTTCCTTTCATCTAAACTAACACGATCATTGAACAAAGCTTGTGAGTTTGACAACGAATCATGTAGCAGATATCAGGAATGTTTATGTTTGTATACTCTGCTGGGTACCAGTAGTCCTTGCCGAAGTCGATGAAGCGCTGGAAACGCCTTTGTCCGAACCCATCGTCTTAACAACTATGCCTCTTCATTTCTATAGTGGACATTGAAATAACTTATTCCGGTTTTTAATCACGGAGGCTCGGCCTGGGCACCGCGTGAAGACGCCGGTGCCGCCGAGGCGCTCGCACTGCTAGACTGTCGGTTTTATCATATGCTGCGCACTTACGATACACACTGTCACGAATACACGCGTACAAACCCGGCGATCAAGATCATCTCCGAGATAGATAGCCTCGTGCATCGAGGATCAAGAGCATCGGATAAGTTCTCTTTATAACCATGGGGAGGTACAGCGAGTATTCGTACGTGAGAAGATTATTTCATTAAAAAATTAAAACCCGATCGAAAACAAACCAACGGTTTTTGCTTGTAAAGCCGCACTCGAACAACGGCTCTCAGAATGCCGTTGTCGCCGCTGCTACATATCCTAGTGTTGCTCCCATCTGGTCGAATTATTATCATTGTCGCGCGGTTAACAGGCGAGCCTGCAATCTCTCTCTTTCTTTCTCTCTCTCTCTCTCTGTTACACATGGCTCCAGCTCCTGCTTCTTTCATCTTATTGTCTCTTCCACGGGCAGCACTCATCCGGCTGATTCTCACTTCGATCAGGGAATAATAATCGTGTTTGATATAATAACCCTGAATATTCCAGCGCCCGTGATTCCTGTCCGCGCGAACTCGATATCCTTCGACGAAGAGTATATGTCGCGTCGTATCCGGGTAATATCGTGTCACATCCGGGATGCATTGCGGGCTTGAGCCATTTTCCAGGATGATCTGCTTGATCCTGAAAGAACAGCGGTAGCCCGTCTTTCCACATCGGTTATGCATCCAAACGTATGCCAAAGGCCGCGAATTTTTCAAACTTCCTTTTGCGATTGATCTCTGTTTTTTTTTTTCTCTGCATGATCTGCTGCTTTTGACCGCCGCGTGAATCCTCGGTTCACTGCGCCGCTTTGATGGAGTGCCGCCTCTCCGCTTGAAAAGCCCAAGGTAGATTGTGTTTTCAATCTAATCTAACCTCGTGGCGAGTCTTTTCAAATGGATCGGTATCGAAACACACATGACGGGAATCCCCGGGGATTCCCTATTCTTCTAATGGTTCGTAAACATGTTGGGCCGAATCGTAGCGCTTTTTCCGAAATCCTGCTTTTTTTCCCATCAATTTACAAAATCAATTGGCTTTACATATCCGTAGCGTATGTGTAATTAAGTGTTACAAGAGTGTGGAATTGTGTGGATTAGTGTGAAAGAGTGTAAAATTGTTCAAGTATTATTGTATCAGTGTAGATGTGAGTGATGTATTCGGTGAGCGTTAGAGCGCGCGGGGTTGCACGCTCGTGGATCCAGGGCATCTGTTTCTCCAGTGTCTTCTTGTTCTCGTGTTAATCATCTTGTGCAAGTAATCAAGTGTATGTGAATGTCAGTCTGTACTGTTGTGCCGTTGTTCTGTTGTGCGTCTGTCATTGTGCTCCTTGGCGAGATTACCAATTCTACCGTGGCGTCCCTTATATTAAAAGGGTTTCGCCGACGGATTTGCGTTTTTATCGTGAGGTCGAGTCGTATTTGTGAGTGTGTATGCGCTGGGAGTATGCACCAGCGCATCCGGGCTATGGCATTTTTTAGATTATTAAACATTTAGCAAATTTACATGGAAGAGATTAAGATTATGGATAGGGCTAGCTTTGCAGAGTGGCTCTCTGCCCTGTCGGATTTTACCCACGTTCATTGCGTCTTCTCGGGTTGGGCTTTCCTCTTTCCAAGTCATCCTCAGGCAGTCTCCACGTCCGGTGCATGATATCCTTCGTCGGCTCTCTCATCAATCAGAGCTTCCAATGTCGCAGGATTCGGGGATCATGATCCTCAGTTGATGACCTGCGATTTTCTGTAGTGGAAGTTGATCGTGAGCGAAGTCGATTCCCGACTTCCTCCTGTGATCTGTCCGTTCAGGATCAATCGTTCGCTTGGACCGAAGTACGTACCAGCTACCAGGACGGGCTTTTACACTGTGGTTGGCCCTACGATCCGTGGAAGGACGAGAGACCTGCGCCGCCAGCCCCCTTACGAGTTACGGGCATATGTAAATCAATATATTTGTAAATTATTTTTTTGTGCTTTTTTTCGAGACACCGCTCTTCCTTGTGAAGGATAAGGGCGGTGTGCCCGGGTTTTTATCATTTATCGTTTATCGCTTATCATCTGCCTTCGATTACAGAACATACACTACTAGAGCTATTGTTACTTGCTGTGCTTTGTTTTTAACCTTTCGCGGTAATTTTTTCTTTGTTTCGCTTTTAAATTATGGTACACGTTCGCGGGGCATGGGCCGGCGCCTCGGGGAAGAAATCCTCGATTCTACAGATCTGACACGCCCGCAAAGGAATAATGCGGGCGTCTTCATGACTGCGAGCAGTTAGTACTTATATGCTTTTCTTTTTCAGTGACTAACCACGGCTGCCCTCTTCTTACCGATTCTGGCCGTATTCTCGCTTCTCGACACGAGATCGGCAAGAAAGCAACCCTCGGCGCACGGCAGGATGCACCTTCGAAAAAGTTCGCGTCTCGTAATCGTTTCATGAGCCTCGGCTTCATGAAGGATACATCTCGACGTAAGTGCTTCGTGGGAAGTGTTTGTATTGTTGTTGTTGTTAACGTTCTTTCGTTTTTATATTTTTAATTCGAATTTATTTAGCCTTTTGTTCTCTTTGCTCTGGATATGCTGTAATGTGAATTCACTCTCGAACTGGCGATATAAAGTGATGGTGACAAAAGTGAGCTGTTGTGCTATTATTACCTGGCGTTTTTTGTCTTCCAATTCGAATTTCTCGATCATCTCCTCCGCTCCTACTACCGTTTGCTGCACCATCCTTTTTTGGGACCTTCGTTTTTCGACTTTTTTGACACTCACAAGGGACCGTTAAATGAATTGCTTTCTCGACTTGTCGCGTCCAAAAAGAAATCACGCCTCACTTTATCACGAACACGCACTGGAGGCACACTCGTTCCGGTATTCACTCTGGCTTTAATGGATCTTGGTACGGATTACTCTTGTTATTTAGATCTTACACTTCCTAACCTTTTCACCCGGTATTCTTTCACTCCTATCTTCACTCAAAACAAACTCACTCTCTCTCTCTCTCTCTTTCTCGCGCTCCTTCAACCAATCGATTTCCAGCGAGGATCTTGGGTCGATCTTGCCATCTCTAGGGGAAGATCGAAAGTACAGAGTAATCGCGTAGCCAGTACCAGTGGAATTGGAAGAGTTTCGGGTTTTTCTAATAAGCCGGCAAGAAGCGTTATGGTGCGTGCGCGAAAAACTTGCTGTTAGTTATATCGAAATTGTAAAGGGACGCTAATGTCGAGACGCGATTAGGATCATTAATGATACGGTTGTCGCGAGGCAAGTTGAGATATACCGAAAGTGTCGTAGAAAGTCTCTGATCCTGAGAAACTGAACTCGCCGAAGGTTTTGGTCCCTGTCCTAATGTAAAGAGGCCAGTCGGTGCCGGTGGTGCGAGTGTGTGAAGATTCGTGTTTTTTATGCACTTAACATCTATCCTATCGTGGCTGTACTTACAATCCATCGCAATGCTGTGATGTCGTGAACAGTGTCTCCGATGTGTACTGTAGTCGTGTGCTTGTGTGTATGTAAAGTATCGGTGTCGAGAAAAAAAAGATTTCCCGATCGGGCGCGCCGCCACCTTGCCAGGAAGTACTCGCCCGTTCCCGGTGGGAGGGCTCCACCTACTTCAATCCGCTCTTAATCTATCGGAACTTGGTATTCCGAGCTTGGAACTGTAGTAGTTCAAAACGGCTTTCTTTCTCGTGGGAATGATTTCTCTGAATGACAAAAGTGATCATTGATCGAACGAGTATCTTTCGACAAGGATCGTACGCGCACCGACGACGAACAGAAGCTCTGGTTCGATAAAAACGATTATCGTTGGTTGCGTGAACGAGGTGTATGCACTCGTCCAGCTTTAGGTATGTACATAGAAACTAACCCTATTTCGCGTTATGTGCTTCAGATAAGTTTACCAGTTAAATTCTCAGATTATGCTTGTGATATCAAGGTGTATTTACATACTACTTAATCCGAGGAAAAAACGCCCTGTAACGCAAAAGTCTTTGTAATAAGAACGACCAATGATCGACGCGTAATCGCCATACCGGACCTCGGACGCTTCCTCTGAGTTTCCACGATCGAAACAGGTAATTTTCGTGGCTTCACCATTGATTTGTATATCGCCTCTCTTCGGAAAAACTTTCGAGACGTTAATTTCTATGTATGAATCTTTTTATTGTTGCAGGGGAAAGCGTCGAGGACCGGTTGGCAAGTACGTGTGCGCTCGTAAAATGTAGCTTTGACGATGAATCCGTTTAGCAATCTTTTCTTCTCTCGCTCCCGATGTTAAATTGAGAAACCGGTTAAAGTTGGCCGGTTTCTCGGCGCGTGTCTTTTCTCGTTCAACGAAGATGACGACGTTAGGCTACTTTTCGCTTGTGGCGAACGAAGAGCTTTTCCTGCTCAAAGAGGGCGACTCCCTGAAGAGGAACGGAGAATTCCGGTGGGAGGGATATGCGGGAATGTTTATCTTTTATGTCTTTCTCAATCGCGTCTCCCGTGATTTCCTTGCCATTGATTTGACTGAAGAGGAAATTCGGACAGTCGAAGGCCATTCGTATAATCAATAGAATTTCGTGATACATGAAGATTCACGGGAGGGCTCAATATTTGAAGGGGGTACTAACAACAACAACAACAGCTATAACAACGCGATCGAATGTGACACGTGTCGTATGTAATTTGAACCGACAGATATTATTTTTCTAGTTTTCGAGAGTCGAAAATGTCGCGTTCTGACACTCCGATTGTGACTTTTCTTTATCCGGTCTCAGTGAAAGGAACCCCATTGAGAAAGTAGTTGGGAATGGAGGAAGTCGTTGGGATAGAAAAGATGTTTTTGGTTTTTTTCAGGGATTTAGGGCTTAGCCCAAGTCTAAAGTTCCCACTCCACGATATCAAACCGACGGACTTTCGCATTCTTCTTCTTGGTCATCCTCATCTTCGTTCTAGTTTTTGTTCTCATCCACCCTCTGTTCGTCTGTCTCGTTTAATCAGCTGCTCCTGCATCTTATTCTCCGTGTTCTTCTTCTTTCTAAGTATATTACGAGAACGCAACGGTATATTGCAAGTAAAACTTCGAAACGACGCAAGTATTTTTACGCGTATTCAGATATATTACCCGGAAATAAAAAAATATCTCGCTTATAACGATCACAGGACCTCAGATTACCACCTGAAGCACGCCACTCTAAAGTTCTCTCTCATTTACACGCATCGCACTATCATTCGCTCTCTCCCTCTCACGCACTGACTCACACAAGTGTTCTCGCGCATTCTCTCACCTTCTTTATGCTCACGAAGCATTTCTCTTTCGCGCGGTTTCTCATCCTGGCATACGTGGCCGCTCTCGCCCACCTCGGCCGTCATTCCAAACTTCTTCTCCTCATTCAATCAGTCCAGTCTTTCTCGCCCATTTTTTGTTTTCTTCTCTTGCTCCCTTTCGCTCTTGCTTCATCCTATCTCCCTCATTGCTCTCCATCGGCTTCTCAATCAATTTTCGAGTGTCTCTCTTGAGCCTTTCTCTCACTCGTACTTCGCCAGACACTCGTGATCTTTGGAACGACGTCAGCGGTGAGCGGGCGCGTACCTCCCATTCGCTCTCGATTTTCTCTTTCGCCTAATTACCCTAGTCTCATAGACCCTATATTTATTATTTATAATATTTATATATATAATATATATATATATATATATATATATATATATAATATTTAGCATTTAGTTTTTTATTTCTCTCTCTTTCTCTCTGCATCGACGTGTCTGCGTCATTCTCTTTCTGCCTCGCGTCTTACGCTGCTTGCTTCGTCGAGCGGTCGTCCACTCGAGAAGGGCTGTACCAGCTCACGAAAAATGGTCGTACACCCTCCTGACGACTCGTATCTCTTTTGTGCTCACGTCGCTTCTTTTTTTTTTTCGCATCATCGTCGTCCAAAACGTGCGCGAGTGCTCTTCGCGAGAGAGCCCCCCGTCCAATCATCAGGGGGACCCGTCTTCGACACACTCTTTTTTTTCCCCCCCCTTCATACTCTCCAAGACTCTGTATGTATATATAATATATATAATATAACTGTTTGTAATAATTATATTTTGTTTGTCCGCTTACGAGCTAATAGTTTTCGTGCTACCGACGAGCACAAGTTGCGCGCACTCCTTATATGCTGTGTGTAGGGTTTTTAGTGTGTACAAGTGTCTCGGGATGTGTAAACCTTCTGTCTCCTCATCTCTCCGGCTTCTCTGTCTGCCTGTATTTATGTATATCACTCTAATGTTCATTTACGCCGACGAGATGACGTCTACCGCGTGCTTACCCGTCGGATGCTCCTTCCTCACTTTCTCACTTTCTCTCTCTCTCTCTCTCACTCCTTCCTATTAGTCCCCCTTTAAACTTCCCTTCCCGGGAAGTGGGATGTCCATCGGGAGGAGCAGATTTGTCATATCCGATCTTGTAAAGTGGGGGCACACGGATCATATGGACGTCGATCTTTGTCTAGTCCGTCTCTCTCTGTATAGTCTGTATAGTCGTCCTTAAAGTTTACGGGAGCTAAGATTAGGGGAACCTTATGCTGGTACTTTTTATGTATATATGTATATAGATTAGGTTGTTGAGCCTGGGACCGATCAAGCAAGGCTATGGAAAACCTTTACTGATCCGACATCCGTCTTCTCGGCTCTTGTACTAAAAGAATCATAGTACCTCGACTGGGGGAGAGAGAACCTCGCGACGATACCTTCCACTGATTGGCCTGGCTCGTGCCAATAGCTGGGTGATCGTGCGTGGTATCTCCCGCTCATGATTAACGGTAGTGTTGCTTCGTTAATGTGTATGGCACGTTTGAGGGGTGACAGGCGAGCATACGCCTCTGGCAACCGGGGCCTCCGAGTAATCCTGAAGGTGCGACTCGAGGGAAGAATCAAGTTCCAGCTCGCGCGTACGAGAAGCTCAACGATTGCTCGGACAATTTGCTCACGATTATGAGAAATCTCTCTCTCTCTCTTTCTCTCTTGATTCATCGAGGATGACAATCGAGGAGATTCTCGCCCGTCAATTAATGCCGTTCTAGGAACTCTAAATCCAGGATCGGAATAGGAACAATTGTGAGTGGAGGCTGTTGCCAGAGTAGTCGCTGTCACGCTCCGTCTAACGGATGAGAACACACGGTATATATTCCGTACCTCTTACTCGATCACCGGCGAGAAATAGCAACGGTGCGAGCTTTGAGAGAGAGCACGGAAACCGATGTGCTTCGAAGATCCTGGCGAAGATTAACCAGGATCGAAAGTTCCTTGAAGTAAGAAAAGCCATCCGAGATTAGAAGAGCTCCGATGACTTTCCTGGGTATAATTAGTTCGTACTGCTGAGACAGCGAGTGAATTCGTGGCTGACCACACTTGGACGCGCGATTATCTTAGGGTTTGCACGGATCGGCGTGTCAATCTTTCGATAGATCAACTTGTCGCCGGACGTGACGCCCTTCTTACGCGTTATCAGAGTTACCGATCATGTCGTCGGCTTTCCTCTTCACGCCTCGGTCTTCAGGAAGCTGTTGTTGTTGTTGCTGCTGCTGCTGTTGTTGTTGTTGCTGCTGCTGTTGCTGCTGTTGTTGTTGCTGCTGCTGTTGTAGCTGCTGATGATGACCGATTGCAGACGATACTTGCTGTTGATCGGACATGGTTGATGAACGATCAGTCGATTGCTGTTGGTTAAGGCGCTGGTCGACTTGATGCAAGGTCGTCTGCTTCGACGTCCAAGGGGTCCACTCGTCTCAGTAGTAACTGAACTTTCATGGTTGCTGATTGTTCTGCTGATTGATCACGTGCTGGAAGGTTAAACCCAGCGCGCGGGGATCGCCATGCAGCCTGAGGGCTTGCTCTAACCGCTGCTCTTGCAGTCGCAGCGCTTCCCCTGACAGAAGCATCGGCTCGTTCAGAATTCGCGCTCGCTTCGAATCCGCTCCCGACTCTCGGACGCGGTACTCACCGAGGTCCGGTGATAGGGTGTCTTGTTGGGACATCTGTTGGTTCGTATGATGCCCCGGCATCCCGGAAGTGCTACCTCCGTTATGCTGACCCAAGTGATGCCTGACGTCAGCCCCCACGGCGGAACTCGCCGCTGCCGCCGCTACCTGCGATACCTACACCATTCATAATTTACTCATCATCATATTCATCATCCTTTTAGACATCCTTTTTTCACAATCATAATTATGAAAATACTTACGGCTAATCTCAGGGCTTCAGCTTGCGAACGAAGCAATGCTTCCGTCTGATGCATTCTAAGCGCCTGTTCCGGCCCACTGGCTTGTACCCCTTGTTGTTGAGGACCCGTCGTACCTTGCGCTCCTCCACCCATATCACCGTTATTACCCATCCTCATCGCCGCGGCTAACGACGCCATGTCCACCGGCGACAGATTCGGCGAGACCGAATTCTGCAATCCTGCAAACAATAAAACACATTGACACACTTATGTTCATCTTACCCACTTTCTCTCTCTCTCTCTCTCTCTCTCTCTCTCTCTCTCTCTCTCTCTCTCTCTCTCAAGAAAAACATAATGATAAATCAATGTATTATCAACTCTCAAGTAATTGGAACGGACCTATCACGTAGTACCGCGTGCCACGTGTCGTGCGTCTCTCGCTTTCTCAAGGCAGACTTATTCAACCAAGAGAAAGAGAGAGAGAGAGAGAGAGAGAGATATATAAGAAACGACATGTCCGATAAGAGAGACTTCGCCAAGGATATCAACGTTGACCTTGTCGTGTGCGGGGGAATAATGGGTAGTCGTCGAGCGAGGTTTATACTTTATTGTAGAATGCGAGGGTCGACGCAGGATAGACATACATACACACAGAACAGTAGAAAGAGGTCCTTACCCGCTGAGACAGCCGCGGCCATGACTGCCATGCGTTGCTGTTGCGATTGTATCTCGTCGTGGTACTGCTGCGCCGATCCTGGCTGACTGCTCGCTCTCAGCATCTCCGTAAGCTTGTTCCCACTCGGTCCAGGTGATGCCATGTTATTATTGTTGTTATTGTTGTTGTTGTTCAGTAGGCCGGTACCTGCGGAAAAGTCTGCTCACGTCAGTATATTCAGCCCTAGCTCACTTTTATGGGGTTGTTGGGATTTGGTGGTGTTTTTTTTGGGGGGGGGGGGGGGGTGGTGGTGGGGGGGTTTGGGGGGATGGTGCGCGAGAATGCACTATGTCGCTAATCGGTCGAACTTGGATGTACACAGTTCGCTATGAGAGCAGAGTAAAACGTGTCGTATACTCGTAAATCTATATATCTATATACAGTATACATAGATATAGGTATATATATATATATATATATAAATATAAATGTATATGTAGAGACTGTGGCAGGGTACGTAGTAACCGCAGCGAAGGAACCCAGCGCTCTGAGAGAACACGTGAAACGACAGAGAATTACTCACAGATGAATTGGGCTCAGTTGCCCTCTTTATTTTATAGTTTCGCATGTCGGCGTATGTTGGTGTACCTTATCTACTAGACAGCAATAACTCGCTAATAATGATGGGAGAATTGAAAGGGTCGTGGATGATTTTTCTCTCGCAATGCTATACGAGATAGAGTCAGCATACACTGTGAGAATAAAGGAGGGGTTGGAAGGGGTAGGGAAAAGCTTTTTTTGGGGGGGGTGGTGGTGGCGTGGAAGGGTGAAAAAAAGCGCTCTTCGGAAAAAGTAGTCTAGCGTTACTAGTACGGATGTTGCATTTTGGTACTGGTCAGTTGTGAATGCAGTATATAATGGTATATATATACTAAACGATATAATACGATAGGCGTAGAAGAGGTATATTAGTTTGCCTTTGAGAGTGAGAGTCTAACGAGAAATCCAGAGTAGCGACCAGATTGGAAGAAGAGACGAGGATGAGAAGAAGATCGGAGCGTACCAGGTTCACTACCGGCTGAGGATAGTCGTCCGTTTCCACTGCTGCTGTCCGAGTGAGCCGAGGGCGACGGGCACATCGGTGGCTGTTGTAAATTTTGTGCTCCGCCCGATTGGCTTCCCAAAACACCCAAACCCGCACCTGAACACGAGAACCGTGGCTGTCGTTACGAGGCTCGTTCGCGGCAGCTTTACCTGTCCGCACTGTGCGTTTACACGCGTGCACGATGTGCGCAATCTCTACTACGGCGCCCAAGTGCCATAGGAACTTGGGCAAAAACTTTTTGCAAGCTACTACCACACTCGTGCGCTCTCTCACTCCCCCCCCGGAAGGTAGGGAATACCCAGACCTCCCTGTCAGGGAAGGAGGAAGCACACCTCATGATCTGATCTGCAACGATCTGCACCGATCCGTTCCGATCTGATCTGAGCTGATCTCAATTAGAATCGAGAGGAGAACTGATCAACTTTCATACCTAGACTCGAACTCGCAAGAATCTCTCTCTCTCGCCTCTCGGCGGCCGCGCGGCTCAGAACGTACTGCGCCGCGAACTGATGCTTCGGGTCCATTCTCATATGTTCCATATGACTCAACAAACCTTAACAGCGGAAGCAGAATTTTTCATACAGTTTAATGCAGAGTTTCACTTCGCGAACAGTCGATAACAGTCGTCGTCGTCGTCGTCTTTGTTTTTTTTTTTCTCTCTCTCGGTCCAGTCTAATGTCGTCGGCGGTCAATTTAGTCCTCGTCACGTATCATTTTGATTCTTTTGATTTTTTTGTCGTTCTCAAATTGATTGTATTTCGTCGGTCCGGTCCCCGCTCCCGTCCCGTTTTTGGTCTCTGGTATCCGCACTAAAACGATATACTTACCGCTCTCATGCGTGAAGACGGCTTGGCACACAGAGCACGGCCACATCCTGAGGCTTGTGCTAAGCTGACTGGTCTCAGGATGGCAGGCCAAGTGTTTCCTAAGACTACCCTCGTTGACGTAGTGCTTTCCACACACCGGGCACGGGTGGTTGGCGGTCCGTCGCTTCGCTAGGTAAACCCCGGCAACGGAGGTTGTGCAGTCAGCGGAGGGAACAATAGGGCGACACAATTTCAAGGTCAATGCTAAGCAGGATAAAGCTTCCCAAGGCACGAAAGCCACCTCCTCCTCCATCATCATCATCATATCACCATCATCATAATCATCATCATCATCATCATCACCACCACGGCATCATGACTATCATCATCGCCATTATCATCACATCCTCATTGCCAGCTTTCTTCCTCCCTTTTCCTCCTCCACCCAGGAATACACACATCTACGCTTTTTACGCTCTCTCCCTTTCGTCCAACACATACATACGCACACACTCTCACAGCGTGCGCGGAGAAGCGCGTACGCGCGCGTATCCCAGCTCCGCCGCTCCGGCTCTTCTCCCACCCTCCCTCTCCTCTCCTCTCTTCCCTTCTCTTCTCTTCTCTTCTCTTCTCTTCTTAGCACTCGCACCGACCTCGAGCGCGAAGGGAGAAACACATCCTTGCAAGCACCGATCGCCGAGGACCAGCCAACCGACGGGCCACTGACCTCAGACGTGTATCGTCCGCTGTGCTCACCGGTCCTAGCCGGCTCCCTTTCACGAGCGAGGTCGTCGGCCCAAAAACCGATTGTCAGCAAAAACAGCCACGCACGTACGCGCCCACCGTCATCCTCGCATCGTCATAGACGCGCCAAGAACAGTAAAGACCTCAAGAATATTTTTCTACTAATTAATTTATTATTATTATTACTAATATCTTAATGATTTCAGATTGAAACGAGGTCGGAGTCCCAGGCGCGTATAAGTCCGATGACCCCACATTCATACATCCACACGCGTTAGACATGGCACGCAGGAAACGAGAACGAGACACCCTTGAAAAGCTTGCCGTTGTGTTGTTACACTATTGTTACTTGTAGTAGTACGAGCGTCACTAGACGCAAGAGGTATTAGTCGACCAGTGTGCGATAAGTGCTACAACCCCCGCGTACTCTTGAGCGAGACACAGTATTCCAACAAAAAGGTAACAGAGGACAATGTGTGCATATCGCCCGCGCCAAAGCAAGTTTCTGTTTCATTTTTTTTTTCTCCATTTGATGTGAAAAAAATTATTCTTAAAGGTGGGGAACGTGAGAGTCGTACTTAAAGGCTAGAGGAGTACGAGCCACCCCCACCCTTCCACCGCTCGTATTCGATAGAGCGGTTGCTCTAGCTCTCTTTTTGAACTTACTGACAATTAAGGCGCCCTCATTACATCCGGCCTCCTCTTACTATCTCCTCGTACGAAATCGGCCTTCCCGAGGAACCCTCATTAAAATTTGTTACAAGCCACAATTCATCCCCACTTTTGCCCCTTATTTGGCCAGTTTTTGATTAAGCAATACACGCGTAAAAGGCTCTCCCCTTCTTGTGTATGTATAAATACATCGAAGAGAGTGAGGAAAATTGAAACGAGCTTAATTGGCCGATTTCCTCGGGATCGCTTGATTCGAACGGTTCGGAATGGTGGAGTCGAGTCTTCTCCCTCCGCGGTGAGTGGCGGATAAGCGAAAGAGAGCACCGATTGCGGGAGTTAGAAGCATAGGGAGGGAGGAATAGAGAGAATGGACAGGTAGAGAGAATTAGTCGCTCGTTTCATGCGGTTAGCTTGGAATGGAAGAGCGTTAGTGTGCGAAGACACGTATGCTATATTGAAGGAGAAGGGATATTGGATGGCGATGGGGAGAAAGTTGGAAGATAAGGGGAGGGATTCGAAGGATGAAGTTGGTTGAGAAGAGGCTGCGAAGATATGCGGAGGGTGAAAGAAGACTCGACGGAGGAGAAAAGAGAGCTAGAGGCGAACGAGGGTGGCCGGTTGCTTTGCTGGCGAAGATACTTACTGGCAACGCCTGATGCATTGGGGTCCTTATGGGTGTGCTTCATATGCTCCATGAGAGCTTCCCCGCCGAGGAAGAGCTTGTGGCAGACGGGACAGCTGGTTGCGTTCGGGCCGCCGATCAGGGCGGCGTGTTGCTGGAACACAACACGCTGTTGCAACTCCTTTTTTGTCGGCCGCAACGAGAGGAACCGGAAGCAGGCAGACGGACACCGGTAGAGAGCCGACCCAGAGAATACCACCACAGAGTTGCGAACCAGAAGCGCAGGACAGGCAGGGCACAGAACAGAACGATTACCAGTGAGAGTTAGGGCACCGATCAACCATTGCCGCCACCACGGACTACTCCTCTTTGCGGAGGGAATTCATGTCGAGTGTCTGGTTGGGAGAATTTTGCCTGGCACACTGCGCACCATGAACGAGACGGCCTTTCAATTTCGTTTCGTTCATGCGCTCATTTTCTATCGCGACAATTTTTCCACTGACTTTACTCGACTTCCGTTCTTTTTTTTTCCTTTTTTTCTTTACTTGGTTCTTTTTTTCTCATTTTCCTCAAAACACCACCGACGCGCGTATCATGATTCTTTTATTTTAATGGTTATGGTTCTGCCTCGCGAGATTTGTCAAGCGCGTTTCAACATTTGTCGCGATATCTGTATCGGTATTGAGAGGGTGCGGGATGGCAAGATAGGAATTTTACTAGGGATGATGGGGTGAGATTGGGTCGGGGGTGAAAGGAAGCTAAGCCCAGACAGACGAATGTGTCGTACTCTGCGTGCTCTCTCGATCTTGCCATTTCAATATTCTTAGTTCTCGTTTGAATTCTAATTATTTAGACATTCCAACCTTTTTACTTTCTCTATTAAATCAAGCATGACTTATCGGGAGAGCTCGCCAGTGAACGGGATTGCGAAGCATAGATTAGGTGGCTAACTACTATGATAAAATGCTTATCTTAACTATCATGGCCATTGTCGTGCTTTCTTTCGCCCCTCGAAATGCTCAAACGATGCGCTTTTCGAGAATCATTGGCAGCCGAGAGCATCGACATCGGTCATTCCAATTAGAGATAAATGAAAAATGAAAGTATTAACGAAATTCGACGTCCTCCTTGCTCCTAGGCTCACTTATTTCGCGCTCTTTTAACCACGATTCTATTATTCCCACGCAAGTATCTTTTTTTTACTGTCGATTTCTTTCTCGCGTCTACGCCCCAAGGTCGTCGGCATGCACACCAGGCGGCGGTGTTTCAGGGTACAAAAAAAGGGGGTGGTGGTGGGGGGGGGGGGGGACACGCTGAGAAAAGATGGCGAGCGAGGAGAAGCTCGTGTGTAGTGAAATCGCGATGGAAAAAGAGGGTCGAGAAAGAAGGGAAAAGAAAGGAGAACTCTAGAACGAATGGGAAGGTGGGAGTAACGAAAGGCTAAAACGAGACCAGACGGCAATGACCCGATACTTTGGGGGTCTCTCCTCGTACTACCTCCCCTTCATACTTCCTCCCCCTTGGCCCCACCTTACTTTTTAGCCTCAACGCGCCTATCGCCATTCTTCTTCGCGGCCTTCCTTCTCTTCTTTTCCTCTCATTTTTCCCGCCTCGGATATCTCTCTTTCGGCACGTCTGCCTTGAGGTCGACGTACTTGTTTTTTAGCCAGGACCTGGGCCAACCTCGGCCGTCTTAATGCCGTAAGGAACAGCCTCCGGTAGAATGACTTTAAAACCAGATTCTTAGGTCACTGACCCTAACACGTGGCACCATTCTTCCTTCTTTCTTCCCACTGTTCCTATTGCTCCTCGACGTTTGCTTATATTGGCTTGCTGATGCTCTTATTCGTGTATCCCTGTCTTTCTTTTTCTGTTCTTTTTTCTTTCTTTTCTTTCGTCGAACAGTCTTCTTTTCGAGATCCGTTTCTCCAGTCTGCCAGAGTTCATTCCCTCGGTTCTGAACTTCCTTGACCCACGCCAAACGGGCTAGGATGATGTCAGAAAAATAAGCCACGCATAATACAGGGTCTAACTCAACGTGAATGACCTCATATATTTTTTTCGGCTACTCTTGGCCCTGTGCCGTTAGTGATCTTTTTTTTTTCTTCTTTCTTGGCCCCTACGGATTACCATCTTTGGAAGGCAGCTCGTATTTCAGGAAGGCCAGGACCTACATCAATTTATCTTGCGGTCTCTCAAAGCCGGTGAGCTGTTACTCTCTGTCAATTATAAATTCGAAGTGTGCGGTTGGGAAAAGGCGAGTTACTTTGCCTCGAAGTTTGGGATGATTGTTGAATTTTTGCAGTAATCGTTTTAGTGGAGCTCGTTGGTGGATATCTGGCCTATGTTGCTGGCGTAGCAGCTTTTGCAGCATGCAAGTTATTCTCGGAGGGAGGCTGCGGTGTAGGTTCGACGCCCCGACCTGGCCCAACTGGAAAAAACCGGTTTCTTCGTTGCGCTCTTCCTTTTTTGCCTGCATCCTCGCTTTTTGCACCGCGAATACCTCCTTGAGAGAGGCTCCCCCGTGCTTCTCCCTCTCGCGTTCTCTTCTCTCCTCTCCTCTCTTCTTAGGCCGGCGGTCTCCTTCGAGGCCTCGGTCCTCCTCCGTGGCCTCACTAGCTTCTTCCCAACCTCTCTTCATCCTCCACAAAACTCTCTCTCTCTCTCTCCCTCTCTCTCTTTCTCTCTTTCTCTCTTTCTCTCTCTCTCTCTCCATTGGCCTCTCTCGATTCCTCTCAGCTTCCTCCTGCGAGCCCACCAAGGGAAAGAGTGCATGCGGAGAGCGTGGGCGAATCCCCGAGGGACTTTATGATTCGCCGTGACCAGATTCATCTCCCCGCTGTACGAGAGACAGCTCGACCAGAGTGAGAAAGAGGAAGACCGGCTTTTGCGAACGCCGGCGCAGAGAACGGCGAGATGCACTTTCATTCGGAATTCTTTGCTTCCTATGAGAAAGAAAGAGAGAGAGAGAGAGGAGCCCAGTGCAACCATGATTCGGCCAATAATACTTTCGAGGATCGCTGAATCGCTCTTTATGCGGGGGAGTGCACTCAGCCTTATCCCGCGCGCGGGTGCCGAGCTAGCTCGAACACCAAGTCCGCACCGAATGCCAGGGAGTGGCGTAAAAAGGAAGTGGGTGTGAGCATACGCGTACCGATGCGTGACGTCCGACTATGTGGCCATTTTGCTAGTTGTTGGAAAAGGGAGCGTCGTTTTGACTCGCTCAAAGAAAATCTCTGCCGGCGACATTGCCTTTGAATGTTACATGCTAGTCGTTCGCCTTTCTGATGATTCAAGAAATATTTACGTCCCTGTACCGGATCTGATTTGTAAACGTAGCGACTTTAAGCGGGCGGATTTCGCTTGGAAATTCAGGCCGGGGAGTCATCTCTTTCCCTTCAAGGATCATCAACTCTCTCAAGGACGGCTCGCGCCACCAGGCAATTCTTTTCGCGGCCTTTCTTCTTTTTTTCCCCGTCTCTCTTTTCCTTGGATTTTTGTCCTCTTTGGAAGCGGTGAGCGAGGCCGGCGGCCGCCGAGGCAGACAACCTTCGCTGCTGCTCAGTTACTCCGCGTTCAAGAGAAGAAGCGGAGGCTGTGAAAGATAGCCGCCCGCTCATCCTTCTTTTTCTTTTATCTCTCTCTCTCTCTCTCTCTCTCTCTCTCTCTCTGCCGGATGTGTATATTTTAACAATCATTCGCTATAATACTTTCTATGCTCGTACCAATTTTTATCCTCTTCCTTTTCTGATAGACCAGCTTTTATAGATCTAATATTGTTTTCAATTGTTTCGGCTTCAACTGTACGATTTCCCCCCCCAATAAATCCCTCGAGAACACGATTCAATCCAACATGACACGCTTCATTGTGCCTTAGTTTCTTGCCTCGCCTTTCTCTAATTCCATTCGCACACGTATTCGCCGGAGCTTTATTGGCGATAATCCAGGCGTAATACACCTCTGATAATCCCAGGGCGGGTTTGACCAAAAAAAAACAAAAAAGGTGGGAAAAAAGGTGATGGTGGAGAAAAAGGGTGGTTGAAGGTATGGGTTATAGAGCGTGTTGTGCCAATAGCAGTAGTCCCAGTAGGGGCTTAGCTTGGCCGAAGGAAAAAAAAAGGCGGGAGGGTTATCGGACAAAAGCCAGTGTGAACCCACCCCACCGGAATCGACTCAGCAATGATTTCATTAGGTCTCGCTTCTCATCGAACCCATAGGCGGAGTCAAAAAAATTACTATCCAAAAGGGTGAATATGCCTACCGAAGGGGAAGCAAGAAAAAAAATAATCGTGTAGGGGAGACGTGTGTTACAGTGCGACGCGTCTCTACCAGGAATCACTTGTGTGATACGTTCGTTATGCAAATGGTACACTCTCGGTCTATTCTTGGCGTGCGCGTGTGGTCCCGGCGTCGAGCGATCGAAAGAATACGGCGGTAGAATGAAAAGACTTTGTGCTAAATTGACGTCACTCTTGCACCAGAGAGAGAGAAAGAGAGAGAAAGGGAGAGAGAGAGGCAAAAGGCCGTCCCACTTTTCTCGATTTCAACGCACCGCCTGCGAAACAGGGATCAAGTCCTTCTGGAGACTCGCCAGGCAACGATGAACTGTGTCTGACGCGACGAACCAGTAAAAACAAACCAATATGACTCACTCGATATTACATCAAACCAGTGATAAATCTAGTGGAAAAAAAAACGAATACACTAGTAGGAAATGATGAGCTTGTGATAAATGCTAGAAGTTGGAAATTGGAATTTATAGGATGGTTGGATCGCGATAAACAGTGGATTTAATTATCGGCCACATGTTAACGTTATTAATTAATTAGGGGAACAAGGGAGAGAGATAGAGAGACAGTGAGTGAGGGGGAGAGGGAAATCGCGGGCGGGGCAGCAAATTCCCTGAATTCAATATTCGACGAGCTGTGGCGTTCGGTGGAAATCGAGCGGAATGGTATGCCGGTGGCTTGGATTATTACATACGAGCATAAAAGGCCGAATTTTGCACGGTCCAGCCGCAGATGATGCGCAGGCACAAACCGTCGGAGAGAGGGGAGGGGAGGAAGTAGGGGAGGTGGGGGATAGAGAATGAGTTGAAATTACACCCGAAAGGAATTCCCATGGGGTTGACAAAACCCAGCCCAGCCCACCCACCCAAACCCTATTCGCAGCCGATCGTTTTACCTTTAATCGTTGCCATGGGTACTTGGAACACTGCGACAAAGAGAGACCAGCATGAAATCAAGATCAGTTTATCGATTAATTCACGACACAATTCAAATAATCGGCATTCACAGAATAACATGGTACGGAAGTACGTCTTTCGTGCGCTCTCCGACCGAAACCTCATCCAGCGACCTCACCGGCTGGCTACCGTCTGACCTATTTCCACTAGCCCGGGGGATGGACTTTCTTTTGAGGCGAGGCCAAGAAAATGGTAACATATACTACTTGACGCGCGACCGATGTCAAGATGAACGACAGGAGAGAGAGAGATTTATCGGTGACGAGTCGGTGTGTGTCGGAGAAGGGGTGGGGGCGGGGGCGGTGGGGGCGGTGGGGGAAAAACGATGAGAACGACGGTGCGAAGGGTAGCCCGTGGCGAGGAAAAATAAATCCAATGTCTAACGAGTTTTTAGCAAGCTCCGCGCGCTCCGGCAATTAAGAAGGCCGGTGGAGTGAGGGGGTTCAAGAGTGGATAGGAGAACTGGTAGTGGTGGTAGTGGTGGCGGCCCCGGAGGTGACTCGGAAGAGAAGAAGGCCGAAGCTACGAGAAACTCCGCTCGTAGAAGAAGGGGTTGTATCGGGTTGCACGACATTCGACCCTTGTACCGCTAAACTACGGATAAATACGAACGACCGCTTCTGACGGCCCACGTGAAACTGGGTAAAACACCAATGAAGAAGAAAGACAGAGAAGCACGTCGATTAACCAAAGGGAATAGAAAGAGAAAGACGAGAAGACGCGTCAACTTTACCTACTTACGTCGATTCGCCAATTGCCAATTTTTCCTTGCATCGTCGACCGCTTCCCGAAATACATGTGCGCCGCGGGGAAACTTGCCAAGCTTTTTGTGAGGAACGCGGAAAACTTTCTGCGATTTACACTGTTGCCTGCTAAAAACTCGTCACGCCTGTTTATTTACTCACGGTGCGTCGAAGTTTCCAGATCTTGGGATGACAAATTTCCAATTCGAATAATACACGAGGATTAATGACAGACGAAAAAAGTTGACCCAAAAGGGGGATGATATTACGGATCGAAAGGGTGGTGGTGGTGGTGGTGGTGGTGGGGGGTTCGGGTATTGTAGTAGGAATTGGCGAAAGGTTTCTGAGCTGGAACAAAGAAGAGGAGAGCCCAGTGGTTAATAAGACAGAGGAGGAAGGTAAAGGATGGCCGGGTGTGTGTATAGGTAGAAGGCAAGTTTCCATGCCCGTTGCTACCGATCGTGCTTCGTAATACATTTACGCTCCGGCCTATTATAATATTGTGCTCGGAGTGTATTGTCTTTCTTGGTCGGGATAATGTTTCGCCGACACGCCAGGCCTCAAGTCCCGCTGTAACTCTTTCATTTCCCCTTTCATTGCGCCGTTGCTCCGTAGCGAGCAAGCGCGCGCTCGCTCTTTCTCTCTTTTTCTCTCCCTCTCTCTCCCTCTCTCTCTCTCTCTCTCTCTCTCTCTCTCTCTCTCTCTCTCTCTCTCTCTCTCTCTCTCTTTGTCGTTCCTTCTCCGGCGTTGATCCTCTCTCTTTTTTAAAGCAACGCCATTAAGTATGGGGCTAGCTAGCCCCGTGTTCCGTGCTGCTGGCGAGCGAGCGGACGAGAGCGGGCAAGAGCGGAGGGATGGCCTGGATAGCTCGAAATAGCGAAAACAATTTCAAGAAATCTGCCCCGGCGAAAATTCGATTAGCCGCGCGCAAGATGGGCTGCTCTCTCTCTCTCTCTCTCTTTCCTCCATTTGTTTCGTTTCGTTTTATTTTCAGCGGACGGACTCTGTTTCTGTCGCGCTTCTCGCTTTTAATTACTTCACCGGGCTTCGCCTTCTCTCCCAAGATCTTCTCTCGTCGACTCTCGGCTACCACTCTGTTTCTCTTGCCCTCCTCCTCCTCCTCCTCCTCTCTCATCTACCTTTCGTTAGGAGTCGCTTCCGCTGGCGCTGTTGTTGCCGCTGTTCCTTCTTCTTCTTCTTCTTCTTCTCCTTTAGCTCCGTCTTTTTTCTCACCGGCGTGTAAGACGCCTCTCGGCGCAACCCAGGCCACCGGGCTACCTTTAACTTGGCTGTTTTTCCTCGATAATACCTTTCCCGTGTTTTGCCCCGAAGCTCGAACCCTCTCTCTTTTACCAGGCTGTGCTCGTTAACGATACACGCCGCGCGCCGCCACCACCTTCTACGAAGAGAGCAGCCTTTTCGCTCTCATTTCTTCGATTGCACTTCCGACGTTTCTCGATTAGAAAGGAGGAGCGACGAGAAATGCACCAACAACACCAGTAACATTCAGCAGCCCTTCGAGGTCGAGTTCGTCTTGAAATCGAGCCATGCTACGATTTTCCTCTGAGATTTATTGAATCTTCAGCCAGAGAGAGAAGGAGAGAGAAAGAGAGAGAGAGAGAGAGAGTGCCTTTCAAGGGAAGAACCGTCTGAATACTTTAACCCGGGGATTAGCTTTCAATTAAAGGATCTCGAGGAGCGAGCCGTTAAAAGAGCGATATTTATTACGAGAGAATCTTGGCTGACGTGTGCCTGCCTTTTATCCTTTTAAATCGTAGCCTGCACCTGACTCCACCCCGTCAATGGTATTAGTCGGCAATCAAATATTTGGGAAAGCCTCCGGCATTGGCTGATCGCGCTCCGTATGCTCTAAACGAATCCTTAACTCATTCCGGTCCTGTGTGTTCCACGGGCCGAGTGAAAGGACGGGAAAAAGAGAGAGTGAGTGAGAGAGAGGGTGAGCGCGCCTAACGAGTTTCATTATTTATCCGAAGTCCTATAAAGGGAAGCTTGTTTTACGACCAGTCCAGCGACGCGATTGCCCTAATTGCCGATGGCAAAAAGAACTCTATATGATAGGTCCCCAGCTTTTTCCCAGCCAGTGGACAAGGTAGTTCCCGGGCGCCTCTATGTGTATATACTCTCTTTCTCGTCTGGCATCGGCGAGAAGGAACAAGAGAGGAACGAGCGGCATCTCCGGCGACGGCTCGACAGATGCCTTCCCACGTTTTTTCGTGAAGACATGTGCCCGGCGCGCGGCCAAAGGGTTGAGAGAAATTCAGTCACCGCGACAGAAGGACGAGTGTATGCTACTCCTCTCGGCAAAAAAGTGCCCCGGGGATACAAGATTCCGCTCGTAATCGTTGCGAGCGCGCGCGCGCGCGCGCGTCAAGATTCACCGCGAGGGGTGAATTCGATTAAGTAAGTGTCGGGGACGCGCGATCTTCTTCCAGGATCCTTCCGCTTCCCCCCCCCCCCTTTTTTTGTTTTAAATCCTCATTCTCTTTTTGATCCTTCGACGAAACCCTTTTTGGTAATAGATTTGCCTTCCCATTCGACGCGCACCGACAGTCCTTCGTGTTGCGCCACATAACGGATTATTTGTGGGAAAGCAGCAACGTGTCGCATCCCCGAGAAGTAGTTGTTTGTTTTTTGTTTTTTTTGTTAACGTACGCGGACATATTTCCTTTCGAACGAATGATTTTTCCTGAGTGTAGTATTCTGGAAGCCTGATACCACAACCAAAGCAGAGCGAAGCCAAGATCGAAGGGGTGGGTTTTTTTATACGGGGGTTGTTATAGCTTCGAAATGTACGATAGCCGAAGATTTGCTTATTCTTTGCTTCCGATTAATCGGATCAAAGATTTAGTGTGACGATAATTGGTCGCAGGGAGAAGGGGTGGTTCGAACTAAAGAAAAAAGAGAAGTGAGAGAGCTCGATGCAAGCGTGACCCGCCACCATGTGTGCATACAGAGAACAGATAGGCAGCGAGAGAATGGTAGAGCTACTCTTTAAGAGAGATTGGCGAGAGTATTATGCACGATTAATTAAAGACAAAAGTAGTCTTTTGCAGATGAGAATAGAAAAGTATACGGCTTTCCTACGGCCGAGACTCTTTTTCACAAACGCGTGAGACGATCTCTCGCGTGGTTTGCCGCGTTCAAGTAGCCAGATAGCGTGTTGGACGTCGGATTTGGTACATACATGACTGACCTTCGACGTGTGGGTACGAAGGCTCGATTCCGTGGCGAAACCCTTGCCGCAGATCTCGCAATGGAACGGCCGATTCTTCGCTCGTTCAACCTGGGCATCATGATTCCTCAGGTGCTGCTGTAAATTCGACAGCTGAATGAACGCCCGCCCGCAATTCGGTAGATGGCACTTGTACGGGCGTTCGCCTGCAATCAGAACAAATGATCCGTTCGTTAGTCATTCTATTTTAGAATTTATTTCTAAAGAAATAAATGCTTTAATAATTATAGTAAAATTACAGGTACATGAAAATTAATAATAGAATATTTATGATACGAGATTGTTGGATAATGCATGTCTGGAAATTGGTGGATTTTTAAAAAAAGATTCGCTGAAAGGGAGAAAGAGAGTCGAGTGGAACGCGCAGCTTCTTTTACGGGCTCAGCAACAGGTACACCGTTAGGGGCGGCCTTCGGACAGAGTCGAAGAAAAATTATCATATTTCAAGCCGACCTCTCACGACTGGCCTGCTCTCCCATATGCATATGTATTTCACATAATTTGTGCCTGGTATACTTAATATTCATTGATATTCCCACTAATTTATAAGTGGAGTCGTAACTGACTAACGATGTTTGCATTTACATGCTACTAGGCGACATGTAAGTTGTTTCCTTGCGCTTCAATTTAAATGACACTTTCTTAAAAGAAACTTAAAGACAGGTTTCAATAATTACACTCAGTGTAAGTTAGATATGCTTCTTCTATTCAAGATCGACTCTGTTTCGTCGATGCCGTTTTTACCAGCACTTTTTCCATCGACCTTTTCCATCTTCTATTTTTTGATTCCCATCAGCGATTGCCTCGATTTAACTTTTATTAATATCGACATTCTTCCCTCATCCCTTTTTATTCCGAGAGCTTCCTCTCGCTTCATCCTTCCCCCTCTTTTCCCCTTGGCTCACAGATCGGTACTCGATTCATCTTTAATTCAAATCTGCCTGGTTAATCGAAGATTTAATAAAAACTAGCTGGCCAAGTTTATTAAGGATAACCGAAACCTTGTCTCTTTTGTCATGCGTTTGACAATCAATTCGTTCATGGCTAAAGTGGAAGAGTTTCAAAGTCGGCGTCCCGGTTGTGGTTATCACGTGGTATACTAACGAAATTTATTTATGGCCTTTTCTTTTAATACACCGCTCGCCACAAATTACAGGTAAGACTGGCGCAGAGGCCATTCATTAACCAGGGTGGTAGTTACGCGACAGAATACCTCATTTCCTTGCTATAGCATATACTGTCACATTCGACCCACCCTCTCGTCTCCTTTTTTTTTTTTCCACTTCCTCGTACAACATGTTTTCTGTCAGATGCAATTAAAAACGAATCAATAAGGAAGCTATCGGTAGAAGGGGCAAGAGAGCGGGCGGTTGGTCGAGGGTCTCTCTTATTGTTGCCACTTAATTACTACACGAGCCTCCTCCTTCGTGGCATGTACTATCTATCTATGTGTATATAGATTGCTTGCTCGAAGGGTTCCTCTTATATAGCATGCACCATAGAACCGAGAATATTCACCGCTAGAATAAGCTAGAAAACAAATTCGATCATTTTCATGAATTATATCCAAAAAAAGCCCTTTAATACCCAGTAAAAGAAGATTCATCAAGGAATCTAATGAATATCTGTCTCGAAATGGATGAGAGTGTGAGAAGCTCTCTAAACTGGAACGTTTGGCAAACGCAACGGCCACGGATGACCAAGTCCGGCTTAGGGTAGGTCATTGCCCGCTAGGGCTGGGGCCTCGTCCCCCGTTCACTCTCTATGTATATCAGGAGGCATTAAATGTGCAGTGACATGTACCAGTTGAACCGACTAACTCGAATTTTCCATTCAAACGCGAAACAGAGTGATCGAATTAGTGTATGCGCGCAGGGTTCCTCTCGAAAGTTGAGGCCAGTTTTCTCTCTCACTCTCTCTCATCTCTCGAAGTAGTCGTTTGCTGTTGCAAGTGGCAACATAGTAGTGCCTTCTTCTTCCTCTTTTTTTTTTTTATTAAACACCGGCAGGCCTCGTCACCCACTCGTCAAAATCACCGTGCTAGCAAAAGTAGAGTAGAAAGAGCAGGGCAAAAGCTGGCACGTGGTTGGACGTGTGAGTATGGAGCGGTCAGGAGACTGGCTGTGTCTCTCTTTCTCCGTTGCTCCCATGAGGCTTGGCATCTCCCTTCTCGAGTTGGATGTGTGTCTCACTCTGGCATCCCTCTCCTCCTATGTTCTCCCTGAATGTTCAACCCTCTCTGACAGGTCTCTCGCTCACTCGTTCGATTTCTCTCACTCTCTCACTCTCTCTGGCACCCCCTCTCAGTCGCGCGCCCTCTCTCGTTACAACCCTCTCGGCTCGTCCGTGGAAACACCGGCGAATACACCCCTCGCGTCCACCACCCCCCCACCCTGCGGCCCTCCACGGCCCTCCACGGCCCACTACACGTCCACGCCAGAAAATTAATGTCCCCTGCAATCCATGTATAATGCATTCGCATTTCGTTGAACGAACAAATGAACGCACCGCTAGAAAATTTACCTCCTATCCTACCTCTCACCCTCTCTCTCTCTCTCTCTCTCTCTCTTCTCCCTCTACCCCTTTACATACGTGGAAGCCTGACCTGGCCAGGCCTGCCTGGCTATCCAACCCTTTCTAACCACCCCTCGTTGCACTCTCGATGCAAGTGGACTTTCTCACTCTCTCTCGCTGACTCTAACCATCATCCCCCGCTACGAACCACCCCCCGACGAATGTATACACTTGTCCTGTTCTTTCCTGGTTTCCCTCGGCGAGATTTTGCGCGTGTGCAATAAGCCGGACCCTGACCAACCCGTCGTTGTGGGAAACGCAATGTTCTCTCTCTCTCTCTCTCTCTCGCGTTTATCGTTTCTCGTTTCCCCTCTCTTTGGTTTGCTTCCCTCGGCGAGCAATGCATTTCGCCCCACAGTCATGCAGACACACGAGTTCTCTCGTTCTCCGGCTCTTTTCTCCCTTCCATCGTCATCGAAATTCCGGCTGGAAATCATTAAATTGCACGCACTCTCCGACGAACCCGCCTCTCCAGCCAGTCACCCACCACCCAGCCACCCATCCGCGCGAGAGAGAGTTTCACCATCCCCCATCTCTGCTGCTGATGACCTCTCCCGGATTCTCGGCCGACCCCAACCTCCAACCCCTGACGAATATTCCTACCTCTCTCTCACTCTCACTCTCTCTCTCTCTCTCTCTCTTGTTCATCTCTCGAAGTATGATACTTCGCAAGCTATTCGCTTCTCTTGGATACTCCGAATTTCATGACTCCCAACAACCCATTCGTATATATAGAAATATATATATATATATATATATATATATATATCTTGTGAAATCCTGATAGGAAAAGTATTACCTGTCATTTTCGATATCAAAGGAGATTATAGGCAGAGTTTTCTCAAATTGGAAAAAAGGATTCGAAGCTTTTTTGGATGATTTAGCACTGTAATAACTGGGAAAAGTATATTCTCGAACAATAATGGCGGTCCTCCCAATTCGATTGGAACTTATTCGTGGTGGTTCTGAATTTAGAAGAAAGCTGCTGGAAAGGGGGAGAGGGGGGGTGGGGGACGTTAATCCGACATAAGCCGTGAGCGCACCGCTGGCATTCCAAAAAGAGCTAGAGTCAATTCAGCGTATCGTTTCCATGAGGATTCTCATTTTACAAAATAATAGTATCAACGAGAGCAGTACGATTATTATCGTCCATTAATTATAGCCTGGGTGTTCTGTTATAGTTATTGACGCTGCAACAATTGAATCAATGCATTTCGATGATTAGTCCCGGGGGATATTCATTAATAATGCCATTTCCGGCGCATACAGCATAATAAATCGACTGTGCGACCAGCTATTATCTCATGCAACGATACTTCCACCCTTCTTTCTTACTGAAAATTGGAACAATAGGTTAGTTAATATATGCTCTCTAATGTATATGCATATATATACATATAAGAGAGAGAGAGAGAGAGAGAGAGAGGGAAAGCAATGAAATTGAACAGTAGAATTGGGATTAGTAGTTACGGATAGTGGAGTGGTCAGACATCGAGTGCGCTAATAGATGGACCTGCGATCCCCAGGAACGATAATCATTAATCAGGGGGTGCTTTCCGATTTATCGAAAGAACGGCTAGGCGCTATTACGGAATTTACAGCGTCCGGGATTAATGATTAAATCGATGTTAGAGGCTAATAGAAGCGGGATGTAGCGAGTGGTTAGCGCGAGCGGGTTGGCTGTGAGTGGGTTGGCGCGAGAGAGCGTCGGTGGATGGTGGCGGGATATAAAGTCCGGGCCCGGCGAGCGAGTAAACGGTGGAACGGGCGAGTGAGCGAGCAAACAGTGGAATTAGAGGGAGAAATGATGGGAAAGAGAGCAGGAAAGGTAACACGGCGTGTGTGGATTCGCGTGGAAAAGACACAGTGGAATGAGAGAAAGCAAAAGTGGAAGTGGAAGAGAGAGAGAAAGAGAGAGAGAGAGAGAGAGAGAGAGAGAGAGAGAAGATCCCTCTCGCGGTGGGCGACTCGGCCGAGCGCGTTTCACGCATGCATGGAAATCATTAAAATAAAATGGCCGATAACAAATGACTGTTGCAAAGAGGGGAGCCTTGCCGGCTTTAGCGGCCATCTTGGTTCACGTGACCGTCATCCGGGCAACCACGGGCACGCCACGCCCCTTTAATGATTTCTACCCCCTGGCGAATCTACCGCAGCTACGTACGTGCGAAATTTCACGAGTGTTAGGGTGTCTCCCGTTGTGTGGCAGTGCGTATATGCGCCTACACAATCCACCCCAATCCCACCCCATCCCATCCCATCCCCCCCCCCCCTTCTGTGTACCGTACAGTCATCATCAGTAGTCCCGGCGAAATCGCCCCCGGTACACCCTCGTGCAAAGTCCAGGCTGGTACCGGCTGCTTGATCATCCTCCTTTTACCAGGCATCCTTTTTCAACTCTCATAACACGCAGCAACACAACCCTCTCTCTTCTTCCCCCTTCTTCTCTCAATGATTGCTATACTTTTTCAGATAATCCATTCGAGGGATGCCGGGAGAACTGGCGGAGGAATTCCGGCTGGTATTTTGGCGAAATTCGAGACCAGGTGGAATGGAGGGTGAAGCGAGGAATCATCGAGTGATTCGGCCCTCGGTATCGACCGTTCTCAGCGCAGCCAAGATAGCCCTCCTTTCCTGAATCGGATCCAACGACGCGCCCTTTAGCCGGACTTGAGTGCACCGATTAGCAAGCGTCCTCGTTAATACCATTTAGCGTCGTCCGGCGAGCTTGAAAGTCAGTATTGCTGAATGCTAGGGTGGTACAAACCACCAACTGTCTACCACCAGTTTCGAGTTTACCAGATACCTGCTGTGGAACCTATCGTCCGGAAATGTGCGGAGAATGTCCTACGATCTGAGTAGTTACAATGCTTTCTTGTCAATGTGTTCGGTAACAAGCGATGATTCAATCCTTGGAAGGCAGAGGTAGAGAAGAGACAAAGGAGCGAGAGAGAGAGAGAGAGAGAGAGAGAGAGAGAGAGAGAGAGAGAGAGAGAGAGTGCTATGTTCGTTCGATGACTTCCGAAAAGAGAGTATATGCGTTGGTTAGAGGGAACTCACCGCATCGCGCCGGTTGGTTGGATCGTACGCGGGTGGAACATTATTCGGGCATATGGTCACTTGTTCCCTCTCACTTTCCTCCTTTGGATCTACTCTTACCTTCTTACTGCGCTTCTTCACCTGCCTTCCAGCAAACTCTTTATCTGTTTCTCTGTTGCCTTTTTTTTTTTTTTTTGCCGCCCGATACCTTTGCGTTTTTCGAATGGCCAGAGGGAAGCGTGGGTCGATGACCCCGGAGTGTACAGTACCCCTTTTGCATTCTCTTCTTTAAGTAAGGTCGACGAACTTACAGATTTATTTCGTACGATCGAATTATTGTTGGCTGCTTTTCGTACGACTATCTTTCCTTTTGTCAAGAAAATATAAGGGTGAATGCGTTCTCGAGTAAGACAAGGGGGATTCGACAAGCCTTTTTCTCAATGGTGCCGAGCTCTAATTTCAGGCTGTCGTCATTTTTCCTCGCGGACTTAGCCGAGCATAATTTATTCCCAATGCCTGATGAGACCCATTGTTGCGGCGATGTTCCTCCTTGGTGGTGAAGGGGGTGAAAACGAGCTAAGGGGCCTCGCTAGAAGGGTTGGAGAACTACTACTCGCTCTCTGTGAGAGAGAAATAGCGAGTAGAAAAAAAAAGGAAAGAAAGGACTTGTATAAGACACCGGAAGATAGAAGTATACGTGTGCATCCTTCTCCTAGGATATCCATCCACGATTCTAGTAACGATCGTTACTGGATGCAGAACAAGATCTTCAACCCTTTTCCAACGACGATTCTCGCCCACTTAACGGGCATTTCGTCGGGACCTTTTTTCGCCCTCTTTCCTTCATTCCTCCTCTCACTCTCGCACTTGGTAACAGCAGACTTCGGGTCATTAGGCAGATGGGGGTAAAAAGGGGTAAAAATTAATGTCTCAGAACGAACGTTCGGCCTGTCGAGTGGCCATGGCCTCAGTCTTGATGGCCCTCGTGTCTTTACGATTTTTCATCGCGAACCATTTCCTCGAAAGATTCTCCTCCTTGCCTGCCAACCACTTCCCCATCAATGTCATTGATTTTTCTATGCAAAACGTGTTTTTTTTTGTTTTTTTTACAACTTCCCTTGAACAATTACTGAATTGAAATGAGGGGCGACTTGTACTCGAGCGAGTAGTTTCTATGGCGCCGCATTCAATTGCGGCTCAACCAGACGAGATACGGTAGTGCGTTCTACATTAAGGTGAGATTGAAGTCGTCGAAGTGAGCCTTTAAATGCCCACACGTCTTCAAGCCTATCGTAGGTTGGTAGCTGGCTTGTTTCGAAGCCGGCTCTCTTACTTGAGAATCCGGTGTTCTCTTATGCTTGTGTTAGTACGGGCCGAGCAGCTCTCTCACACAAGGCTGCGCCCAAAGTTTCCAACGTAAGTCTCCTGGCTAGCTGTGTTCCCGTATGCCGTATGCCGTATGGCGTGCTGCGTTACCTCCCACACATGCCGTGTAGAAAGTTTACTAGATGGAAATCTATATCTTATTTTACGGCCGAGCGTGCTCAATATACTTGAACCGGCGGCGGCGGCGTCGGCGGCGGCGGCTACGAGCCGCCCGATATAAATGAGTCGCGTAAATCTCCTTGGAACGAGGTTTCGATCGTCGATACTGACCAATTCTTAAAGAGAGTCTTAAAAATAACCAAGGAAAATTGACTCGATTACCAAGATTCAATTAATCAGTGATTTGAAATTTCCATCAATAGTGGAAAATATCTATCTTATCGATCATGATCGAATATTCCAAGACTATGCGCTGTCAGTGACGCAGTCAAGCTAACCGCGCATCATTTTTCTTGCCAATTTCTCGTTTTATCTTACTTGACACTTGAGTCTCGATGATGGGTTATCAGGGAAAAATGTTATTAGTTGACACGAGGTTACTGGATTCGCATTGCAGTACCGGCGCAATGGAATCAAGTAGAATCAGACATCCTTGACGCTGGGTAGACCGGTTCTTCGACTAAAACGTGACCCCGGCACTCGCGACGCTCGTCCCAGAAGATTGTGCCTGATTTTGAGCAAAAAGTCGCTTTCGCGCCGACTTAGAAAGTCACTCTAGATTTCGTAGTCCTTCTGCTTTCTTGTTGGTACACATTAAATATGGGACAACTTATCCGACGAGATTAATCCTCGTCCTGAATATACGTATGCATATTTGAAAGAAAGATTCGTTAGTGAAAAAGGTTCGTTACCAATTTCCCCCTTTAGAGTTCAATGATTGAGAATGAATTCTTCGAAGGGTAAAAGGCCCTGTTGTCGAGGACGAGTTACGCAGATGCTTCCTTTTCGATCCTTCGAAAGGGTTAGGAAAGTAAGTCAGTGATGCGAGGGTGAAACAACCGAATTTTAAAGTCTCTAGAAGAAGCAAAGGGAGCACCGAACACCTCTTTAAGAATTTTAAATGATTCATCGTGCGATCGTTATCAGCTGGTTAACGGGATTATTAGTGGCATACTGGACGATCGCCACTTTTCCTTCAACGAATTATTATTGATCGTTAGAGGCAAGGTTAGTTGCTCCATTAAATCGAGCGACTGGTCCGAGACAGAAATCGACTTTGCTTTTTACACTCTGCCACCGAGTGCACTTATTACTCGCTCTTGCATCTCTCGGACTATTCTATATCAGTAACCAGCGATAAGATAGCGCTTGTAAAAAAGACACTCTCATGGCAACAATCTGCCAGTATACTGCGGATTTGCGTGCTTTGGAAAAACTAATGCAGCCGCGGAAAATTATCGAAAGAAACTTACAACTTAGCAATTTTCACTGGCTCGAATAAATTCCTGGAAAATAGTAAATTTCAGAATGACTATTTCTTATAGAATCCTATAACTAAAGTATTACTATTATGTACTTTTCATGATTTCTTCTATAAATTCATTCATACACGGAAGTAAAATGTTCCAAGTTATTTTTAATGGTATGAAAATCGAAGAAATTAGTACAGAACTTTCAAAGTTAGATTAAAAACTGTTGTTTGCCCGTTGGAATGCAGGCTAATGAAAATTCGGCTAGATCGTACGTTCTTCTTTATTTGGACGCGTCAACAAGTTTCCGCGCAAACAGTGCGCTAAGATTACTTATCGGGGATCGCGAGAGGTACACAGATCGTGACAATAGAACATGTGATCGTTGAAAGGTGACCTTAAAAAATGACGTGGCAATTCCCCCGGTTGCTTTTTCGCGAGAGATTCGTCCGGGTTGCGTATAAAAAGGATTGCCGAAAAAAAGAAGCTAGTAAAAAAAGAGAAGAACAGAGAGCGATGAGAAGTGGACAATCGCTCGGCATTATTGCAGGGTGCGGTTCGCTTCGATAAGAAAAAAGAAGAGCAGGCCGAGGAAAAAAAGCGTAGGCGTATCGGACCACCGAACACACTCTTCTCCCCTTCGTTTAATGGAGTACAAACGTATATGTGTGTATAGGAAGCGTGCGCGGCCGCCCTATTCAAATTAACCCTCACGGAAAAAATGTACCGCCGGCCGCGCAAGGGTTCCAACGAAATTAGAACAGACTACTCATTCTTCAGTGCCGACCGAGAGAGAGAAAGAGAGAGAGAGAGAGAGAGAGAGAGAGAGAGAGAGACCGCTTCTATGCATATGCGCCGTGACTACGTTGATTTTCTGCGCTGGCCCATACGGCATTTACAGCTTTTAATTATCTATTCTCACTCCTTCCTCACCTCAGCCATTGTATCCTCAGGCCTCGATCGTGGCCTCGCGTGTAACGGCTCTCGTCAGAGAAAGAAAACTTCCATTGCCTGTCCTACCCACAAAGAGCTCTCTCTCTCTCTTTCCTCCTTCGAGCAATCTTTCTCTTAAGTAGCAATGTTATTTTCCAAGCCTTCTCTTTTTTTCCTCTCGCCCGCGCACAAACGTTTCCGCTTTTGTTTGATCATTCATTCTACGTCATTTGTGTTTAAAGGGTTGTTGTAAGAGCGAGATGCCTGTCGTGAACAGTGCTTTGATTTTTCTCGAGACGTCTCGCCAGGCATTCCCTACCATAAATTCTTAACTCGGCGAAATTAGCGAATTAAAAGTACGAGAGGAAGGGAAAAAGCGGGGGTGGTCGAAAGATTTCGCTTTAGGGAGATGGAAAAGGAGTACGAGTTACTCGACAGGAGGTCACCGTGAATTCTCCGTTGGAAAGAGACGCCGAAATGGAAGTGAGAATTTCACGAATCCTCTTCTTTTTCTAGCAATTTGCCAGAGGAGCTCGTAAATACGGATATGCAAGCTCGTTTCAGCAAGCCTTGGCTCCCGTCTCGCCTTAATTTTTATTCATGCACCGACGAAACGGCAATTTTTCGCGGTATTAAGTAAGCTTTAAAATTGTCCGGTCAATTTCGCTCGAAGGACGTGCTCCTTTTTTCAACAGGCATCCGCCAGGCCTTCCAAAAGGGGTGGGTTCGTTTAGTAGTACAAAGGGTGTCTTTCAGGCATGCCTGGTTCTTTGACGCCCCCATTTGTCCCTCTACTCGTATTCTCTTTCCACTATCATCCAAATCCAACTAAACCAAACAATCAGTCCAAAACTATTACTCCTGACAAGTAAACATAATAATCGAAGAGCGATTAATCAGTCTTTGGTTTCGATCATTAAATTCCGCGCGAAAATTGAGTTTTCGTTATCAACGCCAGTAATAGGAGGGTCGCGATCTTTGGAAGATGAGGGTGCAGCAAGCTTCCGTTGTCGGCTGCATAGGAAGGGTGTCCTTCTATCAGGATGCAGGCTGGCAAGTGCGTATCAGTATTTATTGGCCTACCAATGTTAGTATTGGTGTGCGAGTATGTGTCCCGTTGGATTGGTAGGGTGCGGGCGAGTGTTTCGAAGCGGAGAGTAGGAATGGGTGGTTGTTAGTATGCGATAGTAGGTGGCTCTACCAGCGAGCGAGCGAGCGAGCGAGCGAGCGAGAGAGAGAGAGCTATTGGCGGCTATCGCGAGTGTGCGAGGGGGTTGCAAAGCGGAGATAGTACTGGGGCTTGTTTGGATAGGAAGGAGCGCGCGGCGTGCGCGTGCGACGCTGGCCAGCCGCGCGCTTAACTTCCCTCGGCGCTCGCTTCCATTATTGAGCGATCGGCCGATCGCAAAAATTCCCGCGCTTTTTCGTACCGCCGGTCCCCCTGCTCCCCTGCGAGGGGAAGGGCGCTCTAGCTAGCTATTGGCCATTGGCCGAGTCACCCTCGCTCTCTCGTCGAATCTTCTCCTCCCCGCTCGTTGCTCCCGAGAGGGGTGGCTGCCACTGGACTCTACACCCTCGCCAGGTATTTGTCTAGGCCCGAGCTATTGACCAGTTATCGATGGACACTCGCCGATATTATATACCCTTTTCCACCCTCCCGCCTCCCCTCTCTCGCCCACCCATTTACCCCCACTGTTTCATTACTTCCACCACCATCGTTCGTCCCCCTTTTCCCTCAACCAACCAACCACCCCCCCCCCCCCCCCCCCCACCACCACCGCCCCAATCCCAGTCAAATGCACCTCGTGCGTGCATTCTCTCGAATTTCGTTAATGAATTATACGCATATATTGCATTCTCGCCCTGCAGCCCTGTCCACTCGCTCCCGGCTTGTTCTATGCTCGCACCATTATATATTGATATGCAGCTGGACGCGCATCTATATGCATGTCCAGATATATATATATATATATGTATATATATATATTGTTGGTGCACATGAGCAGAGCTGCATATATTCCAAATTTTATAGGAGGCCCGGATATTCGCCCGTGTTCCCCCGATGGAAATGCAACGCGTGCGAGAAGCGAGTAATGCGCGCCGCCGCCGCTTCCCCTCGCCGGGGGTGGCTCGGGCGGATAGGGTGGCTCTCTTCGGCGCTCGCGACAACGCGAGGGTGTTGCAGTAAATTCCCGCCAGTTTTTTGGAGGTTTTATTTTTTTTTCCACGGCCAGCCACGTCCAATTGCATCGGTGAGTCCCCCCCCCCCCCCCCCCTGTTCGCGCGTACCCCGCAAATCGCGTCGAAACGAGAAATCAATACGGAATGCAAACGCGCAAACGGCAGGGAATGATATAGTCGGGAAAATCGGTTGCCACTCCCGACACCACACGGCACTCGCTGCGAGTTAACTTCGTAAGGAATGTGCCACTGTGTTCGAGGAAAGAAACTAAGAATCGAAAGAAAATAATCGATCACCGAGTGTATTCGCTGTTGGAACGCGTCAACTTTGCTAACTCTGTGAATTAATGATCTTTCCTTGAACAAGAATGTAGTCGAGTAACACGAGCGGTGAATAGGAATTTATTTGCGGTTTGTCGTTTTTGTTTGAAATCTGTTATGATTATACATACGTAAGTTTTGGAATGTTTCATCGATAAGAATTACTTTGATGCAAAACGAGGATCGAATCGACGAATACACGCAGTCTAGATAGTTGAAGTACTGCGAGGCACAGTGCTTTGGAGTGGGAAGAGTAGATACGCGGGAAGGGTGATTATTAATGCAAGGGGTGGCCGAACAGTAGTTATTCCGACCCGTGCCTTGTCGGATCGCCTGAGAGAAAAGGGGAAAGAGCAGCTCGAAAATCAATGCTTCTTCTTTTATTGGTAACCAGTCGTCCTTTAAGAAAATTCGAGCGTTCCGAGAGAAGGGTGAGGGATTCGTCGAGTGCGACGAACTCGAAGGAATGAGTATGCATTGCTATTGAAGAAGCCTTCCTCTGCTCTTTAGTCGAAAAATCACCGCGCCATTCGAACAAGAATGTTTTCTTAACGATCGATCTGTTATTGGAGCTGTCGGTATTCTTCGCTTATCTCTTGGCCGATGAAGAAAAAGATAGAAAGAGCGAGTAGAAGAGATTTAGAGCAAAAGAGAGAGAGAGAGAGAGAGAGAGAGAGAGAGAGAGAGAGAGAGAGAGAGAGAGAGAGAGAGAGACTTAAGTCTTTGACGTTTCGATTAAATAGCTGGCATACCGGCAAGGTTTTCTTTTTTTTTTTTTCTCTTCATCTCGAAGAGCTCGAGCGGCAAGAAGCGAGACTTTTCGAAGGGGGTCCAGTCATACACGTAGCTGACCGTTCGTCCGCTGCGCTTCTCTCCAGGCTAATACCTTCCGATTGACTACGCTCATCCCTTAATGAAATTCTTTCTCCCCGTTGGCGCGACCCGTTCGCTCTGCCGTCGAGTTTTCTCATTATTACAAATCCTTTATATTCCGCTCTCCTCGCTTACGTCAACGGGATATCTTGAACCTGGATCCTCTTACAAGTCAAGCATCCGATTCACTTGCAACTAAAGCGAGAAAGAGAGGAATCCAGGATACATAAGATAAACTAAGAGAAGAAGACAACCACGATGCGTATAAGGGGAGAGGGTAGTTAGTAATTTAGCTGGATCATACTGGAGACGGAAGTCCTTTCGAGCAATGCTATTGGTATTCGAATAGTGGTCATCTCTCTCATGGAAGGAACGGTTGGCTGCTTCGGAGAGCTGCGAATCTCTCCGTTCGGTCAGATGACTGTGGCCTTCGAAAATGAGGAAAGGGACTCGCCGAGAATTTCGAAGCCGTACGCTCCAGATTCACTCGTCCCTTTCCCCTCCCACCCGCCACATCCTCTTACTACCTAGCATTGCTATCCCCCTTTCGATTGGTAGCGCATTAAGTGCGGCTGACAGACGGATAGATGAGCAGAGATATATACAGAGAAGAGAGAGATATATATCTCTCTCACTCTGTCGAGTGAAGAGAAGAGATAGAGATTGGTTACTCACCCGTATGCAGGCGGGTATGCTGTTGTACGTGGCTAAGCTGCTTGAACCTGCGCTCGCAGTAGCTGCACTTGTAAGGTTTCTCGCCGGTATGGACCCTGATGTGTTGGACGAGCTGATGGTTGCTGGAGAACGACTTCAGGCATTGCTGGCATTGGTGTGGCTTTACCTCGTTCCCAGCGATCATACCGCCAGGACCTACACCGACGCCGACGCCAACTCCAAGACCAGCTAGTCCACCAGCGACGCCTCCACCCGGCCTTGCCGTCAACGCACTTGCAGTCAGCTCCCTCGCGTGCATCTGCATCGCGCTCTTGTGCATGAAGATCTGCGAGATGAACTGCCGGGGTTAGTTGGTACGCTGCACTTTTGACTGAGCAACGGTCCATGACAATTGTTTTTGTTATGTTTGTTTTTTTTTGGGGGTTTTTTGTGGATTGACATATCACCGTCGCCCTTTTTTAGATTTCGCTTCTTCCTATATTTAAGCTACGGCGTTATCACTTCCTATTGCCTTTTTATGACAGATGGGATGCGAAACCTCGAAGCTTTATATATCATTTGTAAAGAAATTCTTGAATTTCTTGGCTCGAGCGATTCTTTTATAATCTTGTATATTTATACTAAGTTAAAGAAATATGTTTGTGTATAATGATGTTTTCAAGGTTTGTAATGTGTAATGTGTATATTAGGAATTGCTTTGTAACGCTGTCTTATTCTACTTACGATGAATTTCACTCATTATTAATGATTCGAGGGCGTTTTGTGCGAGGCAATTGTGGAAGATGCGAGTTGATGTCGAGGAAGGAAGGAACTGAGGCTAGTTTGGATATCGTTGAGGTGCACGTGGAGGTAGCGCATGAGCCTGTTGGAAGGGCCGATTCAGCCGGAGTCCTGTGGACTGGGGAACACGCTCGATTTCGGCTTCCCGTCGAGGGAACAGGTGTTGCTCTCCTCGGCGGGTGTGGGTGTGGACGCGGGTGTGGGTGAACGAACGAAAGGGTTAACGTTAAAACGAGCGTACAGCTCGAAGCAAAAGTCAGGGAGATTCGACTGCTTGAAAGTTGGAATTAAAGAAGAAAAGGATAGGAGAGGTAAGAAAGAGGAAGAGGAAGAGGAAATCAGGGATTTTATTAAAATATGTTAAAACTGTAATTAAAATCGAAAAATCTCGTGAGAAGTTTTAAGAATCTTAGTCCGGCCGGTTCTTACGGCTGGGACAAAGGGGAGAGTTGGCGATGCTGCCCGATGACAGCATTGGAGGAATAAAGAGAGCGAGAATGCGAGGGATGCTGGATAAAGTGAGAAGGAAAGAAGAAGGTAGCGAGAGAATTGAAATTGTCACCGGGGGTTCTCAAGTTTCTACGACTTTCAACCCTTTCCTCGTCGGCGAGTCGTCTCTGGATATTTGACGAGCGACCTTCGCCACTGGGCATCCCTGATCCTTAATCCCCGTGAGAGAATGAACGTCCTGCTCCACGATTTTACTCCCCGCGTTCTTTTTTCTTCTCCTTTTCTTTTCTTTTTACGCCGGCTTCTTTCGCGTTGTCCCGCTCGGCTCCCGAACGAAGCCCCAGTTGTCTTTCCAACTGATTTGAATGAAATTGATCTCGTTTCCTGATACGCCAACATTGATGCTACCCGCTCGAGCGACCACAGAGAAAAAAGACAACAACTGTCGTTTCTACTATTTCTTTTTCATTTTACACAAGTGGATTTGTGTTTGTAGGGAAAGTTGAGATTTTTCGGATGATTAACTGTCGGCCGGAGGCTGACGCAAGGGTTGCCGAGAGACGATGTCAAGCGAGCAAAGTCGAGTTGTGAATTTTTAACGAGTGTCTCGAGTATCCTGCAGGACATCTCCTTGCGAACTTGATTCGAAAGTGTTGCCAGGAGGCGCGCGCTCGCGCTCGCTCGCGTGTCAGGTTTTTCCTTTTTTCCCAGTAGAAAATCCTGTCGACTGGTACGCTTGATATATCCGACGATTATTCTCTGACGAAGTTGGAGCTAAGTAAGAAAGGCGGCTGCGGTTTTCTCGGTGCTCCTATACTCTTCCATTAATCAAATTTTTATCTCCTGGCAGACGGAAAATTGCGTCTCGACGGCGGAGCGTGGCCACCGGGCGGTTTGAATCTTTTTTTCTGATTTATAGTCGCCGGCAGGGTGCGCGAGCGTAGAAGAAAAAACGAGAGACAGAAAGAGAGAGAGAGAAGAGAGAAATGAGAAGGCCCGAAGAGGAAGTAAGAACGGAAGGAGTGGTTGGGCCGCGAGCCGCCGGTTTTAATGTCCTTAATAATGGAAAAATATATCAAGCGACACCAAGTGTATTTCCTAAAAGGCATCTCTCATCCTGATCTCAACCCTTTTCTTTCTTTACACCCATTCTTACTCCAACACTCGGATCCCCATAGCTTTTCATAACTTCTTTCGGCGATTTCCCGATCGTTTCCCAAGAAGGGAGGGTCGGACCTTTTAAACCATGTTACTTCTTCTCTCCGTGTGCCAGAGTGAATTACTGCCGGAATAACATTGGTCACTGGAAGTAGGCTACTTTATACACTCTGGAATACAAAGCAAAAGGTCTCACCTGCTGACCATATGCCTTTTCTCCGTGACACACATACGTACGGGTAATGCGGCTCTCGCGTCCACCTACGCATCACGTATCATCTAGCATTTCGCCTTTACCATTAACTCCAAGGTATGCTTGCGCTTCCGTGTTCGACCCGGCTTTGCACCATTCTATACCTTCTCTCTCTCCTCTCTCTCTCTCTTTCCTCTCCAACCACCTATGCCCCCAACAACGTCCAATCTAACTCAAGCAAGTAACCACTGACTCATTGGGCCAGCAGGAGCCTGTCTCTTTAAACAACCGGTACGAATACACTATTTCAATATAGAAGAGAAGGTGTATAACTGCCGACACCTTCTATACCCTCTAATTCCCTTTGGTTTCCACATACCGCGATCACCCTAACACATACCATCCTCTTCGATTCTATCACAGACTCGCCTTATAATTTCCAATGCACTCATCCTTGCCATACACGCGCGCGCGCGCGAGCGCTCGCCAGTCGAAGCATCTGTTGCGGAAGAAGCAGGAGTGTCAAGGTCCCTTCGATAGCGGAGCCATAGACTCGTGACTCCAATCATCTTCCAGCCGGCCATACCCACAGCTATAGAGACGCCAGACCGCAAAACGTGAACTTGTCCTTATGCTTGGTGCGAATATAGCGCGTGCTACCTTTGCCGATATTAATCACCGTGTATAATTAACTACCGATTAGATTCGGATTAGTTTAATAAGAGATGAGTGAATTATTGAAGGTATTAATGGATTTACAATGTGTTGCTGTGATAAATATGCACCAACAGGATTGTTTTTTTCTTTAAAGCTGCAGCTGTGCTGTGGCGAGATTCTTTTTTGCCTCTTTTTTTTTGTTTTTTGTGAGAGTCTCGGCGGCAGGATCGACGGTCAATAATTACCTGGGGTGGCAAGTGGTGATGAGGATGCTGATACGGCGGTGGTACGTAGGGCGGGTGGCTCGGATGGTTGTGGGGGTGAGGTCGATTGTGGGGGTGGTTTTGATGCTGGGCTTGCGGCGGGAGCGGTTGGGGCGCAGGCGGTGGTGTCCAAGGCCCGTGGTTCGGGCCGTGGCTTTCATTGGCGCCATACATCTTCAGGGAAGAATGTCGAGCACGCGAGCTGAAGAGTACCTGCCAGCCTCGACTCGCGCTGACATCGACGACACTGATACTGTCTTTGATACTGACATGACTCTCTCTCTCTCTCTCTCTCTCTAACCCTTTTTCACCGGGCTCCTTCGTCGCCTTGCCTCATTCTTAATTCTTTTATTTGTATAACTAATGATTTTATATTGGCAAGAATAATCTCTTGCCTGTAATATATTCTTAGTACGAGCCTCTCACGTAGACTCGCTCGATTAATCTCGCCTTCTTCGGATCCTTTTTCCACGAGAACAATTTCCTTCATTGTTAAAGCCAACGTTTAAATAATCTCCGCACTCTCCCTCTTCTTCTTCTTCTTCTTAGACTTCTTCTTCTTCGCCTCTCTTCCTTACCCTGTCTCTATTTTACTAGTAGTTGGTTGGCACTAGCTTCGACGATGAGGCTTTACGTAATGAAAACGGAGAAATCGTTGCGTGAGAATGCGATAGCTGCACACGCCTTTATGGAATACATCTGCGATGGGGCCTCTCCTCTTAAGAACGCGGCGCGGCGGGCTTTGCTTCTCCTTTTGTCCGGGTTAGTAGTATCGGGCCGCGTGCGAACGATATCGTTCCACTTTCACGCGGCCGCTTTGCTTTTGGCTCCGGATGAATGCCCACGCTGCCCTCGCCGATTCATTTGACATTCTCATGGAAAAAGGTGGCCTTTGCAATTTCTTTTTTCTAGATTCTAGCACCTTTGAAGAAAGCTCCTTTTGAATTTTGGGATTTTCCAACCCTGTTTTCTTAATGCGATGCGTGGCACTTTTCCGTTTCAAGTCTGAACTCCCGCGACCCGAGCCTCTTACTTCATCCTTTGCGTAATAGAAATTCGCCAGCGCTTACGTAAACAGCACGTATTCCTGTGCAAAGTCCTCCCTCTCGAACTATAGATTAAGACGTCGGCCAATTGGCCGAGCGTGTATTGTTCGGACCAGGTGTTTGTATTCTTATTCGTCTTACGAAGATAAAACTTGACGGAATTTCTCATCCAATAGTTCCTTGATCAAAACAGTACCAAAAAACCAATAGTCTACTATCTCTTCTTCTGTCTGTATGAAAGATCGCCAGTAGAATAAGTCGTCGCCAAATCACTGTTTCACGCCGGGAAAAATCTTGCCGATCGCCGCGGTAGCGCGGTAGAAACTGAAGAACTATCACTGGCACGATGGAACTTTTTTCGAGATCATCCTCAGTTTACATTGATAGGAGGAGGAAGGAGTCCGGTGATAAGCTTGTTCCCGGAAGTGGTCAAGTAAAGACGCTGGCAGAGAGGGGTGGTTCTCGACTGTCTGAAGAATAATGAAATGCAGTTGCGCGTCGGGAAGACACTGATCACGCGTTTCTCCAAGTTCTTCAAAAAGGAAGGGGTTTGGGGGGGTGGGTGGGGGGGGGGCTTCTTTTCTATCCTTGTCGCACAGAGGGGTTGTTGTTGAAGCACGAACAGCGTGGGGCCCGATTTATTATTGAAAATCGTGTGTTTTCGTGGAAGACGGACACAGCGCTGCGCGCCAGCGTGCGGCGTGTGGCGTCTAGCGCTACTAAGGCCGACAAATGGTAGGGGGACACAGGGATTTCTTGGTCTCCGGCAGCGGCGGCACAGTGCGTGCGTGCGCAAAACGGGGGAAGAAAAAAAGGTGGAAAGGCGCTGATAAGGCGGCACGACGAAAAATCGCTTCGGCTACTCGAAGAGATATCGATTGAAATAACACGATTCCAGAGAAGGCCGGCCAATCGGTTCGCGTGCCACAGTGGATGGGGCCAATCGCGGTCCGGTTCGCGATCCTGCTATCTCTCTTTCGCAGCCTCCCTCACTCCAGTCTCTCTCCTCGTCATACGCGTCCTCCTCCACTCTAGTACTAGGCTCCTTCACTAGTGTAACCCCTTCCTCTCTCTCTCTCTCCATGAAACCTATTGCCTCCCCCGCCTGGACCCCCCTCCTCCTCCTCCTCCACCTCCTCCTCCTCTTTTCCTTCTTGCCCCCCGTGCACAAACCAGCCAGCCCCTCTCATCACCTCCCCGGAATGCCCCAGTCGCACTCTCCAACTGCCTTTTCCTCCTTTCTATCCTACTTCTACTAGTTCCTCGCTCGACACTGCCCGCTCTCGTCCACTCGCTTCTTCTTACACCAGCTGCCAAGGAGAGGAGCCGAATCTCCTGCCACATAGCACATATATATTCTACCTTCAGGAAGTAACTCGTCAAACGTGCCCCAACAACTCATCCTCGACCCCCAATTTTTTCTTTTATCTTTTTCTGTTGTCTTTTGTTTGTTTTTTTTTTCTTCATTGACATACTTTTCCTTTCGCATGTCTAACGCGGAAGATAATTCGCAATGTCTCTTGGATTATTCACTATCATCCCCCCCCCCACCACCATTATTATTATAGTCGTAGTTCATCTTGGATGCAGCTGGAAGCTCTCGAGCAGTGGTCAACCAGCTCCCAACCGCTAACCAATTGGGAGGGTGTAATATGAGCGGGATGGTGCAATTAATTTTATGGCCGCCAGTACGATTCGTGGATTGGCAATGCTCCAGGAAACATTGGTATAATGCGCGCACTGCCGAATGCTTCTTAATCGGGCGTTTGCGCGTACGTAAATCGATCGAGTTAGTTGAGGTGTAATGAAAAAGTTTTATGCTTGACGAATCCTGATTTAAGATGGTTTTATTGGTTCAGAGATATTTATTAATATCCCGGGTCTTTTCAATTGGCTTGTAAGTTATATAAGATAAGGATTTATATAAGTAATAAACGAGGTTATTAACGTAGGCGCTTCTATCAACTGATTTCGATCGAACATTCTACAGCTTTCTAAGAAATGTGTAGCCATACTTTTTTATACTTTCGAGAAATGATTATTTTTGGGGCGTGGAGCTACTCAGCTGTAGCGAGAGTACATCGATGGTAGGGAAAAAAATAGGGCGGAGTCGCTCTCTAGCTAGAGGATAGTCATCGCCTATCCATCATGGCCGCGTTTATCAATAGTCTTCTGATAACACGCTCAAGCAAAAGGTATACTTGTATGTTTCCTGTGCTTCGACAAGGCCGATTTCACTCACTTAAATATTCGTCTTACTTGAAAACTTTTGCCACTCTCGACACAAAAAAGCAGAATTTTCTGGCAACTTTTCAAATCGGATTAATTCAACCATCGTGGACGAAAAGCTCTTTTTCTTCAAGTTTATTTCCGACAGTCGAGGCAGCAAAGAAATGGCAGTTCTTTAAGTAGCAACGAGTATTCTTCTGAATGAGAACGAATAGAAGAAAAGCCATGGAAATGTAATGATCGTAGAGAGGAAAGCGAACCACGCGGAATATCGTACAGCAATCCCGGAGAAAGTCTATCGAGCAATATCGGTTAATACAGATCGTATTCAAAGTCTGTGCTAGTCGTATTAAAAGCAATTTAAATAACGCGTAACGAAACCATAGAAAAATCGTTTCTCTTTAACTCTAATTATAAGAGGGCGAATTCGATTTCTCTTTTTACCAAAGGGAAGCTCGTCTGTGAGCTCGACAATTAAAACAAGGGTCTGGCAGGCGTGATTTCCGAGTGTAAGTTGCGAGTGCGAGTTGCGAGTGCGAGCAGGGCAGGGTACGGCGATAATTATAGTCGGGCGTGTGGACCCCTCGCTGTTAGTTGGGCCGGCGATCTTTTTCGCGATCGGCCTCGGCTGTGTGTGCCGCCTGCGAGAGAAAGTGCGAGGGAGAGAATGCGCGTATGTGTGTGCAGTTGGTTGCACAAGAACGAGAGTCAGGGAAAAAAAGGACTCGGCAGCTTGGCGAGAAGGAAAACAAGTGTCCCGAGTGGAAAAAGAGAGGAGCGAAGAGTACGAAGGCCGCCGACGCCGACGCCGCCGCCGCCGCCGCGCGCGCATTCTCTCGCCTCTCTCCGCTCGCCCTCTCGGTGCATCCCTCGACGAAAGTACTGACCAGGGACAAGTCGAGAAGCAGAAAGAAGGCGGGCAGTGCTCTCGCCTCGAGGGAAAAAAAGAGTACCGGCGCGATATGCCAGGGATAAAGAACACTACAATAAAAATAAAGTGGACTCTCTCGCGCGCGCGCGCGCTTGCGTCGTTGCGTGTACGTTGAGAAGCTGCAGTAGCAGCTCCGTAGTTGCAGCGGAGAGATGCGCCTCTCACGAGACGGCGAGCAATGAAAGAACGAAGAAGAGCAATGAAAGAAGAGCGCTGGCTATGGTACGCGGAGCTATATGGTCGCTGGAAAATAGGGGGAATAACGAAAGAAGCAAATAAGAGTCTCTCTGTGCCTCCTTCCTCCTCGAGCGACGGCGTCGGCGGCGGCCACCCTCTCGCACTTTTCCATTCCGCTCTCCTCGCTCTCTGCCTTCTGCCTTCTTTCTCCCTTCCTCCTTCTTCTCGACCCAATCTCTCTTTCTCTCTTTCTCCCGCTGGCCTGCAAGAGGGGGCGGGAGGCAATGAGCAAGAAGGCGAGAATCGGCCCAGAGAGGGAGAGTCTCCTGCATAAAGAGAAAAAGAGAGTGCAACGCGCCGCGGGAACGGGACGACTAGAGCCGCCGCCAGAAAGAGGGACTAAGAAAGATCGAGCGAAAGACCGAGAGGGAGAAATAAAAGTCTGGCAGGCCTTGGCTGCTGCAGTCGTTCAAGCCGCGTTGCCAAGTCTCATTTGTTTATCATAGTTCGCCGCTCTGGCCTTTGCTATCGCCCGGCTAAAAAAAAAACGCCCCAATTTGGTTCATCCGAAGACGAAGACTTTTAGAGTCTTTGATATGTTTCTAGAGTGTTTAGATTTCTTAGATACTTTGTATTTCATGCTAGAATTCATTTAGAGTCGAAGAGAATCGAATGAGTTATGGGAAATCCATGCAGAAGAGTGTTTAAAGTGATCTCGGCGGTCAAGTAGATTGGGACGTCGCAGTCAGACATGCCGAACGCTCTCCGGCGGATCTCGGTGGTTTCAGGCTGGTTTCGGTTCCAGCGAGTCTGCCATTGTCGCGTGTGCACTCTCGTTTCTGAGTCATCGTGCGTGCATGCACGCACTCTTGCCCGCGCCTGCCTGCGTGCCTAATACACACACACACACACACACACATGTGTGTGTGTGTATGTACGAGGCTTCACGCCGAGAGACAACACGATGCACGCGCGACTCTCGCCTACGATGCGTCGCGTACGAAACTCCTCTCGTCTGTTCGAGAGAGTCCACCGCCGCCCTTCCACCGGCCCGATTGCCACAGCATCGATTTGCATACAAACACCGCTGGACATCTCGATGGGAGGTATGCTGATTAGAGAGTCCACGTGGTGTGGTAGCACCTCGTTCGCTTTTCAATCTTGAGAGGCGCGCGCTTTTCATTCTTTATAGTAAGTTTGGATTCGAGGCTCGTCCTACCGCGTTTCCCTTCTCTTTCTTGGGTATATGATTATTACGATGGAATTTTTTGTGAATGTATGTAATAATTATTAATTTGTTGATTTATGAGACAATTAGGAAAGCTAGGGAAAGTTAGGAAATTCATTTTCCATGAAATATGGTGGAATTGTATTGGAAATATGATGAAAAGCCATCCTGATTAGCTGATATGGTCTAATTTCGATAGGTTTTTCTTATGTTTTTCAGACTTCCTGACATTTTCTCGGGCTGAAATTTAGCGGAGAATGGTTTCTCGTATCAAGCAAGAAGTGATATAAATTCCAAAGCCCTAGCTCAAAATTAATTTTTTTGTAAATTTTTGTGGGTATACCCCTTCAAAAATTTTCGATTTTTCAAAGGTTCTGGGACTTTGTCGAATGCTTGATATTTCGATTGTTTGAGTATCAAAACGGATAGAAAACATGAAACCAGTGGCTGAAATGCCGGAATTGTGCCGAAAACACATGGAAAACCGATCCTGAATAATTCATTTTCGTCTAATTCTGATGGTTTTTCCTATGTTTTCCATACTTCCCGACATTTTCCGGGGCTGAAATTTGGTGGGGAATGTTTTCTAGCATCAAGGAAGAAGTGATATAAATTCCAGGGCCCTAGCTCAAAATTCATTTTTTCACACATTTTTCTGGGTATACCCCTTGACGAATTTTTCGGCCAAAAAATGAACTTTGACCTGGGGTTCTGGAATTTATACCACTGTTTCCTAGCTAAATACTGAATCACTATACAAAATACCAGACCCTGAAACGGTCGGGAAGGATGATTAAAAAAATTTCGATTTTTCAACATTTCCCCAACTTTCTCGAATTCTTCATAATTCAACAATTTGAACATTATTATTACACTAGTATCCTTTCATGCGACTCTCCCGCTCGAATCACTGGTCAAGCTATACGTGGGACTCGATAGATCGCTACCTTTATTTCCGCATTCCCGAGAATTACAGGCGAGGACGATCAGCTCGTTACGAACACTGCAAACACGAGACGCACCCGAAAGACAGAGAGTTCTGAATTCCAACCTTTTCTTACACTCTTAAAACACAATCTACTACAACTTATTCCTACAAGAACATCACTTAAAATTTCGAAAAAAACCAGTAGTATAAAGCTTTTCGTCAGACAAGTGTCGCGGACAGGTTTGGCCTGGAAAACCGAGAAACCACTCGATCGCTCTTGACTGCCGTTCGAAAGGGCTCAATGCCAATATCGCGAGAAACGACACGCGCGCATATTGAATTTAAGGTGTCTAACTGCACCGACGGTAAGAACGTGTCAGATTACGCGCCTAGTTCTCTGCTTCGAGCTGGTTCTCCTTCTGTCCTTCTCTCTCTTTCTCTTTCTGACTGTCTCTCTTTCTCATCCATCCTACCCCTCTTTCCCAACTGTTCTCTTCTCCATTTCCCTGGGTCTTTTTGCTCCCCGCGTTAAGCCGCGCTCGCGCTCGCGCGCGCGCGCGCTCTCCAGCGACGTCCTATTGCAGAACCGCAATCCCGCCAGGCAAACGAGCTGCAATAAATGCACTTCGATATTAATTAACTTGACGCTCGCCGATCTATTCAAATGGCCCTCTGCTTAATCATCTGGCGACGCTAGCACCGTCATTACGGGATTATGATTTACGTGAGCATTGCAGACCCGCTTATTCTCTCACTCGCTTGGAGAGTTTCGCACGCGCACGAAAACTTAGCTTTTCGAGACACCTTTTATCGCGCTTCGACTACTCGCGTTAATCCTCTTCTCGAAGATGCTTACTTCCAAGAGGAAAGAGGGAGTAGAGAAACGAACGGTGGCAGTAACCTTGCGTAGTTCGTTCCTTCTGCTTTTTTTTTTCTGCTTCTTCTTCTTCTTCTTGTTCCTCGTATCATACGTATGTATGCTAAGAGGCAAGACGCCGACGCGACGCGACGCGACGCGACGCGGTTGTGTAGACGGGAACGAACGAGCCTCCGAGGCTGAGACGCTGAGAGTGCGCGCCAGCAGCAGAAGCAGGCGGGAACAGCCAACACGGCCAACATAGCCGCGGCTGTGGCAAGGTAAGACAATATGAACGGGTTTGTCCGTGGTCAGTCCTCCTGGTACAGTCCGTAGAAAATAACTTCGACTTTGCTCTATGTTCTTTCCATTTTCTACAACACTTTCGACAAAACGATAATAACCCTTTTCTACTTGGCAAATTCTACTAGCCAGACTTGTCTAAACGATGTGTTGATGACGGATTACTAACTGGTGGGAGAAGTATTGACTGCGACGAGATTTGCTCGAGCGATCAGCGTGGTATTAACGGACCGATAATCGCGCAACCTTGACCGAGTGCACGACCGATTGTTGTATCTCTGGCGACGACCCTGAAGTTCTCGGAGACTCCGTTGCCGCCGAATTCAACGCCCACCAAGGACAGAAAACTTGATCTCCTTCGAAACCCCGAATCCTTCTCTTTCAGTCTCTCTCTCTCTTTCTCTCTTTTTCTCTTTATCTTTCTCATGATTCTTGGGAGAAGTAATCGCATTGGCGACGCAGGTAGAAATGAAAAGTTCCCCAACGGAGGATCGGACAATCGTTAATTCATTTTAATAATGCCGATGCGTGACTCAGGCTGTATTGAAGCGGAGAGGGAGAGAAAGGTAAAGAGCCGAGAAGGCTTCGACGGAATGCCGTCGACGCCGACGCTAGGCACCGCCGGCGCAGCCGACGCGCCGTATTGTCGGAGGTCAGGTTCACCAGGCACGTTCCTCCACTCTTGCCTCCTTCTTCCCTCTCCCGTGCCGCTCGATCCTCGATTAAGAAGAGCGACTTTTTCACCGGGGAAAATGTACCTCCGAATAAATGATCTCGTTTTCTGTAAGAGGCGGCGGTCCTTGGTCCTCCGTTCTCCTCATCGTCAAACACAATTTCTCTTTAATGCGTCGGCGAGAGCTATGCTTCGTTAGCGAGGAGAGTGGCTTGCTCGTTAAAAATGTTGAGAAGCATTTGGACGCTCTTCAAAAGAAGAGCTTTGCAGTCTGAGGGAATACGAACGGAGGAAGGAAGGAAGAAAGTGCTGGCGGGGGGGTGGTTGGGGGCGGTTGGGGGTGTTGTGCCCAGTCTACTCACGCTCGCGAGAGTAACATTCGCATTGGATGTACTCTCCTAGCTCGGAGAGCGTTGGATGCTGCTTGCTCGCTTGCTCGCGCTCGCTCACTGCATCTTGCATATATGTATGTTTTATGTCAGCGTGCATTCTGCATTTTGCGCCGTTGCCACGTCTGCTCCCCCGTCCTTTCCTCGGCTCTTTCTCCTTTGCTCTTTCTCCCTTTTCCAAGTGCTCGTTCCGCGCGCGCGCGCTCGCACTCTCCTCTCTTTTCACATTCATCTCCCGCTGGCGCGCATCTCCTTCTTACACTGGCGAGGGCCCTGCTTTCTTGGTCGTTCGGTCTCTTGACATTTCTCAAAGCCGCGCGCGACTCTCTTGCTACCTTTCTGTCCAAAGAGTCGTCGACCTCGAAAATCCGCCGCGACGAAAACTAATAGCAACGCCCGAGAAAAGTGATATCGCTCTAGTTCTGCCTCGGTTATCAGTTGCGGTCGCTCTTCCACTTCTCCGAGACCCCTTTTACTGCTTCGTATTCGTTCGCCATTCGCTTCTCTTACCGATGAGTTTTTTTCTTCTCTCTCTGCCTAGCGAGAAGGGAGTAATTGAAATTTCTCCCCTAGCATTCCCACGGCTATGAAGAGAAAGGGTTCCACTTTTTTGTTAGTAGAACTGTTCTTTCTCGAGTGTGTTACTGTATGCATACTATCGCTGTTGTATTATCTTCATTCTTTCTCTCTCGATCTCTGCCTTTCTTCCCACATGCATCTCTTATTGCCCCCACTTTCTTTCCCGATCTCTCATGGATGGACATCGTCTTCCCGTTGCGAGAGATATTCCAACGAGTGATAGGATGAAAAGCGTTGCCGATAGAACAAGGGGAATGATTCCGACGCCCTCGGACAAGGAGTGACAAGCCACTGCGGGAGACCGCGTTGGTATAGGTCATGGAAGTATGAATGCTCCCCGAAAAATCATCGCCTTCACAATCGATCGAGATCATTCTATGATAATGAATCTCTTTCGATCTATACTTCAAAGGATTCTCGAAGAGGAAAGGATCTTTCTCTCACGATTGGTAGACACACCGTTGATCCAGTTGGCAGTGTTTCGCGCTCGAAGGAGCGCGTCGTCCTCGTTCCGGAATCCGCTCGTACCCGGTTCCCCGCGGAAGGACATAATCGGTTGTCGTATCGAAAAATGATTTCTAATTCATTCTCTCTATTTCCCTACCTTTGACACCATATTGAACAACTAAATCTATCTAATCTCTTCGAAATTCTCTCGATTTCTCAAAAAGGGTTCAGTAAAGGTGGTAGAGAAGGGGGGGGGGGAGGGTGAATGGTCGATAAGATGATGGGAGAAATTTGTTCTCCTTACCTCTGATGGGGCCGGCCTTCTAGAATCGTTGGATCACAGTTAAAACCCGGCGGTAGGAGCTAGGTAAAAAGATCACAAAATATGGCACACTGTTGCCCGAGTTCATCGTTCGGCACTTCGCGGCGCGGCTGACGATTACTGGTGGGGGCGGCGGCGGCGGCGACGGCGGCGAAACGGATCGCGGAGCTCCGACTCGAGGAGAGAACGACGAGAGGAGAGCGGAGACGAGGAGACATGTGTCCGCGATGGCGAGGGGAGAGTCCGATCTGAAGAGAGGTGCAGAGGAGGAGAAGGAGGAGGTTAAAATGAAGGAGAAATGGTCCAAGGGAGTTGGAAGCCAGGGGGGCCAAGAACAGTAGAAACAGACTCAAGTAGATTGTCGACGCTCTGGACGTCCCCGTCAGCCGGATGGTTCGCGCGCGCGCTGTCAGCTGTCAATGCCGCGTGAGTTGTCACTCATCTCCCGTTCTTTCTCGGCATGGACCCCCGCATCATCGTCGGCGCTCAGATCTCGACTAACATCTCGAGAGGTTCCTGCTGGAACACCAGCAGCAGCAGCACCAGCAGCAGCAGCAGCAGCAGCAGCAGCAGCACTCTCTCGGTCTGGCTCGCACCGGGCGCAGCCACTGATACCAGGGAGATTGGCCGCCGACACACTCGAACCAGTCCGGATCACGTTGCTCTCGCTCTTGATAGCTCCGATCGAATCTCTCTCCCTGGTTCGCCAAGTCGTCGGGGGCTTTCTCTCCACCTCTCCTCTCTGCCTCCCCGTCTTCGCACGCTTTACTTCCTTCTCCGGTGACGTAACCAGGGTGCTCCCCAACGTGGACCGTTTGGTAAACGCGCGCGCGCGCGCGAGCGCGCGAACGGGACAATTTGGAAGGTAGGAGGACAGGGTTGGAAAGTTTTGTCTTCTGTCTTTACTACTAAACTAGTCGTAGTCACTGTCAAAGTGTTTTAGTCTCCCAAAGGATATATGTCTTCGTCTCTTAGTCTCACTCTCGAACCGCGTGCGTGCGTGCGTGCGTGCGTGCGTGCGTGCGTGATTGCCGCGCTCAAAGGTGGGCCGCGTGCTTTCCCGTGAAGTTCGCCGTGCGTGCGCACCTTGTGTGCTTCGTTAAAGAGTCTTTTCCGTATAAAATGCTGGGGCGCCGGCGAGAATCGGCTGGGCCGTCACCGCGTAGGCTTCACGCCGGCGTCCTCGCGACCGATTGGAGCACTGTTCACCGGTGGGGAGTACTGGCGCGAAGGTCCGAAGGTAGAGTACGGAGCCTCGAGAAGAGCTACCAGAGCGGATCCACAGAGGGAACGGAGTGGGGTTCCGTCCCGGTCTCTCTTGCATTTCCCGCTAATGCAATCGACTTGCACTATGCCTACCCAACCCAGACACCCTTCCGATCTACCCTTCTTTAAGTATCATCGCATCATCTGCGGAGCCGCATCCTAAACACTCTACCCTTTATTCTATCATCTTCTATTCAAAGAAAATATCCCATCTCTCGAGCAAAAAAAATTTCATCCATCTGTTTTAGTATATAATTATTATTCAAAATATCTTAAGTATATGATAATGATATTAGTATTAAAAGATGGGATAAGAAAGGTTGGTAATATTGTTAATAAAAGTTCTGTATGCATTTGAATTCAGAGATGATCGTAGACTGTTGGAATAGAACAGTAGGCCTTAGAACTTTCTTCCGTGTGTTGCAGGCAGAAAGATGGATAACTCGAGGAGAGAGAGAGAGAGAGAGAGAGAGAGAGAGAGAGAGAGAGAGAGAGAGAGAGAGAGAGAGAGAGAGAGAGAGAGAGAGGGGCACCGGGAGTTCGAGAAATTCAAGGGATCTGTATCGTGGTAGCGGCCACTTGCTCTTGCATCTCTTTTCGTTGCATGTTGCAGCGCATTGCACTTAGTCGCTTTGCTTCTTTGTTGGTTGCATGTACCTTCTGTGTGTCTGCCTTCTCTTAGGATCTCTCATTCTCTCTCAGTAAGACCGGCCAGGCTATTCACCCACGCATCTACGAGATGACGATGATGATGACGCTGGTCCTACTCGACTCTCTCGAGACTCCATCCAACCACTCTTATAGCCTTCCAATTTCCTCGGATTATTCTCCAAAATAGAAGAATAAATCTCATTATTATTGAAATAATGATCTAGAAAAAATGCGTGTGACATTTGTCAGTGAGTATCCTCGAGTTTTATATTTATAGCAGTATGTTTGGATTGAGAGCGGAGATATTAGCTGCGATATAATAACCCTCATTTTTTTTCTGGGTCGCAAGAGCTCGCGGGCAGCGCAGTTGGATCGGATAACATCCACTTTTCACTTGTTTGCGATTTCGTTCTTGCCCTTGCGACGCCGCCGCCGCCGCCGCCGCCGCCGCCGCCGACGCCGACGACAACGACGAAGACGAAGACGACGACAACGTTGTCCTGCGCGCGGCTGGCATTGGCGTATCGCCGCCGCCGCCGCCGCTGCTGCACAGCCCCGCTGACCCAGATTCCGGCCCGGTTATTTTTTCCACGGAGGAGGCTTCGATTTTTTTTATATCTCTTGTTCATTCACGCGCGCCCCCTTTCGCACTCTCCTAGGCTCGCCCCTTCTTTAAACGGAACGCGCCTTCTTTTCTCGCGACAAGCATTCGCGATATAATTAAACTCCCAAGTTTCTCTAACTCAGATGTCTGACCAAGAATGCCCAAATCCCCTTAAACCCAATAAAACAACACCCAACCATTAACAAAATCCTACATCTCATTAAAAAAAACCTCCCATTATCCCATAAAAACAAAAGAAATCTTCTTTAATACTTGAGTTTCCGGCGCGCGTCCATTGGAAGATGAGAGCGCGAGCCGGCGGATCCTGACCTACGACTACGTCTCTCGAGGGGAGCCGGGAATTTGGTCGGAAAGTCAGTGGGCAGGAAAGAGCGTACTCTCGCGGGCGGCGGGTGTTCGAGGTCACGGAGAGGAACAGTGGGGATCCGAAGGCGACTTGGTGGTTAGCCGGGGCGAGGAGAGCGAAGGAGAGAGCGAAGGAGAGCGAGCGGCAAGAAAGCGGCTCGGGGGCTGACGCGGGGCCGTCGGAGGTGGTGGATGCAGCCACCGTGAGAGAGAGAAAGAGGTGGACACACGCGAAGAAAGCCAGAATGAAAGAGAGAAAGAGGGAGAGATAGAAAAAGAGAGAAAGAGAGGGAGAGGGAGAGAGAGAGAGAGAGAGAGAGAGAGAGAGAGAGAGAGAGAGAGAGAGGGTGGTCTGGCGGGGAATGAAGAGGGAGTAGGAGCGGAGGAGGATGAGAAGGGCGACAGGAGAGAAAGAGAAGTAGTGTGTGGTCACCGAGAAGAAGAAAGGAACGGGGCGAAGAAGAGCAGCCGAGAGAAGAAGAGGAAGAAGAAGAGGACGAAGAAGAAGGGGCTGATCCACCGACAGTGTGTATGTACACAGAGAAGGAGAGAAAGAGTGAGAGAGGAGCAGCAGCCAAGAGTGAGAGAAGACTGCACAGCAGACCACGGCAAAACTCCGCAGTTTTGCTGTTCGATTTTGCAAACTTATATTTAGAAGGGCAACGATCTTTTGCCGCGCGCCGCGGCTCCAACGGGAGGAGAGGAAACGCTCTGGGATGTACGCGTTCCAAGCACTCTCTTTTCTCCTCGCAATCTCTGTCCCGAGATTTCACTCCCATGGACCACAACTAACTTTCCACAATTTTTCATTTTTATTACCTAACAACCGCTGCCCCCTTTTTCCCCCCCCCCCCCTTATCGTCCATCTTTTTTCTTTGCTTGGCGCCAACGGTACCATCGATGCCCTTTGACCCGAACTCTCGTGGAGGCGTTTCCTGCTTCTCTGATAAAACGCTATAAGACCATGTGTCCGCGAGAGAGCTCGCGCGAGAGGGAAAAACAAGAATGATCTAATAAGAACTGTAAACAACAGCGTCGAGATGTTACGAAGCGTGTTACATCCTTGCAAGCTGTATCGACGAGTAGCGAATGACGGTAGTATTGTTTTTATCGTCCTCTTATAACGCGAGTACTGTGTGGTAACTGCTGAGGTCATTCACCCTTAGTTTTGAGACGATTCCCTTCAACAGAGAATCCTTCGAGTTTAGTAAAACGAAAAAAAGAAAGAAAAAGATCTTCGTGCCGAATTGTTGCCTGGACGGAAACATGGATGTTATTGTACGAGAGTAAATGACTTTTTGATGAGGCTTAGGTATCTCGGTCCAGATCGGATGATTCGCTCGAAAGACGCGAGAGAGTCCTGGACCTCGGACAACGGAATGTCGGATGGGGCATTGGGCTGTCGGGGGGGCACGCGTGCATCATGCATGATGGTAGGATGAGAGGCATAAGCGGCGGCGGCGGCAGCGGCGGCGGCAGCGGCGGCGGCAGCGGCGGCCCTGCCAATGTAATCTTATCGTGCGAGTGCGAGGCTCTCCTCTTCTGCGGCTGCGAAACACGGCGGAGTCAACGGACGATAAAAAAAAGCGCGTAGCCGCACACTCGCGACACAAAGAATAAGCTCTCCGTTCTGCGCAGCTTGGCCGGCTGGGATGCCCCTCTTTCTCCGCCTCTACCTTCTCTTGGTTGCGCTTGGCTTTGCCTCGTCCGTTCCCTCAATCGCATTCCTCTTTCGCAGCCTCTCTCGGTGGAGTTCGTATGCAGTTCGCTCGGTCTCGCTTTGTCTCGGCATCTTTTCCTCATCGGAGAAAGAGAGTGGTCCTCTTCTTCTTCCTCCTCCTCCTCCTCCTCCTCCTCCTCCACCTCTTATACGCGTATCTCTCGCCAGCCTCCTCCGCTTCTCGTCCTCGTCCTCGTCATCTACGAGTTGCAAGTTCGCAGTCGTGTGTGGGCGCATCGCCTCTTTTTCTCTTCCTTCCTTTTACCCCCCTTAAACCGCTCTCCTTGCCCTCTCTTTCTTTCTCTTCCTTCCTTCTTTCTCTCGCTCCACTCTACTCGCACAATCCTCCAGCTTCTACTCCCGACCCGGACCTACCCTCTTCCCTCTTTCCTTCAGTCTTTTTCTACTCGCCGCTCCTCTTTCTTCTTCTCTTGGGGTAGGTCATACCGCGCGCAGCCCACTCTCACTGACGATGCCCAGGAAAAAAGGAGCAGACCAAACTCTGGACCTATCTAACGCGTATCTGAGAACGCAGCACAACAGAGCAGTCATTCTTTCAAGAATCCTATCAATTCCCTGTTCGATCGGTAATTAATCATACGTAGAACTTTGAAAAGAGAATTATGGATCCCGTTGTATTGGGAATTGTGTTGTAAGAGATTCTCGGAGTTTTGTATTAGATCGAACGATTGGATTAGAACAATCTTAATAGTCTGATTCACCCTGTGGGAGTTGTTCTTATTGTTAGGAATCATGCGATCCGAAAATCATAGAAAATTACTGAAAAGCCAAGAAACTTGGACGGAGAACGAATGGTATGGCTACCGGTGGACTTGGGATCTCGTAATTTTGCCTTCCACGTAACGACTATTCGGCACGGAAGTACTTCCAGCAAGCCCCCTTCGATCTTTCGTCCTTTCGGTTTTCTTCATCGACTCGAAACAGAAAAGCCCACCCAGTTCTATCCCTTGTCCTCCCCCTTTCACGTAATAGTAGAAGGGTTGGTGAACGCTCGTCAGTGAAACAATAGCACGCGAACGCGAACCGTTATTTAAATAATACGATGGAAGCTTTCGGGGTGTCGATAAGAAAAAAAAAGCCTCCTGTTCAAGGGGATACGAGTTTGAACGTGAGAAAAGAGGCTGGAGACGCTCTCGCGCGACTGAAGCCTGATTAAAGGACATGTTTTTTTGTCTCTTCCCAAGAACAACCCCTTTTCAAATCAGACTCTCTATGCGATCCTCGCCTATATCGAAATTGGTGACCTTTGATTTTCTTACCTCTACGCGTCCCAATCGAATTCAAAAAGATCCTAACACCCAACACACTGCAATTTAATGAACAATTTTCAATCATGAGCGATCACTTTCTTCTCCGTGACTTTCTTAGACCCTCGGAACTCTTCTCACCCTCGAAATCTACCATGCTCCGGTTCTGGCAGCTGTCGCTGATTCAAGATCCGTCGCCGGTCAAGGGTAGATCCAGTTGTAACGTTACCTTTCAGAGGTTGAACCGGTTTAAGCTGACTAGCGGGGTGAAAGAACCGGACGAAAGCGAGAGAAAGAGAGAGTGTCGGAGAGCAAAAAATTCATTTGAATCAATGGAGGGTGCTGGTTCTCGAGAGGTGTCGAAATAATTGGATTTTAATTTCCATGCTCGTGAAAGAGCAAGAACAAAAAAAGGAGTGGCGGTGGTTTGTCCGCCCTAACCGAAAGCGATCGGAACAACCCGTTCTGTAAATGTTTGTACAATGTCGATATCTTTTGCTTTCTTCTTCGAATGCGTGGTTGCTTTCCTCCCCTTCTTTTTTTTGTTTTTTTCACGCCAGCCGGCATCATCGCCCTCGATGAGTGTGTCATAATCGTGATTTAATCAGTTCGCTCGACCCGATCGAATTATTTCCTTTTTCCACTGCCTCTCTTTTCCCATCCCATCGATTTCGTACGCCCGGTTACGCGCGAATGTAAATGAGCGCGGCAGCAGCAGCGGCGGCGGCGGCGGCGGCGTGCGGGCAAATATTTGCTGGCGCTTCCGTGATCTGATTTGCTAATTTCACTCGCCGCAGTTAATTTACGAAGCCGGCCATGGCATGGCTCGATTTTTCATACACCAATGTTGTTACTCGATCGTTCGATTCTCACAGGGACACATTGTAAATCCTGTACATTCATGAAGAGATCCTCATTGGCTTGGCTAGGTTGGTGGAGAACCGATGGGTTAAAACCACCCCTCTTTCTCTCCTCGACCCGTTCTGCCAGCGGGAACCGCAGACGAAAAGGAGAGCCGGCGTAAAGGAGCCACGAATGTTTTAATTAAATCTCGGGAAAACGTGGAAAACTTAGGGGCAGGGTGGTGCGCGGCGTTTTTGCGATTTTCCGAAACTTTCGTACTGGACTCTCGTCGGCGGCAGTGGCTTCCAAGGGAAATGTGCCTTGGGTAGGAAGACGAGTCAGGGGAAGAGAGCTTCCTGGCCGGGAACCCTCTGCCTTTTCATTCATCCCTTCCACTAACCAGTGAGAAACGCGCGCTCTACCAGCGCGTCGAAAAGAAAAGAAGCCGCAAAAACAAAAGGAACCGTCCGCGGCTACTTAGCGAAACAAATTGTTGCCTCGTACTTGGCACGAGAATTTAAAACTTTCCTCCTTTTCTCCTAGTTTTCTCGTTTAGCCGACCAACAACCACCTTTCTTTATTCTCCCTTCTCCTTTCGCCGCCAGTTGCGCCGCTAATCGTTCCACTGAATTCACGACTTATTAGCTCTCGGCCTCCCACCAAACAGCCAGCTAATTCTTTCTCGATCTGCGAAAGCCCGTTTCTCGCGAAGTTAAGCCTCCGGCTATCTCTAACTCTATTTTGTCTATGTGTGTGTGTGTGAGCGTGTATGAATGTGAATGTGTATGTGCGTCCACTTGGACGAGGTAATATTATTCCCCGCGTCTCAAGGTACCGCTAATCGGGACGCTACGTGGACGAGGATGTATATTTCGAGCATACTCTAGTACCAGCAACTTACGTCCAACAAACACACAAGATCGCTGTTCTCGTGCGGAACGATTGTTGGTTTGAATCGCTCGAGCCTGTTGTTTGTTTGTTCTTTTTTTTTTTCTTTTATTTCACGGCTGCATTTTAGTCACAGAGAAACACAACATTCAGTTCACGTCTAGCAAGTAGAGGCGGCTAGTCCGCCCCCGACAGGCACATACTACTTAAGAGGATATAAACGAAACGAGACGAAAAGAAGCAACATACACGCACGTACAACATGCCAGCCAATGGGTGGGGGGGGAGAAACTTAATGGAAAGTTTTTTCGTGAATGCGAACGTCGAGCATGAGTCGATGCGACATGCTCGAAAGCTATTGGGGAACAATGATCCCCATGAACTCTTTTTCTCTCTATTTGAGATTTCGAGTTTGGAATAGGGGAGCATTGAAAATAAATGAAATCGAAAACGGGGGGGGGGGGGGGACAGTAACATAAGAATCGTGCCGTCAACGTGCGGGAGAGAATATAACTTTGGATGAGAAGAAAAAAAATTCATACAACACTGAGTGTTGTGAAACGAGCGGACTAACAAAATTGCTAGAGAACTAAATAATAGGCAGGCGAGGAATCGGCAGAAATAATAAAAGGGGGGAGGGCATATCTGCGGTGAACGGGTTGAGTGTTCAACTCACTCGTTGCAGGGTGGCCCAGCACTCTTGGAGGTTGCGCTCGCTGAAGTTGCCCATTCCTCCGTCCGCGCCGGCACCTCCGGCACCTCCAAGTCCCACCGAGTTCGCACGAGACTATCGGGCAATACAGGAGTCTCCTATTAATTCCTTTCCTACCCCTTTTTTTTTCTCTCTACCTTAGCCCTATCAATAGCCCTTTCAATCCTCCCTTCATCTATCACCTGCTCGTGTTTTATCTTTCTAACTCCAAAAATTCATCTCCCTCTAATTCCAGACCAAATAACATTAATTACATCGAGCAGGCTTTAATTGCGTTCCAGGAGGATTTTGTCCAGTATCTTTTCAAAAAAGAGATGATACTGTCCGAAAAGGATAAATACTAAGAAATCGTGCTATCGTCGGAGAGAAAAGGATCGATCGTGCTTATTGGATTTTCGGGCCGGAGCGGCCTCCGATCGAGAGAGGAGAGCCGGTCGGTCGGCCTCGCTCGCTACACGCGCGTGTGGTGTGCTGCTGGTACGCGCGCGCGTACGTGTGCGGGAGCATCGGAGAAACACGCGGCGATATTTTCCCGAGAACATCTTCTCGGCGTACGGTATGACGTATGCGTATAGTATTATCTGTGTTGCGCGGGTCAAGAACCCCGGGACGACGACGTATCTGCATCCAGCGGTGTGGCATTGGTGTGCGTGGGTCGCGTTTGCATTTGTGAACGCCCGCTTCGTCTCTTTCTCTCTCTCTCTCTCTCTCTCTCTCTCTCTCTCTCTCTCTCTTTCTCTTTCTCTTTCTCTCCCCCTCAATCAGCCCCGGCCCGTCCCGCTCTCCTCGCTCTCCTCGCCCTACCCCGGACGCCCCCGCGCACTCTCTCACTCGCTCACTCATTCTCATTCTCACTTTCTCTCTCTCTCTCTCTTGGAAGGTCTCCTTCTCCTCCTCTCCAGGGTGGCTCTCGCACGCTTCCTCACTCTCATTCACTCCCGCTGGTTCTATCATCTCACTCGCGCGCACGCCGATCCCGATCGCGATCTCCGATTTCTCCTTTCCTCTTACACGCTCCTTTTCTCTCTTATATTCTCTCTCTCTCTTTCTCTCTCTTTTAAAAGAGAAAGAGAGAGAGAGAGACAACTCTCTGACTCCTACGAGCGCGCCGGTTGAGCCGGTACGCCTGCCTATGTGTGAGTAACTCGCCTGTGCGTGAACCGTGGTCAGTGTATATCTCGACGGAGTCACGGATTCAAGCGAAATTGCCTTTCGACTTGGGATTCCCTTGGTATACGATTTTTTCTGACAATCGTACAATTTTGGGGGATGAAATGTTGATTTGTCGCGTGGTTATTATAGTGAAAGGAAATTTTGGGAGAGATTTGATAAGATTGGATGTTGATCGTTGTAGTTGAGATGATTGTTTCATGATGGTAGAAGAATAAGTTGGAAGAGGCGAATATTGTACTTGTGAGATTGGTAATCTCAATACTCTCGATTGGCTCAAAGTATATCGTGCGACTGAGACGGCAGCCGGTCCCAGTGAATGACCTTATTTATCGGCGCGCATTATGCACTTTTATCACGCTTGCCTCGTCCCACTTATTTATCTGTTCTCGACTAGAAGCGCGCACGGAGAGGAAGAGATCGAGAGAGTGAACACGATGATGGAAAAAGAAAGGGTTTTTTGTTGTTGTTGTTGTTGTTGTGTTCACTCTCTGAAATCATTGGAATGACGAGGTAGAAAAAAAAGTGAGCGCTTACCTGCAGTTCGTTGACCAGCTTCTCGGTGAGGGTGGCATCGTGCGAGTCCTGACTGGTCGCGCCTGGACTCAACATCGAGTTCTGCGAGTTCTGCTGTTGATTGCCGGACATGTTCATACCAGCAAGGCCACCGTTCTGCGCGATGCTGCCGGCCATGTTGAGTGCCTGCTGTTGCAGATTTTGCTGGAGGTTTTGCGTGAGGTTTTGCGCCTGTTGTTGAAGCGCTTGCTGGCTCAGGCTTTGGCCAAGGTTCTGAGTAAGGTTTTGCGCTTGTTGTTGAAGCGCTTGCTGGCTCAGGCTTTGTCCAAGGTTTTGGGTAAGGTTTTGCGCCTGCTGTTGCAAGGTCTGCGTAAGGTTCTGCGACAAGTTCTGTGCCTGACTTTGCAGATTCTGTTGGAGGTTCTGACTGGCCTGGCTCAGATTTTGTGGCTGATTCAGGAGTTGTTGTTGTTGCTGCGGCGACAAACTCGGCGTTAAGCTTTGCGCGAGATTGTGCTGCAAGGTTTGTCCAAGGTTTTGCTGCATGTTCTGGGTAAGGGCTTGCGTGAGCGCTTGGCCGAAGTTCTGATTAAGGGCCTGTGCGGCCTGTGCGGCCTGGACCGCCTGGACAGCGAGCGAAGGGCTCGATGCCTGAGACATGGTTTGTTGCGCCTGTGCAGCCAGATTGTGCAGGCTTTGGGCCATACTCGAGGTGATAGCACCCTGATGCTCAGCCTGTGGCGACGGTGTAGTCGGCGCCGAGGAAGACTGATGTTGGCCGGTTTGGCCAGCTTGACCGCTCATCGCAAGTGCGTGCTGTTGCTGCTGTTGTTGCAACTGCTGTTGCTGAGACTGCGGACTAGCAGTCTGTCCTAGACTGGCATTAGGATTTTGCTGTTGGACCTGCGAGACACCGGACTGTTGCTGCTGTTGCTGCTGTTGTCCGAGTGGGCTATGCATCTGCTGGACCTGCTGCTGTTGCTGCTGTTGGGCCGCATTCGCGATAAGATTATGTTGGATGCCCGGCGAATGCTGGGGCGGGCCGCGCTGCGGCTGCTGCCAGTAGTCGGAAATCTTGAAGCCGTGCTGGCGCAGCGCGTGTAGATTCGCGACGGCCGATGCCTGGACCTCCATGGGTTCGGGCTCGTTCTCGAGGTCAGCCTCGGGCGAACTGCAAGGGTCCTCGTCCTCCTCCTCGTCCTCGCGCTCGGTAATGTCTTCGTCCTCTTCGTCGTGGAGGGCCTGCCTCGAGACGACCCGGTCGGAATCGGAGCCCGGTGTCCCACCTCCGGCAACACCAACAACACCACCGCCGCCACTTCCGCCGCTGCTGCCTCCACCACCGCCAGCTCCTCCGCTGCCGCCACCACCACCACCGCCGCCGCCGCCGCCGCTTCCTCCGCCGCCGCCGCCACCTCCGCCGCCACCTCCTCCGCCACCGCCACCTCCTCCTCCTATCCCACCCCCCGAATCGCCAGAGTGGAAGTGATTGGCAGGGTGGTGTGGATGATGGTGGTGCTGTTGAAGGTGATGGTGAGGCCGCGAATCCGCGATAGCTTGGCTCTGCTGTTGTTGCTGCTGCTGCTGCGCTTGCGGCGGCAGTTGCTGCTGGCCCGGTTGTTGCTGTTGCTGCTGATGCTGCGGCTGCTGATTGTGGTGATGCTGCTGTTGCTGCCCTGGCGAAAGTTGCTGCTGTACTTGCTGCTGTTGTGCCTGTTGCTGTTGTTGTTGCTGCTGCTGCTGCTGCTGCTGCTGCTGCTGTTGATGGTGATGCTGTTGCTGATGATGCTCCAAGCCAAACTCCGATTGGGCTTGCGTCTGTGCTCGCAGGTCCAGGGCCGCCGTCGCGTCCGAAATTTTGAGGCCTTCGCGCGAAGCCCGGGCTACCCCCTTCCGGCGCAGCTTGCCCGCTTTTTCGCACCCCTTCCGGTAAGCAGCTCGACGGCCGGCACACCTCCGCGCTCGCCGCCGTTCCTTTCTACCGAGCCACTTCCTTTAGTAGTCTTCTTCCCTTTTGCTCAGGATCGCCTCAACGATAACGATCCTTCGGATCCTTTCGCTTCCTTTCTTCTTCTTCCGCTTCTTCTACTACTTCCTTCTTCCTCCTCTTTCTTAGTCCTTTTACTCGTACTCGTACTCTCGACGCGCGCTCTCTCTCCTCTCTCTCTCTCTCTCTCTCTCTCTCTCTCTTCGCGCGCGGCTCTTCGGCCTCTCTTGATCGCACGCGCGCGCGCGCGCGGTCTCTCTCTCTCTCTCTCAGCGATCGCTTACGGCGGCGCCGGTGCGGGCGGCGATCGAGGCAGCGGGCAACGTCAGTTACTCGCCACCTGCTTCTTCGACTTCCCGGGCCCACTGCCGCCTGCTGCTTCGCTCATGAAACTTTTTCCCTCTCTTCTCTCTCTCTCTCTTCGCCTCACTCGCCTCTAGCGCGCGCTTCTTCTTCTTCTTCTTCTTCTTCTTCTTCTTCCTTCCTCCTCGCTCCGCGCTTAGCTCCTGCTGCTACTCTTCGCTCCTGAGCCTCTAGTCCCGACGCACGCCACCGCCTTACTTCGACTCTCGTGGCTGGATGCTGCTCCTTCCTCTCCTCCTCGGTAACTTTGGCTCTTCTTCTATGATGATGATCCCCCCCCCCCCCCGCCCGACCGACTACGAGATCTCTCCAACGATTGCTCACTTGTTGGATCAGATCGGTCGGTTATTCGTTCCCGCTTTTACTCCCGATTTTCGACTCTCGTCTTTTCGTCACTGTCTTTCTCTGTCCTTACTCCTCTTCTATTACTTCGTCGGCGTACTCCTTTCAATTAATGCTGGATGTGCGTCAGTATTAATGTTCGTGTATGAATGTATGGATGTGTGTGCGTGTGTGTGTGTCTGGTGTGTGTGTGTGTGTGTGTGTGCTCGTTGAATTGGTTGAGCGCGCGTTCGGACGTCCTCCGGTCAGCGGAGAACAGCCTATTTTCTTGTCTATCTAACTTAAAGTCTATCATACACTTAAGTTCAGGTTAAAATTCAGGATTGCCCAGCCCGGACGGTGTAAACGAGAAGGTTTGGGTCCGTCTCGGACGCGATTTCGATAAGTCGATGAACTTTTCGGTCGAAGGAGAGCTCCCTTCTTTCACCGCTCTCGAATCAATCCGATGAAGAAATCACACTCGCGGATCCTGCTGCTCGTCCCGTTTTGCCCTGAGTATTATTTGCCCCGTTATGGTGAATGTGCGTGTGGTGGTGTGTGTGCGTGTGTGCGACAACGCGCAAGACTCTCGCCCGTCGTGCGTGTGATTAGTCGTGTGGATTTCTTTATCCGGGACGGCAACACTCCTCGATTGGATTTTGGTCACTCGGTTTATTAGTTCCTTAGCTGCTGGGATGCTGCTGATGATTCCTTAACGAACGCGGTTCTTCTTCTTCTCTCTCTCTCTCTCTCTCTCTCTCTCTCTCTCTCTCTCTATCTTCGACCAGTGTTCGATGGATTTTCTGGGTGGTGTTTTTTTTTATCTCGCGCCCGTCGACCACTCCTCCTCGTAATGCGACTCTAAGGTTTTTAACTCTTTAAAAACAATTCTATTCGATTATCGATTATCGCTCGTCGTTACCGATATCGTCGATGGTAGTTGTGCTTGCTTCTTATTATCGTTTAGGTTTAATAATATTGCACTTAGGTACACTCGTTTTTTGAACACACTGAAATATATATGTATGCGGCGCGAGGTTCTCTTGTCGAGCTTGCTTTTGACCTTCTCTTTTTCTTTCTGATCTCTGAATTTCTTTCTCTTTCTCTATCTCTCACACTCTCTCTCTCTCTCTCTCTCTCTATCTCTCTATCTCTGGCTATTGTGCCTCCACTTTTTCTCTCTTTCTATCACTGACTCTTCATCTAGTTCTCATGAAAAAATCTCGATGGCTCGCAAGCTCTCCCGATAACTACCGGTCACGAATTATTCTCTCTCTTTCGATCTCGATCTCAAAATCCTCTCCGCTCTCTTCCGACTCTACTCTCAGTGGATCACTCTCTTCTTAGCAAACACCGCTTCTACGCTCTTTTTCTCCCCCGCTCTCGCTCTTCTTTTGCTCTTGTGTTCCTTCGCTTCTGCTTTGCTCGTCTTATTCTGCTTCTTCCGCTTTGTCCAGTCTTCCTCTCCTGCGCGGGAATCTCTTGCTGCAACGCGTCTCCCGCTCGAAGCTGCAATTCAGAAAAGCAGACAGCATTTTTTTTAACTTCCTTGTCAACTGCCTCATAAGAGGACACAATTCTTAAGGGTTAACACTAGACGCGACATGCCCGGATACTATCTTTTCTTTCCCTATTGACGATCGCACCTGCCACTCACTGCGATCACTTGGAAATTCTAATTCTAGAGAAATTTTCGACACCAATCGCAGAGCCGCTTTTCTCAATATTTAATTCTCCCCTACACTTTCCCCTCGCATTTGTCCACTCTGCACTTCAAAGACTTCACTTTACCAATGCTTCAACCACTTCCCGTTTGAACTGTCACCCTTAAGATCGGCTCAAGGAATGCTTGAATGACACTTTCGTATTAAATTTTTCTAAAATCAAGAAGAATCAGAAGAAATTGCAGTGGATTTTGTGTGCCGGCGAATCGAAGGCCCGTCTGGCTGTGCCGGCCGTCGCCTCATTCTACTTGCGCCTTAGCTCAGCTTTAACTTGAGGGAAATGACGTTTAAGACGGAATCCACTGTCGTTTTCATAATTTCCGAACATCCACGATTGTAATCATAAACTTTTCACTCGCCGATGTGAAAGTCCAGTGAAGATATTTCGAGGTTTCGATTTTGTCTCTTTGGACTTTGACAGAAGAAAAGCCGGTTCTCTCTGGCAATGTGTCTGAATCTCATACGAATTAGAATGCCGGTTGTTCAAAGAAACGACGGTTCTGCAAAGTAACACGACACAAGTTGTCCTGAGAAGTAAGGCGGAAGGGTGAACGATTTGAACCACCTTGCGAGTGATCTGCATTACGCGGGACTTAGATTCTCGCGACGGTCACATTCACTTCTCACTAAGAACTCTGACAGCACGATGAGAGAATGAAACACTTGGAATTGCAAAGGAAAGCAGATCTCTTCTATCAGACGAGTCCTTGTTTATGCTCTTTGTATTAGAAAAGCCACTGAATGAAACTGAGTGTTGGGAGAAGGATCGTGGAAGGATCGAGCGTGTCACGATCAGAGGAAACACTGAGAAGGATAATGACATGACGCAAGCATGTCAGGACACTTGGTTGGTGGGGGCGAATGGTTTACGATGGTTGAGCAAAAGAGGGGAAAACTGGCGAAAATCACAGGGAGAGAAAACAAAAAAGCCCAGGGAAGGAAGAAGTATATCGAAGACCGAAACCGGCGCGTGTTGTCTCTTATCGAGAAAGGGATGAAGCGCGCGTGACGAGTGAATGGACCGGAGCCGTTACGATCAGAGTCCCGTTGGCAGATGCGGAGTAGTGTGCTTCGCCAGTAAAGTCCAAAGTCCCTTACTGAAGATTATTCACAAGGACAATCGGTCGCAATGTGTAGACGGCAAAGTGTAGAGAGGAAAGCTGCGATGGCTCTACGCCAGGGATCCAGATGATCGCGAGTTCTTGATAAAGTTCGGTGGTTAGGTGTCTTGGTAGAGAGCAGATGAGTAGCAACGGGTGATGCTGTTCCAGCCGCGAAGACGGTACTGGCCGACGACTAGGAAGGAATGAAGACGACGACTACGGCGACGACGGCGACGACGACGACGACGACGACGACGACGGCGACGACGACGACGACGACGAGAACGGATAACGACGTACGACGGAGGAAAAAGCTCTCTCCTCTTCCGCGTTCGAGTCCTTGACGGAGGAGGAACCGAAACTGACTCGGGTCTGCGGCTCGCGAGAAACGCTAAGTCCTTCTCCGTCGGGGGCCGGTGGTGGCGCGCTTCTCAGACCGCGTGCGTCTGACTAAAAGCCACCCCCTCGTGCCTTAAAGAACGCGTGTTCGGGTAGGGGCGTTGTCTTAGGTGGTGCGCGGCCGCGAAATTTCTGCCCGCCGCGGTTCGCCCTTAGCTCGCTTCCTTTTTCGGCTGGACTCGCGGGACAAGCGGCCCCCGTGGACCTGGGCCGATGCCCAGGTCATCTTGGAGCGAGCTCGAACCCTCGCCAGGTCCTCCCACGTCCGAAATCTACCTCCGAGAGGACGAAAAACTGAGCATGCTGAAGGACAGCAGTTTTCAAGCTACCCCTCTTTTCCTTTGCCCCCACCAGTATTACTGCTCGAGGCGCGCGCTCGGCTTCCCCCTTTTCCTCAAGCTCTCTCTCTCGTTCTCCGCCTCCGCCTCCGCCACTGCCACCTTCGCCTCCACCTCCTCCGCCGAACCCCACGGAGTCACCCTTACCCGCCCCGCCGACACCGGAACCCCTACAACCCCTGCCGCTCATTCCACCACCCTCCCTACCTCTCTCTCTCTCTCTCTCTCTCTGCCTCTCTGCCTCTCTGCCTCTCTGCCTCCCTGCCACCCTGCCTCCAGACGACTCTCTCCGCACACCCTACGACCTCTTCTTCACCCTCCACCTTCCACCTTCCACCTTCCACCCTAGCCTTTCCTTCCGAGCGATACTCCGCTTTCGGATCCTCGCCGAGCCGGTGGGGGCTTCTCCGCCGACGCCGCCGACGCCGCCGTTGCCGCCGTTGCCGCCGCCGTCGACGCCGCCGACCACTGCGATTCCAAAAGCCGAGACCTCCAACGCGGGGGTAAGTTTCTCCTCGGCAAGAAAGAAAGCAGCATCCCCTTCTTTCCTCTTAGAATCCCTCCAATCTCTATCTTATTTATCCTCTTTCACCTGCCTCTCAATCAACCGTCGATCCAATCACTATTATCGATGCCACGCACTCAATATGTTCGATGCTTACTTTCTGGGGATTTCTCCCTGTTTTTTTGTTCCCCCCCCCCTGCCCCTTTGGAGCTCTGGATTTTGAAGTAGCGCGCGTGCAGAGGTATCGTGCGACGTAAGGACGTGGTGCGTCCCTCACGAAACGATGAATTAGACTGACCGAAAAATCGGCCGGGGGCTTCTGTAAGGGGGTGTAACGTCACTAGTCGGAGGCCGGAATAAAAAGAAGGGGACCGTCGTATAAAAATGGCCTCTGCTCCCTTAGGCTCCGTATGGCTACACACGCGTGACTAACCAGTACACGAGGGGGAGTGGGTTACGCTTTCTTTTTTACCCCTACCAAAGTCCTGACACCCTAACAATCAAGTTTTTCTTCGAGGGAGAGTATATATATATATATATATATATATATATATATATATATATATATATAGGAATATTGTATCAATTCATTGGATGGATTCTAGTTCGATTGATTGTGATCAGCGATCGATTAAGGTGATCGCCGAAGTTTGCCTCGCGGGTAACTTTGAAGATTGATGGATGGATCGTCGACCTCATCCGGAGGTACGTCGACTTTCTGACGGGCTAGGTGATGCTCATTTCGCGGCGAAGGGTGGTCGATGGTCATCCTACTCGTCTTACGCACCCTCCTCGTCAAATAGACAAACCCTTCTCCTTCGCTTCTCTTCTACTCGCTCTTCGTCGCGCTCGTCGCGCTCGTCTAACATACCCTCCCCCCCCCCCCCCCCACTACTTCGGAACCCTTACAATCGGCCACCCATACCACCCCTTGGAAGGTCTTTCCCCGCTGCGCCGCTCTCAACCCACCATCCACCCTCTTTTCTGCTCTTTCTCCAGCAACACACTTTTCTCTCCCTCTTTCCTGAGACGCGACTTCCATCTCGCTCATTCCTATACCGATCTCTCTACACCAAACCACCCCCTTTTTCACCGCTCGCCTTTTCTCCCTCCGGCCGACTGTTTTCATCCCCACCGCCAATACCGGCGCGCCACCCCACGCGACTACTTTTTTACGCTGGCCTCGTCCTTTTTTCCACGTGTACGCCACGTGGAAGTGTGAGTCCCGGGGGGCGGAGAAGCGCGCAACCCTCTAGTTCTCTTTTTTTTCTCCTCTCTACACCACTTTTCCCCACTATGAACCTCAGCTGCTCAGAGGGTGGACACCTCGTTTCTAGCAAAGCTATTGCGGGGAGAGAACGACGCCTTGACCACTTTCTCCGCTACTCTCGACAACTTTCCTCGAGGAAAGTGGCGCGCTCACTCTTCCATAGAGACCTCCTCCGATTAACTCCTCTTTTTCACCCTCTTTTTTAGCCCTCTAGAGCGTAAATAGGTCGGCCGAGCGCTCGACCTGTCGGCGCGCACACCATGTCTTCGTACTTTGTTTCACGGGTAGACACCCACCGCCCCGACGCCACCACCGACGCCGCCGATGCCGCCGGCACGCACCCACCCTTAATACTCCCTCGATAGAACTTTATTCAAGCGATTCCGATCGATCCCTTGTTCGACATAAGGCGGCATTTCTACCTACTCTTTTTACACCCGCAGGATCTCACTGAGATCTCTTATATCAAAGAACAGTATATATATATACATACATTCATACACATATATATTACTAAGAGATTCCCTGGGTTGTAATACATGCGTAGGCGAAAAATGCCAAGGGTTCCAAGTGTGATCGCGATCGAACTTCCGCCCGTGACAGGCTGTTACCGAACTAAGAAATTTTGGGTATATGCTTCCAAGAGAGACAACAAGCGATGAAATATAAAAGGGTGAAACTAAGAGAGAAAGAGACAGAGAGAGAGAGAGAGAGAGAATGTATAAGTAACGTGTAAGCCAGGGGGAAAAACACACTTCCTTGGGGCCGCCCCGAAAGTAAGTACGTGGAACGCATCGGGTAATCGAGGCTGATTTTAAATTACAAATGAACCGGGGCCTCGATGTACTACGCTCTCGGCACAAGGGTAAAAACAGGTGAGAGTCGAAGAGCTTTCTTGAAGGGAAGGGTGGGTGGATTGCGTGTGCACATATGCAGAGCTGCTTCTCTCCAACACACTCTCTCTCTCTCTCTCACTCTCCCTCTTATTTCCCCTTTGATACACTAGCTGAACTGGTACGACCACAGGAGCGGCAATTGCACCATCGTACGTGTATGCATACAGGAAGGTGCGGGCGGTCGTTCACGTAACATTTTAGATCCCAATTCCGATCCCGATTCCCCCGATCCCGATCGGCAGCTGGGCAACCGAAGAATCAACCGGCTCGAGGATATAGTACACTACTCGGCGTCCATCCTCCACATACATATACTCCACGTATATGTATAGGTATGTATACTACAACGTGTAGCAGACACCTACACGCATCAATCGAGTGCATGTGCACGTGCACTTGCATCTTGGCGGCCAGTTGTGCCGGCCGGCGGTTCTCTCTCTCTCTCTCTCTCTCTCTCTCTCTCTCTCTCTCTCTCTCTCTCTCTCACACACTCTCACTCGAGCAGAGCCCGCCCGGCCGGCACACACCAGCACCGCATTGCCACCGCACGAATCCCACTTGAATCGACTCTGACTCGATCGACTCCACTGATAGAGCTCCTACTCCTCCGCCTTCGTAGGAAGACATTTGTCTTCTGGCCCTGATCTTGCCTTCTTTTGAGAGCCGCCACCATTCCACTCTCCTCGACTCACCTAGCTTCTCCCAACGCACACACACACTCTCTTTTGTAAAGGAAGAAGAAGAAGAAGAGGAAGAAGAAGAAGAAGAAACCCTGACCATCTTCTCCACACAACTCTTCCTTTCGACGACCACTGCCCAGCTGCTACGAATATAAAGCCCTCGTGATTCGACGCCGACCTAATTGCACGTCTCGCAAGTAGGTCTACGAGATATGCTTGTTTCATTTGTTAGAGGTTTTCTTGCGAGTGAGAGGAGATCTGTTTGAATGAATCTAACCTTCGGGGGTAGAAGAAACCCCTTGGTAGTAGATACCCACCCTGTGGCGAGGTGACGTCTAGCGGCGAAACGTCGAACAGGCCTTTGAACGAGTACGGAAAAGGGTGGCGGTCGTTCTTAGGTTTCTGTCCGTGCTAATCGCGACTGAGCATTGATTTCACCAGGAGCGAGAGAGAAAGAGTGAAGATATGAACGAAGAGGGAGAGAGTTTTTTAAGAGATGAATTAGTGAATAGTGAATGAGAGATTTGATGTATGAATATATGAGTGATTGGAATACCTGATCTTTTGATAAATGATCCAATCGACACAAACAATTCACTGTACGATATAGAATAAGAATAATTGAATCGATTATAAACTACCGAAACTTTGGACGCGAGCGTGAATGGTGCGCGAGCCATCGAAGCTGCAATCCGGATTAAGAATTCTAACGGTAGGAGTACTCGCCGGAGTAGGATGAAATGAGCGACGCGTCCGGCGCATTACGCAATGAAAGAAACAAATGAAGCTTAATAGAAAAACTGCCCGCGCTAGAAAAACCATTTCATCGCTGCACTTAGTACAGCTGGGACAGAAAGTCGAGGCGGATCAAGAGAAGGTTCATGTTGATCTTTTATCCTGTATGAATGTCTCTTGTTTGGATGAAAAGTTTACACATTCCTAGAGAAACGTTGTTTGGCTTGTTCGTTAACCGAAGGGAGCTAGGATAGTCGAGAGAAACACTGCTAATCCATGGCTCTTTAGGGCTTACGATCGTATCGTTAACGATTCTCAGTGACGAGCGAGACTTGTGGACTGCTCGTTCACTGGAATCTCTGGTCTTGGGGGGTTGGAACTACCCCCTTTCGAAAATTCGAAAGGCAGAGAGAAGCAATGGAATCTAGTGGGAAGAATAGAGAGAGAGAGAGAGAGAGAAAGGGAGAACAATGGCCTAGTGATTTTCGATGATACGACACGTGGCATTTGATGAATCAAGAGCGAAGAGGAGGGCAAAGGTCGAGAAAGGTGTCCGGGGAAAGCTCAGCGTGTGGACAGGAGGCGTACGCTGACAAGCTCGTGGAACGCGTCGCTCGCATTTTTCCCGACTGTACCACCACTGTCGCCGGTGGCTATGTCAATAGGAGCCAATCTAACTACATATGCACACACAGATGTAACAGGCGCAACGCGTCGCACTCTGCACGAACAGTGTAGACGTGATGCAATCGTGCGCCTCGTGCGGCTCGCGTCTCGCGCGCTTTCGTCATTCCCTTTGCCCCCCCCCCCCGCGTCAGCTACGCTAACATCATCGAGAGTAATCCCATCGACACTGTTTAAGGAACTCCCGAAATTTACTTCTCTTTAATTTCGATCTAATAGAATCTATTTTATTATTATATTCTATCATTCTTTTATAATAATTTACAGAATTTAATCGATTCTTCTTCTAAATAATATTTAAAACTCTAAAAATATGAATTCTCTTTTCTTCTGACCTATCAATCGATTCTCTTTCATAGTTATATTCTATGCCAAGTTTTCCAATGATTTTCTGAATTCAATCAGTGGTTTTTCGCAACTCGGCACAACTGTCTTCGATAAGATAACAGCGGAGCCAGGATCAAGGTGATCGAGATAGCGAAGCGAAGCCAGGGCATCACGTGTGAACTCCGATGCGATGCTCTCGCATCGTCCTCGATGGATATAGCTTGCCGGCTTGGCGAAACTCGTCCATGCTTGGCTGGCTAGCATCCGCGCGCCAGTGAAATCATCGAGCGCACGGTCATCGGCAAGCCAGCCTGCCATGGGATCGATTATTCCACGAGTAAAGCTAGGATGGGGTGGGAATGAAATCAGGAGGGATGGTCAAAGTGTGTGTGAGAATGTCCATATCGAAGAGAATAAGAGAGAGAGAGAGAGAAAGACTTACGAAATCATCAAGTAAAATCAAAGGAGATTTCTTCCAATTTTCATCATCGTATAATAAGTCAATTCTAATAACAGATCAACAAGAAGAGAATACATTTGTAGCTTCAATATTTCAATATAGAAATAACGAAATGACTGGGGTTTGGTGCATTGCGTTCCATTGCAATGACGAAGGGTATTAATAGGAAGGGGTGAAAGAACGGGAAAGGAAGCAGGCAGGGGGGTTGTTGGAATGCGCAATGCCGGCGGTTGATTTCGAATGAGTGAGCAAGAGAAAGAGAGTGAGCGAGTGAGCGAGAGAGATTGAACAGGGCAGCTTGTTCGCTTTGGTCCCGGTTCGGTCCAGCTGGTCGGGCCGGGCCGGGTTGGTCCGGTCCGGGGGTAGTTTGGACCTTTTTAATTTTTCGATGGCGCCGCTCCAGCCGGCCGGGCTTCGAAGTTTGGGTTAGGTCTGGGGAACAGGGTCCAGCGAGGAACGAGTGGAGCAAGCAGAGAGAGAGAGAGTGTTGAGGGGGTTGCATTCGCCGGGTTGCCGGGTTGCCGGCTGCGGGGCATGCTGGGATTGGCGGGGGGGTTAGTGGGAGGTTTGGGGGGAGGCGTCGGTGGAAAGGGGAATTTTCCGTGAAAATCATCGACGTGTCCCGGGTCATCGACGGGCTCGAGCCGGAACACGAAACACAGAGGCAGCAAGCAGTGCACACACGTGCACACGGCGCCTACCACCAACACTCGGAGGGTGGTAGGCCAGTGTCTCGTATATCGGGGTGGTGGTTCCCGCAGAGAACAGCGTGCGACGGCCTCCCATTGGCCTCCCATTGGCCAGTCCGGGGGTGGCTTGCTGCAGTCATCGATTCAGGCAGTCATTGGCTGACTCGGTCCCGGCCGCCATTTTGAATGACTCCGGGATCAATACGCGGGGTGTGGAAAAAAAGTGCATGCTGCTCTGCCGCCGCCGTTGCCGCGCGCTGCCCCCGCAACCCCCCAACTTCCTCTTGCCATCGCTCTTCCTCATGATTCTCTCCCTCTCTCTCCCTTCTGGAAGCATCCTTGTACCCTACTCGGCCTCTGCTAGTCACCCTCTTCGATGCTTCCTCCTGCTTCTATCTCGCCTACCATGCCTTGCTTATGCTTCTGCTTTTGCTGCCGATTTCCTCGCCCCCGCAACCCCCTCGAACCCCATCGACACGTCCTTGTACTCGGCCCTCAATCTACGTTACTTGCGACACTGTCCACTTTCATTCCTTCTACTTTCTGTTCATGAGAACCTGAGTAGCCTTTTCTATTAACTACCCCCTATGCGAACCCCTGAATTATAATGATGGTGGATGAGGATGGAGTTGTTTGAGAATTTTTGTTGTATTAAAAGTTGAATTCCTATGTGGAATTTGGTGGTTTTGGATAAATAAGAGAGATGTGGAGGGCAATGGAATGATTGCTATGCCCTGAATGATTTTGTAGCTGGCTTTATCGAACCCTCGCGCGCGCGCGCCGGGCATTCTGCTGATCGTTGGAAGAACGAGTGGAACGTGTTCGCGTGTGCGTTGGTAGGTTGCATGCGCCGCCTCGTTTTCAAGCGAGGCCTCGTTGGGAAATAGGAAATTTCAAATCGAAGCCCAGCACCGCCACCCATTTCCTGCCACCACCACCCCCCCCCCCCTCCCCCTCTCAGTGTGCACCCAGCAAGCCACCCAACAACCACCCAGCCACCACCCCCACAACCATCCACAGTCATCCAGCCGGGCGCCGCTCTTTCCCCGTACACCGCACCCCCGATCATCGGCTCGGCTCCCGGGTTTTCCATCGAGCCACCCCTGCGTCATCCAGCTCTCCCGAGAGCAAATAAAATCATTCCGCGCGCAGATTATTTCCCATCCGCCTGCCGACGCCCGTCTCGCCGAAATGATTTTTCCACCCAACTACTCATCCCCCGCCCCCCCCCAACCCACCCCCTGAATTTCAACCCTCCCTGGAAAAAGTATCATTTCGAGCCAACTCTTTCTCCATTTTGACACGACGATTTCAATAGAGAAATGGGATTGGCCCGAAGCCTTTTTCCACCCAACGAAATATATATATATATATATATATGTATATAGACAGCGATAGTTCCGACTCTCTATCTCCCGGGAGAACGATAGCCAAGCTAGCCAGCTGCAACCGATTGCGCTGTAGCTAATAATCGAGAAATTATAATGATAGCGGTGAGAATAGCGGCTTTCCTCTCAGTAAGAGTAGTGATTGCGGTAGCCGATATGATTAGGGGGAGTCTGGTGTATCAAGGATTTACCGTGTAATAAGTATCGTGGCAAAGTGGGCAGGTTCGAACGCAAGTCTAGATTGCGGGATCGAACTCTTCTGTTAGTTTCGAGCAAGGTTCTCATTAGAGTCGGGCTAGTTAAATGATCGGTGGATCGAACCTTTATCGCCTGACTGGCGAATTATAGAGAGACCGAGACATGCAGGCATGCAGACATGCAAAGTTTTGGTCAAGATGATTGGTGTTACTTACGTTTGGAACCGAACTAATTGAAACAAGGACATAAGGCTTCTCTTGGTAGCAACGACTTTTAGATCACATTTTTAGTTATTAAGAATTTTATCGTTTTTTTCATTTCGCGCTTTAAAATGTACGTTTAAAATCTAAAGTTTCTCAAAACTTGTTAAAAATATAGTTTAGTCATATCTTTACAATTTACTTTGTACGCGTCTAAAGTGTTTCTTTTTTCTCCCTTGTTTCACGCTCTCTCTCTCTCTCTCTCTCCACCTGTGTCTCCTTGCTTGTTCCTTCGACAGTGTAGGTATACTCTTCTTCTTAAGGCAATGCTTTTTGGTTAATTTTGTTTCTTCCCTCTCTTTTTTTGTGCTTTTTTTCGTGTATTTTCTTCGTTTCTTGTGTCTCTTTTTCTTCTTCGTCGTCGTCGTCTTCTTACTCGTCGTAATTTCGAAATGAGGAACGCTCGAAAGTAAGCTTTTCTAAGTAATGAAGTGTCTCTTCGGCAGAACTTAAGAGGAGTTGTTCAGACTTTCAGTTTCACAGACAGAAATCGGTGCGTGTGTTTCGGAAACGGTGAAATTAATTTTTCAATGAAATAACTATGACAACACATAACAACACAGTGCGACGCGTCTGAAACAGAAAAGTTATTGGGAAAGATTGGAGGATGACTGCTTCGATCGACGACGATCACGATCTCGATAAGAGATCCAATCGTCATCGGAAGTATGCCTTCTTCCGGATCTTCCGGATTACCGATCGCGAATTCATTGATTATTATATCGAAACGATGTGATTGGCATTGCGAGAAATCGCGGGAGGGTTCCTCATCGAGAAATCGAGGCGCGAGATGCGAGGTGTGAGAGGCTGCGCGTCCAAAGGGTACGAAAGTCCTTCCTTGATGGGTGTTGGCTGCTTGAAGGCGCTTAAGTGTCAATGTTAAACATTGCTAGTCGGAGCATATTTGCATTGGGCATCGAGTGCTAATCGAAGAAGAGTAGTAAGAGCAGCGGTGGTATCATCATAAGTAGAGAGGGTAGGGTCGAGGACCGGCAGGGTCCGAAGCGAATGTACGGGCGAGGCTATCAAGGCGTCTCGACGCCGAGGTAAGGTGCTTCGAATTTCCCGCTAGAGTAAAGGAAAAAGCCTGGTGTAAGAAGGGGTCCACGTGACCCGAGGAACGAATGAGCGTCTTTGCTACCCCGGTTGGTGAGGGAGCGCCGAGAGGCACCCCTTCTCCAGATGCTCCTTCCCCTTCTAGAGAGGCACCCGCGCACGGCGTCGCTCCTTGCGCGTCGCGGTAAGACGCGTCGGCACGCTACCGCCGTCCTTCTCACCCTCTACGACGTTACCCGCCCCCCCCCTCTCACTCGCTCTCCTTCGAGCCCCTTCGCCTAGCCCTCTTTCTCGCTCTTACTCTCTTTCTCCAGGAGCGGGCACGCTCTTTCTCCCGGCGCGCCTCCTCCGGCTCCGGTTGCTCCGGCTTTCCCGGACTTTTCTCCCCCACGTGCTCCTCGCGCGACTCGCCAGTGTCTGCTGGTACGTCGCGCGGGGCCCTCATCTTCCCGAAGGCACGCTCTCTCCGCCGCCACTCTCTCCTTAGACTCCGCCGACGCTCCTCGGCTCCTTCGTCTCCTTCGACTTTTCCACTTTCGCCGCTCCGCGCCGCGCCACCGCCTCCTACTTCCCTTCTCTCCCTCCAAAGCGGCACTTCCTTCCGCTTCCTTCCTTCCTTCCTTCCTTCCTTCCTTCCTTCCTGCGGCTCTCCTTAAGCGCCTCCTTTGGAACTTCCGTCGCGGCAGCACCTCTCTTCGAAAGTATCCCGCGCGCGCCCACTCGCTCGCTCGCTCGCTCGCTCCCGCGGCCTCTTTTTCTCAAGTCAGTTGACACCCCCGTGATTGTCGCTTGGCGCGTACACCGTCGCCAGGACCGGCGCGATTTCTCGGCCGAAAGGAACACGCGAATCCGATTATTTAAGTAGAATTTCGGTAACCTTTGATAGAGGCATTGCGAGCATCCCCGTGTCTGAGTAGCAACTGCGCCGTGGCCCCGTGCCGGGCACCCCCACCTCACCTCTTTGCCGCCTCTCTATCGTGCCGCTCGCCACCCTCGCCACCCGCCCGCTCGCTCGCTCGCTCGTACGCTCGCTCGCTCGCTCGCCGCCCCCTACTCGCCACCCGCCAAGCCCAAACCGTTTCGAACCTTGCTACCACACCAACCCTCTCTTGGACCTGCTGCTGCTCACCCTCTCCACCCCATATATTCTCTCTCGTCCTCTCACTCTCCCTCTCGGTTCGCGCCGACACGCTCCTCTCTCCTTTCCTCTACTCTCTTTCGCTGACCAGTACCTGCTCTCTCTCTCTCTCTCTCTCTCTCTGTGCCTCTGCCTCTGCCTCTCTCTTTCCTATGTCAGTTCACCCTCTCGGTCAACTGGCCTCTCGCCACCCTCGCCACCCTACATGCATGCCCACCCTCGCCTCTCGCCGCTGACACCGCCACTGCTATCGCCACTGCCACCGCCAACGCTCTCTCGCTCTTCGCACAACCGTACCCTTCTTCCTTCGCTCCTACCATCCCCGCTTCCTTGCTTCCAAACGCCACCAACCCCCTCGTCCTCATCTCTCTGTGTGTGTGTGTGTGTGTGTGTGTGTGTGTTATACTATACAACCCTGAATGGCCCCTGCACACCCCCGGATATTCTCTATGCTCGTCTCTCTCTCTCTCTCCCTTCGGTGCATCTGTTCCATCTCTCTCATGCTTCGCTCCTGCGCTCATGCTGCCTTTTGCGCTGCGCTCCTATGCGCTCCGCTATGCACTACTCCTCCGCTCTGCGCTGTTCCGCTCTGCGCAACGGCCGAGAGGCGTCAGGTGGATAACGCCGAGAGCGTGTGTGTACACCTCACCTTCCACCCTCCAATGCACCCGATGCACACACGCTTTCTCTCTTGTTCTCTATATAGCTGTTATAGTCGGCTCTATCTTCTCTTTTGGCATCCTGGTTGCACCCAATAATGACGCGCCACCCCCCCCCCCCTCCCCTCCCAGCTGCCGATTACTTTTCGCCCAGCCGCCTAGCCAATTCGCGAGAGGAGAGCCGCCTCCTCCCAAGCCTTTTTTTCCCTGAAGACGCCACTTTACACCCGATCGATTCCCCGGATCGTAACTCTTCCTGGCGCCTCTCTCCATCCTATAATACCCGCCCTCCTACCATCCATATTGTATATATATATATGTATGTGTGTATGTATATATTGTATATGTAGAGAGAGGCTTTGATGAGTGCATTGGTTCTGTACACACGCTTCTGGAAAATCGTTGGAGTTTTCGGATTCGTTGCTTGGTAGAATTGAGGGTGGTATATGAGATGGTATTGTCGATGGGGTTGATAAAGGGTGAATGACCCTGTTGTTAGTGAATTGTAGTCTTAAAGAGGACGGATACGATTAATAGTAGTGTGTAACTATTCCTGATTTTGCAAGCCTTAGTGAAGCAAGGTAAATTGCAATTTTTGGCGGCAGACACCTTGTTGCCATGCTTGGTAGAGCGGTTTACAAAGGGCGAGAGGGGCAGCGCGGTTTCTCCATCACACCCAATAACGATTCGGAGGCGTTATCGCGGCTTTACATCCCTTTGGCCTGGCGTGACAGTAAGGTTAGCACGCCGTTGTTGCGTACACGCCAGAGTGGACCCTCACGCGCGTCTATTGCGAGTCCTCTTCACTGATCGCGTACCCTGTTTCGTCGCCACTTTATGGACTTTGCGGCTTAGACGCATCGCAATGAGAAGCCAACGATCATTTAGGAAGAATGAAGTTTACTTGGGGAGAAACATTACAAGATCATTTTAAAAGGAAAGTAGGTGAATTAATGATGATTTAGAAAAAATCATTTGACTATGGGAAAAATGAGTGTCGATGGTTTTTACTTGGACAACGATTCGGAATGCAAAGGTTCGGTAACGTCGATGGGGATGGCGAATGCCTCGGTGACGTTCCTGCGATAAGGTTAACAGAACGTCGTTGCGTGCGCGGCGTAACCGAGCACATAGACCATCGTATTTCGAATGGTAGCGGTGACCGCAGCCCGCTCCATCGCGCTTCCACGGGGGTTGCTCGACCGCCCCCGGAACGGCGTGCCTCGCCTCTGGAAATTCTCCGATGGCATTCCCTCCTGCGAGCCTTTCGTCGATAGACCGATTTCAGATAGATCCCTTATTAAGACCACAGACTCCCAACGATTCAAATATTATTTCTAACCATCTCGCATCTATCATTTATTAACACCTTTATCAACTTATACAATTCATATAAGAACAATCTAAAAATTCTATACAATCAGTAGAAAAGGTATTCTCATACCCAGACTATCTCAAAGTACAAAACATTCTTCTATATTATTTTAAGAATATATATATTTACGAATACTTTTTTACCCACTGTATAAACATAGTAATCAAAAGAGCAATATTAAGATTGTTCTATTCATTTAATTATTCAGTACGAGTGGAAGATGTACCTCGACACAACGTAATTATATCGATTGTCTCGAGAGAAAGCGATGCGTCCGTTGAGCCCTGCGAAATGCAAACGCTCGGGGCGAAGGGGAGGGGGGGGGGGGGGGGGGGAGGGTAAGAATGGTTGCGACGGTTTCTCGGGATCTCTCCACCCCTTGGACCATCCGGTCGGCCAGTCACTGAACCACCCGAGCGTCCAACAATTCATCAGGGTGACCCTCCTCATCGTTTCTCTTGATCGAAATAGAAAAATTCCGAACCGGATGAAAGTTTGACCTGGATCTTTTTGTTACACCAGGGAGAGCAGGGACTGTCAGAACACAATGGGTCTCTCGCTCTAATTTGCATATGCGGACACAGGCTGCGGTGGCATGTGGCACGTCTGCATTAAGCGTTCGTCTTTGCCGAATTGCTCCTGCCATTCTTCCTTCTCTGTATGAATGAAGTGGAAAAATTCCCCAATTCCATTGGACGTCTGGCAAGACACCAAGACTGCTTTCTTTTCTCACAACAAGTTCATATATCTTTATCAT